>VZSV01000189.1:156025-180047 GCA_013398735.1 Nothocercus julius | reverse complement strand
TTTTTTTTTTTTTTTTTTTTTTTTTTTTCCCCCTCTCTTCTTTAATTACAGTATATGACTCTCAATCCATCAATGAAGAGGAAGAGCTCTGGGTCACCAGACAGAAAACCTCCTAAGAAATCCAAAGCTGATGGATCATCCCTGGGTCAGCCGCTGAGCCCTACTCTGTGGTGTCACGTACATTTGGAGAAATCCATTATTGGGTCTCCGCTGAAAGTGAAAAACTCTAAGAACTCAAAATGTCCTAAAGAGGAGTTGGAAGAGGTGATGAAAATAGTGTCACCTGGTAAACTTGGCCCTAACTTTCACATTTCAAAGAGGAGCCGATTGGGAAAGGGTAGCAACAAATCCTTGGACAAAAAGCAGAGAGGCAAAAGGGTTTTAAACGGGCAGAAATCATCTGGGAAATCAAAGTCTCCTAGAAAAGGCTTGAAGACTCCAAAGATGAAGATGAAACAAATGACACTACTGGACATGGCAAAAGGTACCACTAAGGTGTCCAGAACGCCTAGGAATTCAGGAGGCACCCCTAGGTCTTCCAGCAAACCTCAGAAACTGCCCCCTGCAGCACTCCATCTCATTGCCTATTACAAAGAAAACAAAGACCGGGAAGACAAAAAAAGCGCCCTTTCCTGCATCATCTCCAAAACAGCTAGGTTACTCTCAAGTGAGGATCGTGCCCGTCTGCCCGAAGATTTACGAGGACTAGTGCAGAAACGCTACGAACTTCTAGAGCACAGGAAGAAATGGGCCACCATGACAGAGGAGCAGCGAAAGGAGTATCTGAAGAAGAAGAGGGAGAAGCTGAAAGAGAAACTGAAGGAGAGAGCGAAGGAGCGGAAGGAGAAGGAAATGAAAGAAAAACTGGAAAATCAGAAAAGATTTGAGGACCAAGATCTTAAAGGGAAAACCTTGCCTAGTTTTAAACTGGTTGATACTCCAGAAGGACTGCCCAATACTCTCTTTGGGGATGTAGCCATGGTGGTAGAATTTCTGAGCTGTTATTCAGGGTTGTTGATGCCAGATGCTCAATATCCAATTACAGCAGTTTCTCTAATGGAAGCGCTCTGTGCAGAGAAAGGTGGCTTTCTTTACTTGAACCGGGTGCTGGTCATTCTTCTGCAGACGCTGCTGCAAGATGAAATTGCTGAAGATTACGCCGAGTTGGGTATGAAGCTTTCTGAAATACCACTTACTTTACATTCTGCTTCTGAGTTGGTCCGCCTGTGCTTACGCAAGTCAGATGTACAAGAGGAAAGTGAGGTCTCGGATAATGTAGATGAAAGTAAGGATTCGGCAACTTTTGAGGATAATGAAGTACAGGATGAGTTTTTGGAGAAACTGGAGACATCGGAGTTCTTTGAGCTGACTCCTGAAGAGAAACTGCAGATACTGGCAGCTCTCTGCCACCGGATTCTGATGACTTACTCTGTGCAGGACCATGTGGAGGCCAAGCAGCAAATGTCTGCTGAGCTGTGGAAGGAACGTCTCGCTGTCCTAAAAGAAGAGAATGACAAGAAGAGAGCAGAGAAACAGAAGCGGAAAGAAATGGTGGCCAAGAACAAGGAGAATGGGAAGGATGAGAATGCAATGGGAAGAAACGAAAAGAAAAAAAATGAGCTAGTGAAAATAGAGCACCGGGTAGAAATAGAAGCTGATGATATGATCAGTGCTGTGAAGAGCAGGCGCCTGCTTGCCATCCAAGCCAAGAAAGAGAGGGAGCAACAGGAAAGACAAATGAGAGGTAAGAAAACTGCCAGTGGAGTAGAGCATGTGTGTGTCACAGACTAGGAGAGAATAAATGAATTAATGTTGAAAACTCACAAGTCTGTTTCCAAGATTGTTACCTGAGTTCAGGAATTTCCTGGTTGGGGAAGTACAGTTCAACTGCTGTAGAACTTGAGTGACAGCTTCAGGAAGATTTTAGATGTTCCTTTTATGGCTCAAAATCCACCATCTTAGGGGAAAAAAAAAAATCAATAACTGTTTTGTGCTTTTTTTTTTACGTGTGGCAATCTTTTGTATCATGACTTTCTAGTTCTGTCAGACTCAGGAAAGCTGAAGAACAGGCACTTTGTTTTGGCTGCTGGAAGTCATGTTTGTCCGATCTGTTCTGCCTCTTTCATGTATAGAGGAGATAATTCCTGACCAATGACCAGTTCCCACAGCTACTGCTGGCCCTGTTGCCATATGCACTGTCAGACTGATATTAGTAGCTCTATTTCTCAAGGAGGGCACAGGTTATAAATTTCTAGCTTCTCATTTTAAATAACTAGTTATGGAAGTTTATAAATACAAACTGTCCACTCAGACTTCTGCCAGTCATCAGTTTTATTGCCAAATGGTGCGTGCCTCTGTGTGGTGTGTTTTGCTAAGGAATATGCAACACAAAGCACAAAACACTTGGATAGAATCACACTACAGGGGATTTTTTTTGTAGTAGTAGTAAATGTGGGTTAGACATATGTAAGTAGACAGTATAACTCATCTAGGTTGTCATTTTCCTTCTGAAGTGGTTGAGGAAAAGGTTTCCCTCATGGAGCCTCTGGTCCTTCAGCTGGAGTCTGGAAGTATTTGCCCTACAAGACCAGGAAGAGCTGAGTAACATGGGCTTCCTTGCGGCTCCTCGGGGAGTGGAGTGGTTACAACCATGCCTCACCTGAAAAATAAGTAGACCTTTCAGATCTCACGTTAAAAGTCATGAGTCTCAGAAGCATCAATACTGCTTGATTCTCATCAGTAGGACGTTCAGTAGAGACTTGTTTACTCGTGCCATGTCTTGCTCTGCTTCCAGCACAGGTTAGTTTCCATCTGTCCAGGAGACCCTTATTAATGTTGCAGTGGAAAAATCCTGACTCTTGCTACTTTAAACTTGGTTCTGCTAGTAAAAGTAGACTCTTCCTACTGGCTTGTTTCCTTTTGCCCAGATCTGACCCTTCTTTTTCTGTTTGTGAGTTGGTTCCTTGCTTTCCCGAGCTGCAAGCTGTATTCACCACACCCAAACTAAAGCAAAGAGGAAATTCTTACTAATGCTGGGTTTTCTGGTTGCATTTCATCCAATGGGCCCCTTGCTGACTTATTTCCTTTGGATGTTATTCTGGTGGTTCTTCCATCCTGGAGTAGCTGAAGATCTGGTGGTGCTCTACTCCCTCCCCAGAAAAACAAAGTACCAAGCATCTCATGTGCTGTGTCTGGGTTGATTCTTGAGTTTTCCAGTTGTTTGATGACAAATACCAAGTTGATTAAAAATCATTTGATTTTTGGTGCTGGGGAAGTACGATCTGGGGGAACTCTGCAAGGAAAAAAGAGGTGTCTGTGGCAAGGAAGGAAGGTTTCAGCCTTTCATTAAGGTTTGATCTTGTATTATTTACTTTCCACATAGCAAACCCTGACATTTCAGGCACCCGAGCCTCCTTTTATACATTAAGCAGCTGGTACCGAGGCATAAATAAACTAGCAGATCTTGATGCGTGACTGGTCTGTGCAGGACTTCCAGCTTGGGAGCTGATGGAGTTTCTGTTCCAGGAGAAAAAGTTAAGAAAACCAACAATTTAAAAAAAATAAAAAATAAAAAATAAAAAAAAAAATTAGAGCTGTTTTGTGTGCCACTGCAGAGCTTTCTGTGGCCCTTTTTCTTTGTACAGGCTTTCAGGTCATTTTTATTACATTTGCTTTGGATAATGTTAATATTTCCAGGGGAGCAAAAGAGCAGTTGCTGATTAAAAACTGGTTCTGTCATGGTTCAGCTGGTGTGTGTGTGTGTATAAATACACATAGGCATATGTACAAGTGTACATATATGTGCATGTGAGATATGTATCTATAACTGTCCTGCAGTCAGAGGATGCTGTCACTGATACTGCCAGAGTAGTGACAACCCTAAGAGCACCAACCTCTTCAGTTAAACCTATAAAGGTCACAGCCAGTTCTTCCAAACTATGCTCAGAAAACGTGGGGTTTATTCTTTCTTGGCTTCTTTGTAGTTATACTAGTCCCACATCAGTACAGGAAGCTAATATCTCTTGTTTTACTGATAGTAAAAGCCTCATTGCTTTCATTGCCATGTTATGCTGGCACTGGCTAATTGTTATTTTCTTATCAGATACTCTGTGAAGCTATAGGATATTTCCTAGATAATTTCTGCTGGAAGAAACTGGTGAAATGGAAGTTTATATGCCTAAAGGAGACCTGCTAGAGAGAAGAGTAGCAACTGAGACTAGCCTGCAGGCATAAATGAAGGTGACAGGCAGGGAGAAACTCTTAAGGTTTTTGTTATTCTCATCTTGACTGAACAGTTTGTCACATGAGGAAATTGCAGTTTCTGTTCTTCCCTTCATTTCTGCCAATTGATAATACCTGCTGCTGCTAATCTTTGCAGATGGATAGGAAAATACCAGTGTCTCATGTCACAGGCATTTGGGAGTTTGCTAGTGGTACAGCTTGTTCTGGTGGGGTTCTTGGCCCTTGAAGGGGAGGTGTTGAGGAAGGGCATCGCAGAAGTACTAAGTGCTCTTGATCAGCAGCTGTGTTTAAAGTAGGAGGGGGTGGGTTCTTGAAAAATTGGATACTTGTTTACATAACTGGAAAACTTGGAAAGAAAAGCGTGAAAATGAGCGATGCAAACTTAGAATATAATTGGAATTAGTTTAATATTCTGGCTGGATGGTGGGTTTCTTCAAGACCTTTTTACCATGCAAGTGAAGGGTGCCTTTCTAGCACTGCTTCCAGAATGTCTCTGATTACTTTTCCAAGGCAGCTAATGCTCATGTAGATGAAGTCTGTGATCTTTCTGGGTCCAGATTGAGCTGCAAAGTATGATTTTTGCACTATTTCTCCAACCTTGCCATTCCACGTAAAGAGATGCTGTTGTATTGTAACTCCAGTTAGATTTAGGTGTTTATGGAAAAACAAGTCAAGGGTTGTTATGTGTCTGTCTCTGCACTGCCTGTAAAAAGGTTGTTAGGGACATCTGCTTAGGAAGCTCACTAAATCCATTTTGCCTCAATCTTCTCCCTAAATGTGTGACTGTGCAAAACTTGGATAAGTTTACCCTATCTGTTCATAACTACGCTGCAGCAATTCTGTCAGCCCTAGGCTGTGCTTCTTGAGACTAATTTTCAATAGCTGTGACAAATGTCGTAGTAATAATGTAGGTGAAAACCAGGCATCTGAATGAATTTTTTTTTCTCTCTTTCAAACCAACTCCTTTCTCTCTCTCCATGCAGGATCTGTTTGAGGTTGGAGCTGTTGTCAGTGAGCCGTCAGCTGGGAGGTCCTCATTATGTCATTTGGCTCCCTGTGGAAGAGGGGGTCTCTTATCAGCTTAAAAGTGGATTGCTTTTCATTTAAATCTACATTTAAATATATCATGGCTGAAACTGCCACCAAATAAAAACACTAGCAAAAATAAAGGCAGTATGAGTGGGGAAATGGGGGTGACCTTAGCAAGCCTTTGGAAGGAGCCAAAAAGGAGAAATCACTAGGGAATCACTTCATCTCCATTTTCTTTTTCATAAAAGGTGACGACAGTGCGTGCTGTAGTACAAGTCTCCTGGTGCAGTTTGAAGTGCTCGGGTGTCGGTGATGGAAGGCATTCCGCCCCGTGGGAATGGATGCTGCTACTTCTCGTTTCAGGGATAATTTTAGGGAGGAGCTGGCAGTTATAAACATAGGTTTGGTAGCTACTTGCAGAGGGCCTTCTGGTACAGCATAACACAACAGCGTTCCCATGCTGTGCTGCTGGTGTGTTATTACCTGAAAGTTAGTATATGAAGTTGGTGTAACAAATGCAAGAGTTTGTTTTGCAGCATTTCTCTTCTAATCAGTCAGGAGTGATTACATTGGCAGGACTTCATAGACTTACCAGGTATTTACTAGTCAACTCTTATCAAACCTGTTTAGATACAGAAAGTGGCTGCAAGAGAAAGAGTAGATAGTAGCTTTGGGAAAAGTCCTAGCAGGAGTTGGCTTTCTCCTTCTGACAGCAGCCTGTGAATGACCCGTACATGCTGGCTTTTACCTGCCCCGATAGCGTGTCTGGGAATCCATGAAGAGTAAAGATATGTGACCTCCTATTACTGTTGTTAGTAGTCATTAGTTAGATGCTTGTGCTGGGAGGCTGATGCAGTTGACCAGTGTGTCCCAAATTGATTCACTTGGGAGGTAAACTGCTGGGAAGAGTATTCCCCACAGCTGCAGCCATAGAATTGCAGGTATCGATTATCCATGCTGACTTCTGTGCTGTCATATCTGGACTGCTCCCAAAGTTTTAGCTTTGTGGTACGTTGCATTCTACTTCAAGAAAGACCTTCGACTCTTCTACTATATGGAGTTGAAAAACAATGGATATTGTTTCATTGATACATAATGAGGAATAATTTCTACAGTCCATAGTCATCCAAATTTTCCCCTTTTCCTAGTTCATTCTTATGACTTGACCTTTTTTCTCCCCTCGCTTTGGTGAGTTTTTGTTATTGTTTTTGATTGTTTTTATTTCTAGAATGAAAGGTAGAAGATGAGGTAAAAGGTGGATGGCTGTGCTAAAAGAATATTGACTTTGTCATTAATAAATTATTCCATTTCCAACACCCTCACCCCCAACCTGGTAAAATAAAGGAGGATATTGATCTCTAGATATGGTAAAAGACAACTGACACTTCTCTGTGCTAATTCCAACAGTAAAGATGGAGAAAGAAGCAGAGGAGGAAAGAATCCGGAGGCACAAGGCTGCAGCTGAGAAAACTTTCCAGGATGGAATTGCCAAAGCCAAGCTGGTGATGCGCAGGACCCCGATTGGCACGGATCGTAACCATAACAGGTAGGAAAGGGCATCATCCCCTGCCCTTCTCAGACCTGGGTCTCCCTTCTGGTATTGACCTTTCACAGATAGGAGCAACTAAGGAGTATTTGTTCTGAAGGTTATTTGGAAGACTCCCTGTCAACTTTCAACTGCAGAGGATAGCAAAAGGGAGTATTTTGTTAGAGCATAATAACTCTTCATTGTTTTGCTGGATTTTTCTGGCCTTGCCATGGAAGTCAGTATCTGCTATCCAGTGGAGCTTCAAGTGCTTGCATCAGTAATCAAGAATCTGCTTTCTATCTTCTCTTCATGTTTGTTGCGTAAGAATGCAATGGATTGTAATGGAAACCTTTCCTGTTTCTGAATTGTGATTGTACTAATGATATAAATTTGTTTTTTGAGTCAAGCCCACAGATTCTTCCTCCCATAGATACATCTTATGCAAATAAAGATGGATGGCATGTGACTGTAGTCAGAAGCGGGGACAGGTACCTCTTAATATATATGTGTTCTTTTCAGGTATTGGCTGTTTTCAGATGAGGTTCCTGGATTATTCATTGAAAAAGGCTGGGTACATGACAGCATAGACTATAGATTCATCCTGCCCCATCAGAAAAAGGAGGATTCAAGAAAGGACTACAGCCCAGTAGGTATGATCTGCTAGCTTATTTGTGTACTCCCTTTGCTCTTTGACTATTGGGATGACCTCAAGAACGTGAGAGAACTGGTTAGTCTGAATGTCTTGCTGTGGGTCCTCCAGTGTGAGTCTGTTGTAAACTCAGGAGCCTGTACACAGCAAAGTGTAATGTTCATGGTGACCTTGTTGCTGCTGCAGATCTCGAGACACATAAGGGACATGGAATAAGACTGTTTCTCACTTTAAAGCAGTCAAGGTGATGTCAGCTGTGAAGTAACCGTGTTATTTACTGTTGCCTTCTGGGTTTCAAATCCTTCTGCAGGGAGGAAAATGTAATGCTTCCATGTTACAGAAGACTTTGCTGCAATCAGATTAAAACTGCAATTTCATTAGTCTTCCTTTGTTGCTTTTGGAACACCATAAGCTCATGTGGAGTCCACCTACAGCAATACTGCGTGAAAGAGTCCTGAGCTAAATCAGAACACTTTAAATGAGAACTCTTCTACTACCTTGCTTGGTAGTAGAAGAATAGACCACAGCAATGTGTAGTGATACTTCTTCTGGTGTGTACATTCCACTCACCTGCGTCTTGTGGGTTTGTTGAGCAGCTCGTTGTTCCACGCTGCCTCAGTGGGTTTTTTTTGTGTGTGTATGTATGTGTGTGGATTTGTTCAAATACTGAGCAGTCACATTGCTATATATTGACTTGCTTCCAGTATTATTTTAAGTGTTGCCTAAGTATTTATCCAGTTACTACACAAGATTTCGTCATGTGTCCTTTTGAAATTTCGCCTTAGGTGAACTTAGGCCTGCATTAGGAGCCTCACATAGAATCATCCTGCAAAGCAGGGCTGAAAGAATCTTTTTTTTGTCTGAAGCAAGAGGAACTGCATCCTTGGCAGGCTTTTGAGCAACCTAAGCTTGAAATTCTTCAGCATCAGAGAGTGCATCCCTGTAAAGCAGTCAGTCTTGTATTTGTTGTCACCTTCCTCAGTGTCTAACCTGCTGCATTCAACTCTGAACTTTTCTAGCAGACTGGGGGAAACAGCCTTGTTTCCTTTCCCTGCCATCAACCTTCTACAAACTAATGAGTAGCTACATTCACCCACATTTCCCTGCTGCCCCTTCCCCGAGTCTAAAGTCTCTTTACTCTGCGCCGGCCTCTCTTGATTGTTTTCCATAGCTTACAGTTTAAAGACCCCTCTGGACAAGCTAAACTCTCCAGCTGATCTGGTATCTTGTCTGGAGTTTCTAAAACCGCAGGCAGAACTCAAGGCTTCAATAGCAGGTGGAGCAGAGCAGGACTGATTCATCCATAAATTATATATTCCTGCTTACATTGCATCAGTGTGGCAGCAGCATCTTGTAACCAAAGTGACTTTTAACTGATTTTTCACTCTTTGATGCACTGGAACACCCAGGTACCATTTCAATAGCACTTACAAGGTAAGGAACAACTGGATCTGCCAAGGATTTTATTCCTGCTTAAGTTCAGAAGTCTGTTTTGTGCAGTGAATTGCTCTAATCTTTTTCCTAGATCTATATTTTTCTTCGGAGAAAAGTTTATCCTCCAAAGTGCTTGAGCCAGCATGTGAGATCTAAGGCAGCAATGCAGCACAACCTGCTGTTCTTCTAAAATGCTGTGTCCTCAATGCGGTAGATAAATTTGATCCCAAGCTTTAGGGAGGGTTTAGATGTTACCTGTATTGTACACTAGATGAAGCTGCTTCTACCCAGCTCTGTGGAGCAGAGTCTGCTTGCGAGTTGCCTGCAGTGAGCTGCTGACAGCAGATTCTAGTAGCTGCCTCTAAGAAGAGGCAGTTCCACTAAGAAGATTCCACTACTTCCTAGTAGTGGAAGTAGTAGAGGCACTTCCACTAAGAAGATTCACAGTTACCTTTCCTCTGGTCCTCTGGCAGTAATATATTCTCCAAAGGTCGGTTATCTTTTGGGTGTTTCTATAAATAGTTATACCACATTTAGCCAAATAATGCTAGATTAGTTTTCTTCAACAGACTGCTGAACTATGTGCTGACTATAAATGCTTTAGCTGTGGAGGTAGCTTAGTTTTTGCAAAATAAAAATGCTGATTGAGGGGGAATGTGGGTGCGAATACATTTCTGAGCTTGTGCTTTTCTCTCGCAGATAAGCGGAAGGGCGCAGCCGCCGATGGCCGAGTGAGCCTGCATCATAGGTCTGTGCATGTTGCAGACATTCCCACAGAGACCACTGCACCTAAACAAGGACAGAACTTGTGGTAATACATGCTTTTCTAGCTGCAAAATACTCAAAGCATAAAGGTTGAGGAAGCTGTATAGAGATTTCATTTGATACAGTACAGGATAATAAATGATATCTCTTAAACATGTACTTTCTATTCCTCCTGAGAGCTTATGGTTGCCTTGGATCCTATTACACTTTCAATACTTAATTTAGCAGCCTGCTGGGCCCCTATTGTTGATACTAGTAACGAAGGGGTAATAGGGCAGCTGATCTCAGCCAGTCAAATCATTCTAGTCGGCCTAATTAATTTGATTTAAAGCTAATGTAAATTAACCTAGTAAAACTGCTTTGGGTTATTGTTTTTTATACTTAAAAGAAATGATAATTCTTTCCTAGTTACTGTGGACTTTTTTTTTTTTTTTAAGAACTGGTAAACAAAACAACTGCAACAATAACAACAACAAAAAGCTATGACCTAGCTAACAATGCCCAATTTTTCATGGCTCTTCTCAGTAGACCTGAGTTGTGGAATGTGTGACCCTTGAGCACGTGAAATTGAAGTTTCTTTCCTTGAGATCTCTGGAGCCAGGCCTATATCCTGCACGTCCTTGTGCTGCGAGGCACCTATGTCCCTCAGTGTCTTTCTTCCTAGATTTCAAAATGGACTGTGGTGGTGTCCATTTGTTCTCCTATAGCACCACACCATGGAATTGAATCCTGTAGTTACTGATAATTATTATAGCTTAGCAATTTTTTTCTTCTATGTAGACAGCTACACCTGTAATTCCTCCCTTTTGCCAAGCAATAGCGACCAACACATCTTTTTACGGAATTTAAATATGACTGATTCAGTTCCTTCAAGCAAATCTGGTTATGACTTGCTCCAGTGATTGGCCCTACTAGTGCCTCTCTTTTATAGGGAATTTTTTTTGTGGACCAGTGCCATACATGGTAAGGAGTGATTAGGAATGCCCTCGTGCTAGAAAAATTATCACCGTTTGTAAACTTAGCTTCAAAACATAGTTCCACTGCTGCCATAATAAGTCAGAAGTACTTTACTGAAAATATTCCTGCTCCTGTAACTAGGAGATGTCAGACCCTGAAGTTTGTGGACCTCTTGACTTGTCTAAAGCCACCTGCCCTGAGTGCTGATTCTTTGGCTTGCTCTAGCCATACTCTTCCACTGCCAGCAAGTCTTGGAGACAGCAGTTTCCTCTGCTTGCCCTTATACTGTCTTATAGCACCACGTCAACCCTCCCCCCCACCTCAGTCTAGTCCTTTGCACACTTGTTGCACAGCCAAAATTCAAGTAATTGGGTATTCTAAGGAAGTGGGTGCTAAATAGGAGGTCTTGGAGGAAGCTGCAGGGTAGTCCTCTCTTCCTTCTAACTGCCTTTTCTAATACTTGGTCTTTGTGTAGCGGAGATGTCAGTATGTGCCTCAGACAAATTGTGTAAGGAAAACAAGAGCTTTTATTAGTGGTAGAGGATGCTATAAATTGCAAATGGTGCAAAGTCAAATCAAATGAGATAACAAGCAATGCAAAGTCCCTGTGATTTGAAATTCCATGCCAAGGATGGAAAAACATCATATTTGAACAGCTCGCTCAAGTCAGCAACTCTCAGTGACAGATCAGAGAGGTTAGAGATATAGGAATGCTTCATAGAGTAACCAGTCACAGAACCAACAGAGGAGAAGCAGCCTTTGAACCGGTCCAGTATGCTGTCAGCACTGAATTATGTTTTATTATCGAAGAGCTGCTTTGTAAAAAGTGACCATTATGTGCTTAGATACATCGTTCTCCCGAGAGCACAAGAGACAACAGATTTGCTACAGTCATGCTTTTTTAAAAAATGCAAGCTACATAAAAAAAATTAAGATGATTTCTAAAAAGAAGGGGGTGGACCCTGGAGGTTGCAGCCGAAGGCATAAAATGCTTTCAGAGAGATTGTTTTGAAGTTTCCATGCTCGTTGTTCAAAACAAGTGCCTCTTACATTTGGGGGGGGGGGAAAAAAAAAAAAAATTGAGGAATCTCGGAAATAAAGCAGCAACAAAAACAATGCCTGTATGATTCATATCAGGGTAAAGAAGTTGTTAAAGGAAAGAAGGTCTGCTTGAAAGCCGTCGTTTTTTAACAAGCCTAAGTGAAGGAGATAGAGTATAAACCGAGGCGCAAAATGAAGGCGAAACAGTTCATTCTGTGTGGAACAATCTGTTTTATTAGCTCTGTTACAGGACCTGAGAGAGAATCTAATAATTGGTTAAGAAATAGGGAACAAATTACAGAAGTAATTAAGTCATTTTTTATGTTCAGTGGGATGACAGAGGTCAGTAATGCTAGAGAGGAAAGAAGTCTCCTAAAGGAAGAGTATTTTCTCTTGATATAAAACCAGGTGATCAGCCAATTAAACCAGCAAATGGCAGTTTGGGGAGGAAAAAGGAAAGTACTGTTGCACATTGTGCAGTTGGTAAGTGCAGCTCACTGCTACCAGCTGCTCAGCTTCTCCAAATCTACTCAGGTTTGAAACACCAGTTAGACAAATCACTCTAAAAACGTTATTGATTGGCAAACACCAAGATAATAGCCTGACACAGTTCTCCAGCAGTAGATGCTGAAATCTGCAGGGACAGGTTAAGGAAATGTCACTACGTGCCTGTTCTGCCATTGAGAAATAAGACACTGTGCATTTTTTTTTTTTTTTTT
Organism: Nothocercus julius; assembly: GCA_013398735.1. Lineage (NCBI taxonomy): Eukaryota > Metazoa > Chordata > Aves > Tinamiformes > Tinamidae > Nothocercus > Nothocercus julius. Next base: position 167,683 of record VZSV01000189.1, on the reverse strand, counting down.
TTTGGCCTGATTCTTTTGCTGCAGAGTCTTTGATTTCTCTCCATTTTGGGGCATGCTAGGAAGCACTGCTAACAAGCACAGCATTTGCTGATTTTTACTGCTAGAGAATATTGTGGCCATGTTCATTGCTCTCCTGAGGAAACTGATGGTGTTGAGATGTCAAGGTAAAGCAATGCAAATGAAGGGTCTGAGCCAAAATCGGGGGTTTTTATGCTCTTAAAGTGAGCAGGGGGCATAGTGGCCACTTATCAAGGATAACCACTTCCAATTTAGCCTTCTTTTGTGCTGTCTGCATGACTTTTCTCCAAATTGACAGGCCTCCTATAGCTATTCCCTGCAGATAAGCAGTAAGCTTCTTCAGCTGAAAGACTTTTCTTTAAAGCTTTAGAAATGCAAAGAGCCTGTTTGCTTAATACCTGTCTGACAACTCTTGCCATTCACAGGTAAGCTTCCACCAAGAAAAAAAAAAAGAAAAGAAAAATGGGACAATTTGAGATATATTATTTCAGAGGATAGCCAGTAACTAGAGTTTCTGTCTGAGGAAATGTGTATTTCTATGACAGTATTTTGCTGTGTGGCCATTGTTATTGATCTGTCTCCAGTCTGAAGGGCTCCCCTGAGCAGTAGGTAGTTACGAAAGAGTCTTCTCTTTGGCTGCTTTTTGCACATTGTCTTTGCCCACGCTGGGAAGCTCAAAGATCATGCTAAAGTCTTTAGATACCCTTGTTGTTTGGATAGCAGAGCTGGTTCAGCTATAACTCCAAATGCTAGCATGTGGTACATAAGTTCTCTTACTTCTTTGCTTTAGCTCTTACTGCCTGTTTCTCTTTCCTAGTTGTCTGTTTTAGGTGAGATTGAGTAGCCTCACAGTGACAGTAGAACGTTTTGGGCTTTACCTCATTTTTACCTAGGATCAATGCATCTTGGAAGTGACTACCAAGTCAACTCCACGAATAGCTTTATTTCACAGTATTGCCCTTTTTCCTCTTGAGGGTGATAGCTCACAGGACAAAGAAGAAAGGGGGAGAAAGTTTTGGCAGCTTTTGGCAGAAGAATGGATTCTATCTCAAGTGATTCTGCCTTCACTACTTTTTGCCCCCAAAAGAAGAGCGCTAGGTGTTCTGTCTGTCTGAGTGGTAAATGCTTGGTTATTTATCCTAGCTCTTGTCTTGCCCAGACAGATGGGCCAGTCTCACTTCTAACATTGTTCACCACTTTCACCATTGTTGATGCTTATTAAAAAAGCTCCCCATTAAAACTTTCTGGGCATATAGTTCCTGAAAAAAGATATTTTATCCATACTGTAGTGCTTGACAAGCTATGTACATACTTGTCTTTCCTGCAAGAACTACAGGTGACCCCGAACCTTTACAGTGTGCAGGAGACTTCTAACTCATCCGGGCCAGCAAGCAGATGAATTTTTGAAATAGTGGCATCTCTATAGAGTAACTCCCGGTGTTCTTCATCTATTAGGAATCCACCATGATATGGCGGGTCCCCTCAGCAGACAATTTGAATTTAACCATGAGTGAGTGCTGAAAGACTCCATTCTCATGCCTATATTCTACAGATGGAGTTCCCCTGTTTGCCGCCAACCCTCCAGAGCAGGTACTGATCCTGGGCTCCTCTAGATGTTATCCTCTTGATTTCTTCATTCCCTAGACTGCAGTCCAGGTTTTATACTTTTCTGTCTGTCCCTCACAGTCAATAACCTGAGAACAGGAAGAATAGTCAACATGAGTGAATGTTAATATCTTCTTTTTACTTAAGACTTGTGTCAGTTGTCCCATCTGTTGTTATTGCTGACCAGTCTGCTGACTTGTGCTGTCAGAATTGCAAGAATTAAAAAACAAACAAAAAAACTTGGTGCTATTCCCACTATAAGATCAATTTGAAGCCTTCCATCTGAGTGTGAAACTAAGGTCTCAACTCTTCCCCTAGGTTTCTTTCCCTCTTACTTGGGATGTTTTACTGTGCATGAACTCTGTCAGACCACCTGAAGGGCACCACTTATTTTCTCCTCCTTATTACTAAACCCCACAAGCTAATGACCCTATTGCCTCCCACCATTAAAATGTTTTATCACATCCCTACTCCCAGCCTCGTGCTGATTGAGATCCCTGTGGGAAGCATAAGGTGGTTCCCTCAGGTAGTAGGGAGCTTGTGGTCCTGGCTTGGAAACCAGGGCTGTCACTGCTCGGAGCAGCAAGGTGCTCCAAATCAAACTAATGTCACACATTTGAGTTCAGAGTGGTGCAGGAGAGGTCTAACTCCCTCAAGCCCCAGGTCTTTCAGGGAGACTTGGCAAGACCCAGGTGCCTGTTATAGATTCTCTCCCATCCATATCCCATTTGCTTTTCAGTGAGAACCAGTTTGTGACTTCCACCTCATTTTCTTTCAAAGATGATACCTGCTTTTCTCACTCTAAATCTGGCCAGCAACCTGTGTTGTCTTCCCCAACCCACATACTAACACTGTTGAATCTGAGTGCAATACTGTGACTGTTTCCAGCAGCCTTTCATTTTTACAATAGGACAAAACAGTGCAGGGAAATCCTTTCTTACATATGCAGCTGTGGGGAAAGCTGAGAAAACTCAGGCAATGTTTTCTCAGCTATTTTCCAAATAAATTCCTTGGTATACCACCAGCAGTGATAAATGCTCTCAGCCTGACCTAAACAACCTTCTCAAGGTTCCTGAGAAGTCCTCTCCTCATCTGCAGGACAGCTGTTTTGAGGTTTGGTTTATGATATTCCCATATTGACAGATTCTTCTTACTTGAAATAATGGTTTAGGATTGGTACCAAGGTTTGTCTCAAGGTGTAGAAGGTGAATTTGATACCAAACATTCTGGAGAAATTTCTCTTTATTTAGGAAAAGTCTAATAGATTTAGAAATGCTAGACCTTGCAGTAGTCTGTGAATTTAGGAATGCTAGTTAGTAACCATCAGTAGCATTGTAGAATCATTATGGTTGGAAAAAAACTTCAAGATTGAGTCCAACCGCAGCATCTATAAGAAGAAGACACAAGTAGTTTTTCTACTTGACTTAAGGTTGTCATGGGTTTGTGTGAAGGTCTGTGGGATCTCATCACTAGTCTGCAATCACTGACACTTTTGAAGGGCCTACTGGGCCCTAGTGAGTGAAAAATGGTTGGGGATGTTCTGTCCTCTTCCTCCTGGGGAGGGTATGCAGAGGATAAGGATTTCCAAAAGATTAGATGTTTGCAAAGTGAGGGTGTTCTGCAGTGTTGAAGTGTGCTGAAATAGGTGACTGGCAAGAAATGAATTTTCTTCCTTTAATTCTTAGTTTTTAAGCAGTTCCTCCTCTGTTTGATTCCTGTATTTAATTACTGAAATTGCAAAGTAAGTTAGCCAATTTCTCTAATTTAAGCACATCACCTCTGAAATAGTTGCTTTTAAAAGATTTTAAGTATTTTTGCTGGAGTGTTTTTTTTTTTTTTTTTTTTTTTTTTTCCCTTAAGTGTAAATGTTCTTGTCCTAAGAGGAGCTAGATAGAAGAGCATCTTTCTTTAGCTTTTGCTTGGCTCTTCTGAGCTTGTGCCCAAGAACTAGAATTCAGTCTGGAGCCTTCACTTTGGCCAGTAAGGATCACATAGTGGTCCCTTGCAGATATTCCTCTTTACGGTCAATTTTACCATTTCCTGGCTTCCCTTTTTCTAGAGCAATTCTTTCTAGAAGTTCTATCAGCAGCATCCACTTATATAAATGAACTCTGAAGCTCAAGCTGAATTCCACCTCCCTCCCAGGTGACAAAGCTCCATAGCATTATTGAAAATGGTGGTAGGAAAGTGCAGCATTAGGAGACTGTCTTAAAGCTATTGTAAATCTGTATCCCAGCGTTAAAGCCGGTGGGTAGATTGCATTGAATTGTACTGTGGAATTGCTTGTAGTGCCTTGTGCAGAGAAGTCTTCAAAAGTCTGGCCCTTTTAGATTCAACTAATGGCAGATGATCATTGCTATTAAAGGCTTTCTGAGGAGAAATGTTTAAAGGTAATGAATACAGTTTCCGTATTCTGCATTTGAGTTTCAAGCAAATGCTTGCTTTTTACAAATGAGAAATTCTGCACTGGCAGAGATCATAACCTACAGGGTCCCAAATCTACAACTTCAGCAATCATGGTGTAAACTAGGATATACTCTTTTTTTAATCTATGGACTTCTTATTGAAGGCTTTGCAGAAAGAATGATGAAATTATCATGCTGTGCGGTACATAACACACTAATCTTTTTCTAGTGCATTAAAAAATATATTCAGGTTACTTGAAATGACTGCAATTTAATAAATCAAATCCCTAGGGTAGATCATGAAATTCAAGTGGCAATTCAAGTGTTTATTTTGCTTCTATTTTTCCTATCCTGGATTTAGCTGCATTTGGAGACCTTTAAATGAGGCCAGTCTTAGACAAAATTCTTATACCAGCATAACTGGAAGTGTCTCACCTTGCTCTGTGGGGTTGAAATATAGGTTAGTTGTCATCTCTGCTTACTAGTATTTGTGAACGATTTAGGAGGAAAATAAGTCCTGCCACAGATATATTTCAGCTGATGTTGGTGCATGTTATATCTTGCAGGTTTCTCTGTGACAGTCAGAAGGATTTGGATGAGCTGCTGGATTGCCTGCACCCAAAAGGAGTGAGAGAGAGTCAGCTGAAGGAGCGTCTGGAGAAAAAGTGAGCCTGTTGTTTGTTTTCCTATGTGCCTTCTCAAAGTCAAAGTATATCCACTTCATAGCCAGCCTTTCCATTCCTGGGGCACACGTTCCATGCTTTGCTTTGCGCATGTGCCAGAGAGGAGAGGCTATTTAGAATGAGAAATTTACTCTCTTAGACAGTAACTCCGAGTTCTTGATCGGTAATGATCTTAAACTGTTGGAGAGATTCTGTCAGTTTTTTCTCCTTGCACCTGGAAGCAAAGGCAACGTTGTTTCATACTCGGAGGCAGGAGTACCAGGTACTTCTCTGAGTATTTACGAAGAATATTCTGCACTACTGGAGAACGCAGGTCACACTGGACGCTGTCGGTGCCCCAGTGCCCTTGCAACATACAAGGCACTGGCCTGCACATGCTCAAAGGTTGTTCTTGATTTTGCAGGTATCAGGACATCACACATTCTATCCATTTGGCTCGGAAACAGAACCTGGGCCTTAAATCCTGTGATGGTAACCAGGAACTGCTGAACTACCTTCGAAGTGATCTAATTGAGGTTGCAACCCGGCTGCAGAAAGGAGGGCTGGGATATGTTGATGTGACACCAGAATTTGAAGCCAGAGTGAGTGAAGAGGCAAAGTAGTACCAAAAAGACAAAACATGAGTTGATACCTTTTGTGGATGCTCTTGAGTCTTTGGTTCTTCTCAAATGAGAGGTTCAGGAAAATAGTAGAGTTTTATTGTGCATGTCTCGTTTCCAAACTGGTATTTCAAGATTATGTAGCTGCTCAGTTAGGATCTTTTTGGTGTAGGTGGGTTGTAATTTTGAAGCTAGCTGTTCTGCTCATCTTGTTTTCCACATCTGATGTCAGATATCTTTACTGAGCTTTAGCAGAGCTCTTTGTAGATTACATTTAGCTTCTGTGTTGAAGCCAGCATGTTTTGTGAGACAGCAGTTTTCCATTTTGGGGGGTTCCATAAATTCAAACCACCTTAGGCTTGGGGTGATGATTGTACTCCACTTCCAGGAGCTAGCGGGTGTTCTGTTCCTGGTTTTGTCAGCCCCAGGGAGCTGTTGTGCAGTGAACTGGTGAATGAATTTTCAGTGTTCTAGCTATTTCAGCTTAATTCACCTGAACAGCCCTGGTGCACTGAATAACTTCAAGAGGGGATAAACGTACCAGGCATAGGTAGAGCACACACTCCTGCACACACCCCTTTGGTTAGTGTCTGCTCCCCTTGCCAAAGGGCATTGGTCTCTGCTTTGGAGTGGTCCATACACTGTTAATCTCCATCTCAGTCACCACAGTGACATGTAGATGAGGCCATAAGTTTTAAGAGATGCAGAGGAAAAGTGAAGCAACTAAAGGAAGACTTGCTTAGTGCTCGGTCATTGTGGATGTCTTTTTTTTTTTAATGCATCACGGGTTTTTTTTGTTTTAATTTGTTTTTTCCTGAACTGACATTAACATTTAAGTGCTATGCATGATCATCAGCAGTGTGTTAGCTCTAGCAGAAAGAGCAGTAATATGCTGAATCTGTAACTGTACATGGAGTATGGTGGATATCAATAATGCATTAAGCATCAAATGTATCCATTTGCCAGGACAAGCTTACCTAAAACAGAGTAAAAGATAATATTCAGCTGTTACATGGTCACATGCTCTTCCTAACAGATATATTCACTGGAGAGCCTGAGGGATTTTGGAGAGTGTGTGGTTACACTCCAAGCTGGTGTTATTAAGAAGTTTCTGCAAGGCTTCATGGCCCCCAAGCAGAAGAGAAGGAAACATCAAGGAGAGGACTGCATTGCCAAGGCTGAGGAGGTAGATGAAGAGAAGAAAATGGCAGAAGAAGCTAAGGTATTGGTCTTCAGAGCTCCATTTTAGCCCTATAATATAACTGTTCTTTGGGCTGGGATAGGACATTTCATCTCGTACTAAATCCTACTTAGTTTCTGCCCATTCCGGGTTTTGAAGGCAGTCAGTCTGGGGATATGGGGCCAGATGTTCTACAGTTCTTTTGAAGAGTAAAGATGGTATCGGAATAAAAATAATGCTATGGAGTTATGGTAGATTTTTTTCTCTATAAACAGGAAATGAGGTGGTGTATTTCATTTTGTGCAGTTCCCTACACAATTTGGATACTTGAACAAAAGATTTTTATAGGGCATATTTTTTAGAGAACTTAACAGAAGAAAATGTATCTGTGAGAGAAGACTGACTAGTAGAACCAGTAACAAATTATTCTTACTGCCTTTTATCCATAAAGTTGGAGAGAGACATGTCAAGATTTTTGGGTACTGTGAGAAAGTAAAGTTCAGGTAAAGATAGACAATGTGCTGGAGGACACAAATCATCTGGGTAGCAACATCCACAGAGGATGTTAAACTGTGGGTTGCATACAGCTCTGTCTGGACGTCTGAGCAGTCTGTTCCTGCAGTAGCAAAGCTTTGTGCTGGGGATACAGACATAGCCTCCCAAATCAAAGCTTAGAAGTCATGGAGAGAGCTAATGAGGTTTTGGTAGGGTCCTGCAGGCCATTGAGTTGCTCCCATGTTTCATCCGAAGAGGAGCATTGATGCTTAGAGTAGCTTCTGTATACCATATTGAACAGGATGATTTTTTTTTTTTTCTTTTTTCCCCCCTCTCCTTCAAAGTTCTGTGTCCTGATTGACCACTGACTTCAGTAAAAATAGCAAGACCAGAATTGGATCAACAGAAGCATTTGAAATTCACAACTTTGAAAAGAAGAGTAGATGCTTGATTGATGTGGGTTTGGGTGGTTTTATTTTTGGTTATGGGTTTTGGGCAGGGGACTTAAGCTCTTGTCCACATATGCTGGGCCCTTGTCATTTGAGCATCAACTCTTTGTTAGGTTGTGACAGTGCCATGTTAGCAGGGTAATTAGAGGCACAAGAAATTTTCAAAATCCTCATTTGTGCTGCTGTACTTCCATTTTATGAGCTCTTTTAAAAATAAATGTTGAATGCTCCAGTCTGTAGTCCAGTGGGAATGTGAGGTTGTCTTATCATAAAAGCTATCAGGAGAAAATAAAGCTATAATTTTTTTTTTTTTTTTTTTTTTCTGGGGCAGAATCACATTTCTATGAATCACCACATTTCATATCTGCAGCAACACCAAATCTTACCTTGCTTTCAGAAGTATGTGTTACAGGTATAACTGTTCACACTTGAAAAGCAATATTGACTTTACTACAATAACTAAATGGTAGCAATTTAGCAGTACAAACTCCATGTCTAAGCACTGGTTACTTCCCTACTAATGCTGAAGCTATCTCAGATTTCAGAACTAAACTTTTATCTGCCTGAAACGTTGAGCCGCTTTTGATCATGAGTGTTTGATTAGTTTCTCCTACAGAGGGACATGGTTACAGAGCATCGTTCGTTATAGCAAAGCCAGGTTGGTCTAACATACTTCAGTGCAGCATGCGTTGAAGCTGGATGATCCTTGATCTCATCAGAAGTGGAAATGAGAGATTTGGACATCCTATTTTCAAGCCAGGTTAATGTAGTTGAAAGCTTTTGTTGTGGCTGAAACTCCTTCATTTGTTCCTTTCTTCCTCTGAAAACTCACTGGGGCAATAGGATTTTTCTGGAGTATTTTTTTATGCAGTGCAGTGCCTTCGTTATCTTACTCAGTTTCCTAGACATATACAGTAGTTCAAAGAATGTTTACAATCACATACTTTTTTTTTTTTTTTTCAACTTAAGTTTATCTAGGATATGCTTTCTTTTTGCCAGAAGGGGAAATCTTTTCAGATGACCTTGAAAGAGCAGCCCAAATGTTAGATATATTTATCTGGTGAGAAAACCTGACAGGCTTTTAAAAATAAATTGCCTGCATAGGCCAAGAATCGTGAAGTCTTTTAGAGCCAGATATGCGCTGAGAGGGCATAGCAAGTAAAATAGAGCATAGCCACACTGGAAAAACACACTGAGCATGTTTGCAGACTGTAGCAGCAAATCTGCAGTCTTGCAGTATAGTTCTGTCTCAATTCTCCCTAGGAGAAACAAGTTATGGCTTAGTAGGCACCTATGTGCTGACATAATTGTCTATACTAAGGGTTTCTGCTGGCTCAGCTGCGTCGTTAGAGATCACACTGCTGAATGGCAAAGGATTGCATTGCAGATCTGGCATATGGCTGCTTCTCAAAGCTCTTCTTTTGCCTCTGCTTTTATGAACATGCTTCCTTGCAGGATTAAAACTCTGGAATATCCCGGAATAGGACGAGGAATTAGCTGTGTGCCCTCTGCAACTGCCTGAGCACGCTGGGAAGAGCATGGGCAGGATGTCCATCCCTGTGGCTGCTCATAGGTGTTTGCAAGGGAGGAGACTGAGGGCCCCAGCTTCACTTCTAGCACTGGACTGCACCACTCCCTGATCGCAGACAAGAGCTTCACAGCCTAGCAATTAGTTTCAGTGCTTCGGAGGGATTTCTTTACTCTTAGGAGCCCAGATGAGAGGCTTCCTAGCTCGGTTTTGTCCCTTCTTACCAAAGCTGGTATTTTCTGTCACACTGGAGTTGACACCTTTGTTATGTTTGGAGTTTTGTTTTGTTTTCCCTGCTAGATCGCTCTTCTTCAGTCAGAAAAGTATTTGAGTAGCTTCTTTCAATCTCCTGTTTTGCCTGGTTGGCAATCTGAACTCCCTGGATAGTGGTGTTGCTAAAATGCCACAATCTCATGATGCTTGGGCAGCAAGGCTAAAAATCTGTTAAATTCCACAGACTTGGGGAGGAAAAAAAAAAATCTAAGCGAACTTTGCCAGCAGCTTTTGCAGATTTATCTTGGCCAAGCAGTTATCCAGTTATGTTACCAGCAAAACCAAGGGAACAGTTACTTGGAAAATCAATTATGCAGTATGTGAAGCACCTCAGCAGGGTTCTGCAAAAAAAAATAGCCCAACACCATGTAATCTGCCACAACATGCTATGCAGGTTTCCGTTTGCCTTGGAGATGTCTCCAGCTGCAGGTTCCACACAAGCAATGACAGCGAGGATGTTGACAGCAAGGATATAGCACACTCCGTGTGTTTTTCCAGGCATCTAATATACACTGTGATTCCTCAAATTCAGTGGGAGGGGAATGTGCAACTCTGCAAAAATCCTGGGTTTTGTTTGGCTCCCAAATTGCTGTCAGCTGCAGAGTTGAGTTTTTTCCCATCTGACACTTCACTGTTTGTTTTTTCACTCTCCTAGGGTAGAAGAACATTCACTTGACTCCTATTATGTCCCTGTCATGTCTAGGCCATCACCTCATTGTTGTAAAGCAGAGGATTAATGTTTTCATTGAACATGCGGTAGCCCTGGATTGCTCCTCTCTTCCGGGGCATTTCCGATTCACCGTAACTTTGTTTATCCACCTCCAGAGCTGAGTTGGAGATTTCATGTGTAACTTGTTCTGTTCAGGTTCCAGCAGCCACCTTCCTGCAAATCTCGGGTTTCATGTTTCTGATCCTCACCTGTGGCTCATTCTGGGGTTTCATGTGTGTTGAGAGCATGGTGCCTCAAAGAGGGGGCTTGCTTTGTATTTGGGGATCAAAGTATTTTGCCTGTCAAATCTAGTTGTAGCTAATGTCCCATTCCCTTTTGCCAGATGAACTGCTTGGAGGACCAAGTGTGTGGCAGATGGACTTGAGTGTCTCTGCAGTACCCACTTGAGGGCAGTACAACCGCAGTCAAATGGTGTTGTCAGCTGCGTCTTCGCTTTCATCCTTCATTTAACAGGCTAAATTTTTGCCTTTTATTTTCTTAGCCTGATGACTATTTGGGTTAGACTGAGTAAAGAATGTAGTGGAGTTCTCATAGGTTGTTTCAGCCTGGCCATGATGTGCAAAAGAGCTGTAGTGAACAAGCTGTCTAGACCAGTGAGGCTGATTATAAGGTAAACCACAAATAAATCTGAGCTACACAGAAGGAAAGAAGTACAGCAGTTGAGTAGTGGTTGTTAGGGGCCCAGCTAAATAATATAAAAACATCTTCAGACTGTGGCAAGCTGTATCTATGTACCTTGTTGTAAGCTGTTAGGTCTGTCTGCAGGTTGCGTCAGCCATGGAGAAGTGGAAGACAGCAATCCGTGAGGCACAGACCTTCTCCCGTATGCATGTGCTGCTTGGGATGCTGGATGCCTGTATCAAGTGGGATATGTCGGCAGAGAATGCAAGATGCAAAGTGTGTCGCAAGAAAGGTAGGCGTTCCTGCCCCACGCCTAGGTAACAGTCGGACACTGTCACCTCTCCATGTCCTGCTTAGGCAACATGGCCTTGTAGTCTGTCACTCTGGCTATCTATTTTGAGGTCTGCGCATCAGGATTTACACAGGCAGAAGCACTGATCTCTCAGAAGCATTTGGCCCTGACTGCAATGAACTGCTCTTATGAAACCATTCCATGGTCTTGCAAAACATTGTGGAACTGCTGTTCCCTGGGTATTCAGGATATTTGGACAAGTCATCTTCAAATCCTTCTGGGAACATTTGTGCCACTATCCCGTTCCTGGTTGCATTTTTGAATTGGAGTAGTTTTGGGGTCTTTGACTCTTGTGAGTTAATCCTATCCCTTAAAAAAAGGAATGAAGAAGAGGAGGAGGTTGGAGGGGTTAATACCGTGTGATGTAAGGGGAGAGAGCAAGGTGGGATGATGCCAGTCTGAGGCAGGAGCGGGAGCAGAACTGAGCTGGAAGAAACAAGCTTTTTCCGAGAGCGGAGGGAAGAGGCTCTCTGCCATGTGCTGTGCTTTGGTAGCACTGGGGAAGTAACCAGCCAGTAGCAAGAGGTCTCTTCTTTGTATAGGCTATATGATGAAGGTTTTTTAGAAGCTTATAGGTGGAGGGGGAAGTAGAAGATACCTGTAGTAACAGAGTTTTAGTAATGGTTCTATTGTAACATCTTCTGGATGAGCCCAGAAGCCCAGAGAGAAGAGCTTGGTAGCATGACCTTCCTCATCTTGTGGTGGTGTGTGTGTGTTTTT
>VZSV01000189.1:100713-132980 GCA_013398735.1 Nothocercus julius | reverse complement strand
GCCGCCGCACGGAAGCCGAGATCTCCAGCGGGTCTGGACGCCTCACAGTGAAAACAAGAACTCCAGGTAGAGCAACAGAGCAGATTTATGGCTTTGGAAGGGTCCCTGGGCTAGGAATCCAATATCAATAGCTCGAATAAAGAAATCACAGAGGCTGCACAGAAATCCTGCCCGGGAAGCATCCAGACCAGTGGAGCCAGAGGAGCACGAGGCCGTATCGCCGGAGCCTGGGAGCCTGTGGTTCCTGGCAGCCGCTGCGCCCCATTTCCTCTCTTCCCATCAACAGAGCCTGCAAACCTGCGCAAGCTCCTCAGCCCGGAGCGAGGGAGGAGAGCAGGAGGGCTCCGGGGCGAGCAAAGCGCCCCCCGCTGCTGCCTGGGCGTGAAGGGAAGCGAGACGCCCCCTCACCCGGATGGATCTGGCCCCTCGGGTCTGGGCACTGGAGCCCACCGCTGTGGGCAGGGGGTGGCGGCGCCGAAGGGCAGCCGCGGGCGCTGGACCGACCCGTCTGCCTCCAGCGTCCCCCGCGGGGCTGCCCCGTCCCCGCAGGACGAGGCTCTTCCTCGCTCCTGGACCAGGATTCCCAGGCAGGGGCCGTGGCAGAGAAAGCCCAGAGGACAAGGACGGCCAGGGCTGACCTCTGCGGAGAGGGACACCCATGCCGCTCCCGGAGGGAGGGCGGCGGCACGGCCCAGCAGGAATCCGCGCAGCTAATTTTCCCTTCCCGAAGAATTTCACAGGAATAGCCGGCACGAAAGGCCGCCCGCTTCGATATCAAAGCGCTGCCGGCGCCAGGGCCGGCTCGGCGCGCGAGCAGGTGGACGGGCCCGTCCCGCGGCTGCCTCCCCCCCGGCAGGTACCGCGCGTGGCCGGCGGCGCCCGGCACCGGTGGCCCCGAACTGCCGCCTCTCGCCCGCGTCCCCGCGTATTGCTGGCCATGAACGACGGCGGGGCCGAGCGCCCCACCGCACAGGGCGCCGAGGGCTCTGCGCCCGCTGGCCCCCGGGAGCAGCTCCCTGCCGCGGGCGCGCCGGGCGACGGGAGCGTTTGCGGGGACGGGCACCAAAGGAAGGGCCGGAGGAACCTGACACCGGCAGGAGGAGCTGGGTTAGCCGGAGGGGCCTTGGCGGCGCTGGCCCGGCCTCAACCGCAGCTGGCGGCCGGGGCCAGCGGAAGAGAAAAGTCGTTTCTTCCCTGACTCCGGTATTAATTATAGCAACTCAACGAGTGCCCCGGCGGGGGGGATTAACAGCCACGCTAATCATACACCTAAGCTGCAGCTATTTTTATGGCTTGAACCCCACGTCACTTGGCAGGAGACCCATTTCATGAAGGGCATTGCGGGCATGGCAGAACCGGTGGGTGGGCAAGGTAGGCGAGAGCCCTGAGGAGCTATGGACCCCACCGGTCCATGTCTTCCCACCTCGGAGCTAGGGCAGGCGTTGTCCCGCTGCCCCGGCCTAGGGAAGGAGGCGCCTTTCCAGGTGCTGCCCGGAGCATGGCACCAGGAGGGCATCCAGCCCGAACTTGGCCTGTGCCGGACGCAACCCGCCCTGTCGCAGGCAGCAGCGTTGGCTTCTCCATCGCAGGGGGGTTGCAAAGACCTTGCCTGGAAGATTGGGCTGGTTTTTCTCCCCTTCCCGGCTCCCCTTTCCCTTTGGCATGTGGTTTTGCTAATCCCTGAGCTGTGTTTGAGGTGATCAAAACGCACCGTTCCCCTGTAACGGTCTCCGGGCGCGAAGCGCTGCCCTTCAAAGCAGTGCTTTCTTCCCGAACAAGGAGCGGGCTGGCCGGGCAAGGCGAGGGTGCCGGCGTCCCCCGCGTCCTCCCACGCGGCGCCTCCTCCTCTCCCTCCCACGGCTGGAAAATGCGGTCGGCTGTTCCCCGCCGGCTCCGTGTTTGCTTTCCCCTGCCTGAAAGGGCGATTGTGCAGCGCTGGGCAATAAAAGGTGCTGCCGCAGCGCCGGCGCGGAGCCGGGCGGCCCGCGCAGCCCCGCGGGTGCTCAATGGGGCCTCTGTGCACGGGCCCGCGGGACAGCGACCGTGCGGGGGGTCCCGGCTGGCTGCTGGTGGCAGTGTGACCGCGTGAGGCCACTGTCACCTCCTGGGACCGGCCGTCCCCAAGAGGCTGGGTGGTGCCGCGAGACTTGCAGGGTGCCAGGGTCTCAGCAATCCCCGGGATGTGTTGTTGGGAACAAAAAACTGTGCAGGGAAGGGCTCCTGCCAAGGCTTGGCCCTGATCTTGGGGCAAATGAGCCTGACCTCATGGCTGCCTTCCTGATGCTCCGCTGGCCTCGTCCCAAGGGACACGGCGGCGTCAAGCCACGCAGGACTGCCTGGTGCAGGGACACAGCCCTGTAGCATGGGGACCATAGCCTGAACCTGCTCCCTTCTCATCTCCTCCAGGCCCTGCCTGCAGACCCAGGCGTCCTGACCCCACGCCGACAGCGATGGGCACATCCCACGCCTGGGCCCAGGGCGCCGTGGCTGCTCAGAGCCTGCGGCTCCCCGCTGTGTCCCGTCACTGCTCCCCAGAGGTGACGGAGGGACGAGATTTATCTTCACCCGAGTCAGTTCCCCAGCTCGGCCGCGTTTTGCTGGGGAGCGCAGGCCGGGCGGTCAGCAGCAACCTCCTTCCAGGGCACCATGGGGCAGCAGGGAGGCAAACGGCCCCCGTCCCTTCATGGGTCTGGGCAGGGGGCCGTGGGGGCAGAGAGCTCTGGCTGCTGCGAGGAGGAGCGGGGATGGCGGCCGTCTGCGGGGCCTGGGCATCAGGCACTTCCCTGTCATCTCCCCCTGCTCCCTTTGCCCGGGCTGTCAGGAGAGGACCAGACAGATGCAGTCCTCATCAGCTGGTGTTCACTCTGAACCCTACTGATGGCAAGCTCACTGCCTCGCTGAGGAAAGCCTGAGGCTCCTTCACAGCTGGCTGAGTCCTGGGAAGAAAAATGGGGGAAAACGTCTGCCCCCCACCTGGCCTGGCCGTTTGGCCAAGACGAAGCTGCCCCAGCTCGCAGCACCATGGCGCTGCTGTGCCCCCACGCGCCAGCGTCGGCCCCGCTGCCTGCACACACCCGGCTCTTTCTTCGCCCAGCTCTGGGCCCCTCGGCCCCGCGCGCAGCCCGGTGCTGGCAGGCAGGCCTCTGCCGCACAATGCGCCTCCTTGTTCATCCCGTCCCAGGGCCAGCTTGCGGGGAATGGCAGGGAATCGCCTCCGTTTCCTGCTGGAGTTTTATTACATTCTCCATATAAATAAATAAATACAATACGGAGACGAAGAGGAGAACCGCAGAGCAGCCTGGAGCCTGGCAGGACACGGCTTGGGGCTGAGCCCCGTGGCCGCTGCCACCCCGCCGGGCTGTGGGGCCGAGCAGGGCAGGACGTGCCCGTGCCTGCCGGGATCCCCGGGGCCGCGGGGCTGGGCTAGCCCGGCCTCCCAGTGCCACGGCCAGGGCTGGGCACTGCCCGGCCCCCCGCCCCAAGCAGCAGCGTGGGCCTTTCGTGGCATCGCTCCCTTCCTCCGGTCCCCAAGACTGTTCTTGCTCCCCCAGCTCCTGCAAGCCAACCTGTCCCGGAGCCATCAGTGCCCAGGCTCTTCACAGAGCCCAGGACATGAGGGTGCTGCAGGTCACCCGCCACAGCAAAGCCACCAGCAGCAGAGCTCAGGGACTCCTCCGTCCCAGCCAGGCTGTGACAAGCACCCACACGTGCTCCTCTTAACAGGATGCTACCCCAGGTCTGCGCCAAGGTCTCTCCCAAGCAGCATCCGGGCAAATCCAGTGCACAAAGTGAAGCCTCACTCCATGCACTGCTCAGCCAGCGTAGAAACCTCCAGATGGTTTGGGAAGGGCAGACACACTACCAGCCCTGCAGCCAGACCTGCTGTCCCCAAGGGCAGCCCCACACCATGGTCATCTTCCCATGGGACAGCTTGCTCTGCCCACGTCCCCATGCTGCTCCCGCGGCTGGCACGGCTCGTGGCCCCTGGCCCTGCGCGCGTGGGTCGCTCTGCCCTCTCTGCACAGAGCTGTGCGCCAGGGACACCTGCAGCATCAAAGCCGGCCGTGCTGTGGGCAGGACGGTGGGGCTGGCAGGGAGCAGGGCCACAACACAAAGTACCCAGCTGAGGAGGAGGAGGGAGCTGAGCGTCAGGCCACTGCAGAGCCAAGTTCAAGCCTGGATGGTGCTGCCCCCAGGAGAGGAGAGAACCGCAAGGAGGACGGCAAATCGCCGAATATGTTTTTTAACTGGCTTCACCATGGGCCAAAACGCCCCTTTGATGACTACCGTGTCGAGCGAGACATCAACATCTGTCCCTGCAGAGCCCCTGCAACCTCCCCAGAGCGTCCCATAGGCAACAGGACCTTCCACCAGCCCCACGGGCGCGTGCCTAAAACGCCTGCTGCGCTCGGATCGAAGGGCTCCTCGTGCTCACCGCAAACCTCAACGTTCCTGGGGCAGCAGCCTGCAAACGCCTCCCTCTGAACTGCAGGGTGGCCGCGGGGGGCCAGGGCCAGCACCCACCTCTTGGGCAGGGAAGAGTTTTGACATTTCCTTGCAGAGCTTCAGAGTCTGGTTGGCTTTAACTTCTTGAGCAAGGTTCAGACTGTGACAAGGGAGCCAAACTGCAGCAGCGGAGACTGAAATCTCTTGTTCTTGCAGTCTCCAGTTGAATATCCACATTTACCTGAGATCTCATTATCCTTTACCCCACATCTTGTTATGGGACAGCTCTTCAACACTGGGAAACGCTGATGCTCTTCTTTTCTTTCCAGGAGCCAAATCAGTCTACGTTCAGGTCCCAGTCCTTTCTGATGGTTCCTAGGCACTATTTGGTCATGTCTTGCTTTTGACAAATCTTCTAGTACTAAGAGCCGCCTCCCTGGCCTGTTTTTTGTTCAATACTTCCCTTGTCTTCTCTTCTCCATGTGGACTGTGCTGGGAGAATGTGATCTCAAATCTGCTCAGAGAAGCAGTTCCAGGGGGAAGTTCCTCAGTTGTGTCTCTAGTCCCCTTAGCAGGGTGCCACAGTCATGGAACAACTTCTCAACATTCAACAACTTGGGGCAATGGATTTTCTGCTCCATGGGCACTGAAATGAGAGCCCTTCTCTGCTGCTGCTTCGCAATGCCCAAGGGCATTGGGGCTTTACGTCAAAAAGATCGCTTTGCTGTCATGATCTGTTGCTTTGGTCCTTATCATGTCTGGTCAGACAAGCTCTTGCACTCATGAGTGATCAGCAAATACCGATCACCTCCCTAAGCTCCCGTGGGCAGCTCCATTGGCAGCAGCCAGAGCCCACTGGAAACACTTCTTTGAGAAATTTTGGCCCGATCCAGAGAGTCAAACTACCCCTGTGGGAGAAGCTTTGGTGGACCCAAAGCAGTGAAGAATTAAGTACAAGGTGAACCAGCTATTTCCTACAAAAATGAGGTGAATGTCCCCTGTCACACTAGCTGGACCATCCAAGCACACGCTTGGACCAGCCACCTGGCCCCTGCACAGCCATGGTGACCCCTTCCCTGTCTCTCCAAGAAGCATCAGCACTTGTTGCCAGGCCCAGGAGAGCCTGGGAACACACATCACACTCGGAAGAGTTTGGGAACAGGCTGGACCAGCTTAAAAACGTCCGAATCTGCAGGAATTTATGAAAAAAACTCAAGAACATGAAGATTGATGAAAGAGCGGTGTGCATTGGGATGGAGGTAGTAAGCAGACCTCTTTTCCAAAAATATTTTCAAAGCTGGGGTAGTGCCTCCTGAGGACTATGCGCATATTCTCCCCATGGCATCAAGCACCTGAATCAAGAACTTGGAATGGAAACCCTCAGGTATGTTAAACCAAACACTATTTACCAGTCACTTGCTATTCCTGTTCTCCTTTGGAAAAAGAAACACAAAGCTCCCACAGTTATTTAACAGAACTCAGAAGTTCTGGGTTCTGCCAATGATGCCTAAATATAGCTCGTGAGAAATAAATCATCTTTTGGGGGGATTCCTTCTCCTTTCACCTCTCCAACCACCCTTCTTTAGAGGTTGGACAACAGAAGGGAAGGCTTTGATCCTAAGCTGGCAACTAGTGGAATTCAAGGAAAGGAGGATCACAAGGCCCAGGCTTGTCCTCCCGCACTGATCCAGCCCATTCCTGTGTTGGAAACAAGCTGTGGGACAGCTCTGTCCCCATCACTGCTGCCTGCCCCAGTTGGTCCCCCCTTGTGCCTCTGCTCCCACATCTGTAAGGCATCATCCAAGTGACCACCATGAGCATGGAAGGAGATGCAGAAGGGCACAGACCTGCTGCCCAGAGCAGGGGAATGTCCTGGAGAGGGAGGTGTATGGGAGACAACCACTTCATGGTGGCCAAGGGCCCCCAGGTGCTGATGGCTCTTGCTAAGTGATGTGGCCCTGGGGAAGGCAGGAGCTTTGCCAGCCTTTACCCATGCCTGCTCTGACGGGCTTCTCCACACGCTCCTAGCAGGAGGTGGCTTTGCCACAACCCCCCAGGAGCAGCAACGAGATGTCCAAGCAACGAGATGTCCAAGCAGGCCTCCGCTGCAGCCGCCCCTCTGCTGTGCTGCTGCTTCCCATTCGTGTCTCCTCCTGCCCCCACAACCCATGCACCGATTCAGCAGGGGACACATCCCATCCTCCCCCTGTGCCACAAGACATGCCCAGGCTGGGCTCTGGCTGGGGGCAGGAGGCATTTAGTGCCTCAAATATCCCAAGGAAGCAGGAGAGTTGCTGCCTCCCTCCCCTTCCACCCTCTATCCCCTTCTGGCCTCTGCATTTTCTACCTTCCCCACAAACGCCTTAAGACAGGAAAATGTGAGGGCATGGAAAAATCCAGCTGTTCCCAAGCAACCATGCCACCTTCTTCCTCAGCCCCTGCACTTCATATACTTACAACATTTTCTCCAGCTCCCCAGCTGCCCTGACCCTGGGAGATGCTGAACCCCTATCCCCCGTTGGGCAATAAACAGTTGAGACACCTTGGCCGTTCAGAGCCCCCTGCGGCAGCAGCGCTCGCTGCCATGCAAAACTGCTTTTAGTTCCCCACAGGAGCCAGTCCTACTCCCAAGGAAGCAAGAGACTGGGAACGGAGACCCAAAGCCGCCTGGAAAGCCTCTGCCATTTCCCCTGGTCTCTTTGGCATTTGACGTTTTCCTGTTAGTCCTTCCAAGAAACAGCTCCGATAGAGACAACCGCAAGGCCTTGTGCCTGCAGGCCGGCCCTTCCCAAGCCCTGCTCCAGGACCAAGTTGGCTGTAGGTACAGCAGGTCCCCTTTCCACGCTCTTGGCTTAGGTGAGCAACTCGTAGTGGGCTCAGCCCTGGGACAAACAAGCGCAGGAACAGCCGGAGCCAGGCCCAGCAGGCACAAGGTTTGCTCGGTGCCACCGACTGCTCGGGAACGTCTGGCATTTCTTCCTTCGTCTGCCCCGCTGCTCGGAGTTAGGGCTGTAAATCTTTCTTTCCCCTACGATCAGCCAAGCCAGGCAGTGCGTCAAGCACTTGTTATTCCAGGGTTGGGGAAGGCTTCCAGCCTTAACTTTCAGGCCTATTTTAAAATCTAATTCAGATCCTCCTGTTTTTCCCCCTGCCAACCACTCCGCAGCCTTCTTGACTACAAACCCAAACTGCTCCCTGCACCCTCAATGCGACTCCCACGTGGCCTTCGGCTACAGGATAGTCCTTAGCGGGGCAGAAGGAAGGGAGAAACTGGGGTGAACTGGCCAAGAGGAGCACATGGAAAGGAAAGGACAGAAGGAGCAGATGAGCGCACAAGTACGGGCCTTGAAAAACACGGATTAAGACTCCTTTGCCCTTTCCCAAAAGCTTGAAGAGGGAGAAAATAAAAGCAGCGCCCTCCCTCCAAAAACCAGAAGCACTTCACATGCCTAATTCTGCAGTGACTTGAGCAGGGGGCCGGGACAGCTCAGCTTTGGAGCACGGTGGCAGAAGCCAGGTCACCCGAGACGCCAGTGCGAAGGCCGGCGCTCCCTGGTGCCCTATGGAGCATCGCTCAGTCCTGCAGTTCCCGGGCTAAGACCTGGCAGAGTCTCCACGATAAACCACCAGGTTATGAGCTCCTTGAAACGGAGCCAACTTTGGCCCGAAATTCTGTCGGGTGCACTCCCCCCAGCTCCCACCACTCCTCAACGCACAGGTCCTCCTGTACCTCTTTCCCTGTCAAGGGACTTGCCTTCAGCGTCCTGGTGACTCAAAGCAGCCTCCTCTCAAACTCTCGCCATCTGGCCTGCAAAGGAACACGAAGGAGCTTCATGGCCAAAATACGAACTAGCGATGGAGGAGAGGGCCCTAGGTCCCAGTAGAGCATTAAGAAGTTTGGCTCCAGCGGTGTTTCTGTGGCTTCTCACGGTGGCCTGACTTGAGCTGGCTGATGGAGACACCTCCACGGCGGCGCCTTCCCACGGCTCGCCGCCAGGGACGCGGTGCCAGGGAGCGCAGAGGCTGCACACGGGCTGGGCTTCACTGCCCTGCAGCCAGCAGGACCTGAGGGCTCACGCTGCCCTTCCGCAGCTCCCACCACGGTGCCAAGGCTGCGGGATCCCACCAGCACACACGGGAGACGGCTACCAAGATGGGCAGTGGGTACATGGAGCCAGCCAAGGGCT
Organism: Nothocercus julius; assembly: GCA_013398735.1. Classification (NCBI taxonomy): domain Eukaryota; kingdom Metazoa; phylum Chordata; class Aves; order Tinamiformes; family Tinamidae; genus Nothocercus; species Nothocercus julius. The sequence continues at coordinate 124,347 of VZSV01000189.1, read as the reverse complement.
GGACCATGCGCCGTCTGCTGACCTCCTCCAGACTGCTCCTTTTACGTGAGATCTGTGTTGCCAGCCTTACCCGCCTGCAGGCAGCTCACTTCGATGCCGATCCCCGTCACGACCATCTCCAGGACAGGAAGGGAGGTGATGGCTACATCAGTTGGGAGACAGAGCTCAGCACCAGGGGGCAACAGCAAGCAGATGTTCCCCGAAACAACTGCTAATTGTTCCCAATTACACCGAGTCTTGAATACTCATCAAGGCATGGCACTACCCTAATGCATTTCCCAGAATCATAAGGAATGATCCCAGCTGACCACAGGGGAAGGAGCACAGACACTTGGCTCCAGTGCTTCGAAGCAAGACAGATCCTGCTCTGCGTTTATTCTCCTTTAAAGAAGGAACATGTGCTCCAAGGTGGCTACTCCAGACTCCTCCATACCCTTCACGGGAGCACCTTGAGCTCCGCCTCAGTTAAACTCTACCTGTCTTCGACAGAGACCGCAGGGATCCAGGGGGTCCCCAGCTACTCTCACCAAGAACTGCAGCAACCTCCCACAGCAGCTGTGGAGTTCGGGGCCTGGAGGGGAGTGCAGTCCTTCCCAGGAAGACAAACCTTGGGAAAAGCCCCAGGATGGCCTGCATGCTCATCTTGCTGTTGCAACAGAGGATATTCTTGGTTTTCCTCCTTGTAGCAAATTTCTACTCCCAGTCCTCAGAATGCTTTCAGATTTACCTAGCAAATTGTGTATGTGTGTGCACAATAATTGCTTTTTGGAGAAAAGCAGATGGAAGCTTCACCTTGCCTCTTTAGACTAAAGTGCTCAAAAACCACAGCCAGATTACTTCATTTCTTAAACAAGAGTGTGGAGATTAGTAAAATTCACACAAGAGAATCTTCTTCTAATGTTGGATCCTGTGCAACCTCATGATGTAAAACAGCTCATGCACTTTCCTCTGCCTTTTTCAGCAAGTTGAAGGACTGCTCTCCAGGCAGCTCTTGCCAGAGGCCTGGCAGGAGCGCGGTCACTAACTCCATGGAAAGCTGGGTCCCGCATAACGAACTCTGACAAAACCCTGATGGGGAATGCTGCTTCCACATGGCCCTGGCAGACAGGTTCCTCCTGCAGTGCGACCTGGTTTCTCTGTCTTGGAAGTCTTTGGAAGAACTTTAGACCATGAACCAATTTGGGAAAGCAGTACCTGCACGTGCCGTTTTCAATATACTCATTGCCATGAGCCCTGCTTGAACCCTCACTCAGCTGAGGGCAAGTACCTGTACATGGGCCAAGGCCAAGGCCAGCACAGGAGGCCTCCCTGCTGGTGCCAGAGGCCCGAAGGAGACAGCTGTGAGCTTGGGGACATCCTGGTGGAAGCTGCGCTCTGTCCTCTTGCTCCATCTTCCCTCCGGCACGCACTCTCTGGGCCAGGTCTCCCTTTTGTGCCAGTCCCTGTTGCTGCGACCTGGGGCGTTCGGGCAGCCCTCTAAGCCATCAGATGTCAGACACAAGGGCGAGAGAGGAAAGCAAAGCCCGTCTTCGCCCAGGACCAAACGAGGCCTCCGCCGCTCAGCACCCGCAGGAGGGCTGAGCCTCAGGAGGCGCCCGGGGCTGGAGGCTCCGGGCACAACCCTGCACCCAAGAGCAGCATCTCCTCTATGAACTGCAGGAGCAGGAGAGTTTTCCTTGTGCCAGAGGCAGAGCGCCCACAGAAATCCCATGTTTGCAGAGCCCCTAGTGAAGAACAGTCCTGGGGACCATGAGCGGTGCCCCTAAAAACCCACCCGGGGCAGCCCAATTCTCCTGGCCTCGCTGGGGCAGGAAGAGCCTTCCCACCTCAGCCAGCACGGGGCAAGGAGCCCGCCGGGCGCACACAGGATTTCCTGCCGCCGGGCCCAGCTACGCGCAGTCACCCCCAGGAAATTCCAGCTCCGGGCGCCAAGGGCCCCTGCCGGCACCCACTGCTGCCTCTGGCTCTGTGGGAATAAATAAATAAGTAAATAAAAGACCATACAGCAACAGGGAAAAGCCTGCGGAAGGGCTCGCGTGGCCGCGCAGAGCGTCTCATCCACCGCTCGCAGGCAGCCCGGCTCGCGCCACCACGGCCCGGCCGCCGCTTCCACACATTGGGGCACTGTTCGAGCGCCCTGGGAAAGAAAGGAATTTCTGTGTAAATCCCGTTTGCCGTCGGGTTTCTCACTTCCCCTCCGGCAGACAATCCCGGCCCTCAGAGCGCCGATGCACGAAGGGAGCGGTTCATATATTTTTGGAAGAAGAGGGGGAGGGACGGGGGCAGGGAGGAAAAAATCCTTCAAAAGAGGTTCTTTCAGCTAATAATGAAGTGAATATTATATTAAGAAGGAAAACATATTCGGGAGAACTTAGAGAGCGAGACAGAAAACCTTTTCATAACACCCTGGCCGCAAACACAACTGCCAATTAAAGCGGCTTCGCTCTCCGGCCGGTGCCAACACAAACGCGGGGGCAGGGAGCGCTGGGCGCGTAAAAATAGGAGCGCGCGCGGTGCCCGCTCAGGGCTCGGCCGCGGGCGCCGCCGAGGGGTTTCCGCCCGGCGGCCTCTCGGCAAGAGGCAGCGCAGCCCTGCGGCCCCGCGAGCCCCGGGCGCGCGCGGCGGCAGCAGCCCCCGCTGCCGGGCGCCCCCGTCCCCTCCGCCAGCAGCCCCGGCGGTATCCTGAGACAGCGTCTCAGGTTTTGGTTCGACTCACCCGCACCAGGAAGACATCACATGGTATTAGGTAGTACTTGAATTTGGCAAATACTCGGTGAGGTTCAGAAGCTGCAAGGTGACATTAGATAATCCCAAACTGAAAATACAAGACCATTTTTGAACTGTAAAAGGTAACAAGCCTTTGAAATAGTTTCTCCCTGGGAGGTTCCAACAGTACTTGTAAAATTATTTGGGAGAGAGGAGGAAAAATAAAATGTAAAGGCATTTTGGTCAAAAAATCCCGATAGCAAACGTAAAGATCCAAGTTTACAGATTAACAATTACAAATTGAGATTCTTTGCAAAACTTTTTTTTCAGTTTGAGTTGCATTTCTGTTCTAATGCTCATTAAAGATTCAATATTTTTGACATTGCCCAGAGGCTGAAAGTTCATATTTCTTCAAAAAAGAAACAGTAGTACCAATTATTGGCAATTTATTATAGATAAGGAAAAAAGTGAAAAATTATACTTTGGTCAGCTCTGCTCAACAACATAAAGTCCTTAGGGCATCAGCAAACCAGCCATGAACCCAGGGATAAACTCTAGGTCAAATGCAAGTTAGAGGCAGGGAGACATCCCCTGGGAAGGGTAATTGCCATTACTGGAAGCTCTGCAATGTGCAGTTTGCAGCAGGCAGCTGACAGCAGGAGCAGAGATCTTGCCAAAACTTACAAAACCCCTTAGTGTTGCACTGTGAGCCATCTCACCAGCACCCAAGCCCCAAGGCCGACGTGCAGGACATACTTCAGATTTTGCAGGACTGATGTCTCCCAGAAGGAGCTTTCTCCATGCAGCTTCTTGGAAAGCTGCAGGTTCTGCCTTTACCCTGGCAGCCACTTGCACAGGTACAAGTTTCCATTTTCAAGTGCAGCCAGGCGTGCTCACTTAACGCCAGCAGCCGAAGGCTACCAGACAAATGCCAAAACACCACACGTCAGATCTGCAAAAAGCTAAAGAAAGTTTTCTGAAGGCACAACCGTGCTAGAAAACTATACCACTTATGCCTCCAGGCCTCACGTCATATTCTCACAGTCGCAGAACACCAAGCTCTCTGCTCCTTGCATGGAACTGGCATCAGCTTCTGATCAAAGGAAGTTATTGGAGCGATTTGTACAGAAAAAGACCAATATCCAGATGTTAAGCCTACCAGAAACGAACCCTTGAGCTGCTTCCCTTTGTCAAAGTATTCCGAGGGATGCATTGCCATCTAGTGTCTACCCAGCAAAAAGGGATCAGCAAGTTATCCACGTCACTGCCAACCAAATGGAGATTGATGGGGATAAGATTTCAATTCTGTTCTGAAAAAGGAGAGAAACAACAACAGTGAGCTTGAGATAAGGTGGCCTTCATAGCCTGTGTGACTGAAGAACAGCTGGGAAGGCCCGGCTATCATAGTTATGGAAATCCAAACACGAGAAATCGGCCACATTTGAAAAACGAGAGCACGGGCTTGTAATCTTTTAATCAAAGGGTGTGCTTCGAGTCGCCTGCTCAACCCAGTTAAAAGCCTTGCCAACTACCTTACGTGCAATATTTGAATTTCAGCTGCGTACTAACACTGTATACTATTCACCAAGACTATGGAAAAAAAGCAAAGCACTTTACTGTATAATTCAAGATATTGAGTATTATACAGCTGTATTTCTTCCTTTCTGATCACCAGATTTATATTCTTTGAATCTCTTGGGAAAGTACATCTAGGAAAGAAAATAAGGGAAAAGACTGCAAATGACCCAAACTCCACATTCTCTTTGTATCTGTCCTTTCTTCAAACTAAGCAGCACAGCAGGATTTGACCTTCCTTCTCTAAGCTACCAGAATGTCCTTTCTCCAGAGGCAGAGGACCAGAATAAATAGGCAAGCAAAAGGGTCCAGAAGTGTGCTTAGAAGGAGCTGCCAACCCAAAGCTTTCCTCCACTTTTCTCTTTTCAGAATGTCTTACAGAGAGGGCATTTTATTTTAAGATACTGTCAAAGTCTGGCGGTATGGAATGCAAAAGCCATAAAGATGCTGGCAGAACTGGGGAAAACAAGAATGCTCAAGACATTTCTCTCTTGGCAAGCAGCCGCCTTGGAACACACATTTACCACGGGCAACCCTCCATGCCCTGCAAGTCAACAACAAGGCACTGAAGTATGTTTTGAAGACATTAACCTTGCTAGGCAAACATGGAGGGGACAAATACCATGAAAACATCGTTTCATGTTACCAGGTTCCTCCTCCACAGAATTCAAGTGGATTCTTTCTAGCTCTGTATTTGCCTGCCACAGATTCACTGAGAGGCATTTGGTTTTGCATTTATTAACCCAGTCACACCGCAAAGGTCTGTGTTCAGAGATATGTGGGGAGGATACGGTGAGTTTTGCTCCAGAAGGAAACCATCCTGAGCAAACTTAGAAAAGTCAGCAATGCTTGAATAGAAAAAAACGCTTCTTAAGTAATTTGAAATTTAGCATCAACACGCACAGGAACGTTCAGCCAAAACAAAGAGCAAAACACACCATGTTGCCCAAGAAGGGAACTAGCTATACTAACAACAAATTGGACCCTGTTTCCAAATTCCAGTTCCTTGCACTGAAAGACACATTCATCACTCTTGCACAACAAATTGGCACCAGTTCTGCTAGCATTAGTTCTCAGATTGGTTTATTTTCTCAGAACAAAAACTAATATTAAACCTAATTTTTAAGGAACAATCTGTATAAACAATACAAGACTTCATGGCACCCTAATTCCACTCACAGATTCCCTCAAAGCAGCCCAGAACCTGGAAGGGGTAGGACGTCAGGAAAAGGTTTCCTCAGAATGTGACGGAGAGAAGACGACACTTTCCTCTTTCACACAGTAGAACTTAGCTCTTCTGAAAACTGAGCCTCAGAACTGAACAAGAACAAGCTTCTAGAAAAATGGGTTGTGTAAGATGAACAGAGCCTCCAGGCTACCCTCTCTGAACCGGGCAGTGTTCTTTCCCCTTTTCCTGGATGCCATCTTGAGTTTTCTGCATGTCCAAGAGCTGGTCTTTCCATCAGCTGGGGAAGTCCTAGGATAACAAAACATCAGTCAGTAATGTTCTGGTAATGGTCATCTGTTCATTTTATTTCTACTTGTTTCTATTTCTGTATCAGTGACTGTAAGCATTTAAAGGCCAACCATTAATAGCATATGTCTGTGGTAGCCCTGAAAGGGTCACCAAGAGTTTCGGATTAGCACACACAGAACAGGCATAGTAAAACCGCCATGAAAGCCAAACAACTTCCTCACCTAGGGCTTGGAGAAAATCGAGTATGAAGTAATATAAGCTTAAAACAAGCAAACCCACCTCAGAAAAACCCTGAGAGTGCCCTTGAGGCCATCCACTTTCTAATACAGGGTCATCTAAACTACAACCCACTTGTGCTTTTCCAGCCTCTTCTGGAATGCTTGCTCCTTGCCTTTGGGAAGTAAGTCCTCTACTTCCTAGGGGATTCACCATTCTCCTAATCAGAGTTTTCTATTGCTTCTCAGTGTATGTGTTTGCCCCCATCTTCTTTGCAGGACTCCCATCCTGTTTGTGCAGGGCATTACCACCAAGCAGAAGCCCAGGCACAATGTTGAGGCCCTAGCAATAGATTCAAGTTATACAGTCCTCCCAGCAATTCGTTTCTCCTTAGTTTCCTCCTGCCCCATCACTCCCACTCACAGACAGGACATTACCCATCTTAAAGTCCCAGCAGACACTGAGATGGTAACAGGATAGATACCAAGCAAAGCTGCTACTTCTCCTCCACCCCAGTGCCTGACCTTCTACCATCCAACTGCTCCAGCTCTTATGTTACTTGAACAAAAAACAGTACCAAAGAATATAAGATATTTTCCTCTGGATATAAACCAGATATGTTCCTAAGATGTGATTTTTTCCCACCCTCTGTACTTCAAAGCACCCTCTCATAAGTTGCTGATCAGGACTCAGATCACCTACTTCATCTTCTACGTGGCTACAGTTCAACAGCACTGACCTTGCTGCCAAAAGTTCTGCTCCTTCAGAGCCTCTTAACTACGATTCCCCATTGCCTCGCCCTGCTGATAGCCCTGCATCTCCTGCTCCTTGGCCTTTGCAAGCTGTTATTTTATTTATTTATTTATTCTTAAGTGGTAGTCAAACACTGCAAGTTCCTCAGGAGAGATGTGGTGCATCCAATGATTTTCTGGAGATCCCTATTGTCCCCAAAGCCACGAAGCATCTGGAATGAAACATATCCAGTAAACACATCCTTGTTTCTTTTTAAAGGGCCTTTAACACATTTCCTTATCGGGCTGCTCATATTGCTACCACAACCAGCAACATGCATGGATCATGCATGGCAGAGTACAGACATGGAAGGTGCTTCCCTAATTTGTCACAATACAGATAGCTGCAAAACACTGCTGGGAAATCAGTCTCATTCCTCCATCATTCATGGGAAAAAGTCAAACAAAATTCTTAGCAGCCTTTCCACAAGGTATCCCATACCTATCCTGCAGATTTTCTGAGGACCAGAGGATGCACATTCACCTCTCTTCCCTCAGTTGGGGAACACTAGCAGCTCGAACCAATTTTTGCTACTCTTTCAGCAGCTGCAGCCACTTCAGCACGTTCAGCCAGCTCTGCTGCAGCAGGGAGCTTGGCAAATTTAAATCAATTACTAGTAGTAAAATAGAGAAGCATGTTCCTTGGGGGATATCAACCTACAGACCGCCGACCAGAGGGCAAGAAAATCAGAAATTGCAAGGAAAACCGAGACTTCACAGACAAAAGAATGAGAACATGAAGTATCACACAAGGTGCAAGTCGTATACCTCACAGTCTGCATCCTTGGACGACAACTATTTTGTTCTTGTATCACAAGATCATTCAGATTGCAAAGGAGCTCAGAAGGTCCCTGGCCTTATCTCCTGCTCATAGCACGGCGGAGCAGATTACTCACCTCCCCCTGACAATCCTGAAAATGCAAGGTTTTATTCTGCTCTAAAGCTTTCAGATCCACACGAGAGACTTCAGTACTGCCAACTCAAATGACATCCAGCAGATATCAGTAAGTCTGAATCAAGGCAATCAGCCTCTTGCAAAGGCTGCCCCAAATTACATTTTGGGTTAATAAAAGCACAGGACAGTTAAACAATTTCCGAGATGGCCAGAAATAAGCCTGTAGCAGACTGAGTCTGGCACAAGCTGAGACACATAGTAACAAGTCAGCACATTGCCACTGTCCTAGTTCACTCAGGCTAATTCAATCCCACATTACAGTTGTATCTAATGGGCAACTTCACATTGTCAAACCTTTCAAAACTGTGGAGTCACCCAGAGACAGGACTTCCCTGTGTTACCCTCAGCTTCAGGCTGACGGCGCTATCCAGGGTCCAGCCCGCTCAAGAGAAAGGGGAGAGGAGCTTTCCGAAGAGAGAAACCCACCAACAGTTACTTCAATCATCTCTTTTCTTAGTCCTTTGAAAATTAATCAGAGATAAAAATGCTTAAATCATTCCGCTAGCTACAGCATAAAAGTCCTAGCAACTAGGACAAGGGAAGAAATGTTTCTAAAGCGAAAAAGGAGCATTACACTTGATGTGCTACAATATCCTCTACTTTATTAGAGAAAACCATCTTTGCTCCTGTTAAAATGCAGCTGCCTTCTCTGCTACTTGTCAGTCTAATGCTATACACACACAGCACTTCTTTTTATGTGTCCCTGATAGGCATACTTATAAGATAATCACTTGATGTTTCCACTGGCTGTTAGCTGCGGTTCAGAGGGTCTGGCTGGGTATAAAACCTACAGCTACCAAGACTTCTTGTGCACCAGAAAAACAAAGGATCAAACTGCGAGGCTGCTGGTTTCGTGGCTGCTATTTGAAGTCATAAAGTCTTTACATGCAGCTAATTAAAAAAAAATATATTCAAACTGAAACCCTAAAGCCATTCCGAGGAGTGTTTGATCAGTTCATCTCTTTCATTTCCACCTAATGGCGACACAATCAAAAGAAAAGCGGAAGGGAAACGCGCGGCCCCGAAGACACAGTGAGTTGGACGGTGTTCAAAGCGTTTGCTGCTCCCGCAGGTAGAGGAGCAGCCTGCTCCTGCTAGGACTGCGCTCCACAGTTTGCTTCCGCCCTTTAAAAGCAGCCTGGAAGCAGTTCGCTCGCTCACACTTTGAAGTTCAGACACAAGTCTGCTGGTACCTGCTATTTTAATTCGTTCTTCACAGAGACAAGACACAGTTGATCATCAGTTTACAGCAAACATGACCCATCACTGGTCATTTATAATCAGCATCATCACCTTTGCTCTGTGTTAAGCCATAGTTAACAGGTAGTGTTTTACCGAGCATTTCAAATTCACTGAAGCTGCTTTCTTGCCCAAGCAACTGTAGTTGCCTCTTATCCAGCTCCTGCTTTCCCATTTCTGGAAAGGTGGTAGGAAAAGACAGTGCCAGGAGGGCACCTGGCAGCAGCAGATCAATGGAGCAGATCACATTTTTGCCAAAACACAGGGCATCTAGACAGCAAGTGTGCTCTTAAGGCACAGCTGTAGAGCCCTCACTAGCCCACACTTTGAAGCAGCAGCTCCCAACAGCGTCGCCCCAAGAGAACCCACAGTGAGCAGAGCACTTCTCACAGAAGCAAATAATCAACATTTTGGTGAAAATACAGCCTAGAAGTCCAGACCGACTTCTGCATCACAGAGAAAAACCTTTAGGAGACAAGGGTTCCTTCTAGGGGAAAAGTAGCCTCTGTGTTTGGAGGGGAGGTTTTCTGCCTACACTCATAACTCTTCTCTCCAAACCCTAGTGAGATGGCAGCTGACTCTGGAGAAGAAAGGAAGCAAAGTTTTGACTCAGCAGTTGGAACAGTTTGGATTATCTCATACGGCAGCTGCAGAAGAGCACTTGGAAGTGCTCGTTCTGTGCACGCTTTGGAGCGCAGAGCTACAAAGGGGTGAAGGCCTCGAAGGGCAATTGCTTGAGCAGTGCTCTTCACCCAAAACCCTACCAGCCCTAAAGGAACATCTGATATAAACGCTTGGGGAAATGCTATGACTACCGGGAAGTGAGTGTGCTCTCTCTTAAAGACATGATGTGGACCTCAAAAGAGGTTACTAACAGGCCTTAACCCTTCTGAATGGCAGGAAGAAAGGCCAGCTGTGGTAAATTCTGAAACACAGTACTGTAATCACTGCACAGACATCTCATCAAGCAGCTTACATTCAAAGCATGAGGCTTGGAAAGGGTGCACAGAGCTCCCCGTACCATTTTCTTACAGATCTCCAGCTCTAAAGCACATCAAAAGTGGTAGGAAGAGGCTAGAGCTGGATGGAAAGCAGTAGGCCCCGAGGTTGGAATTGCCTGGTTGATAACAAGATTTTCCAGTATAGCCCACTGCCGTGTGCAGAGAAGAAACAGCTTAGCTATTTAGAAGACTAGACTGTCACAGGTTTTGCTCTGGACAATTATTAGAAGAGTATGCTACATATCTCCATCACACTGAGTCTGTCCCCAAGCATGCAACACATTCATAAAACCACCTAAATTAGGACTCCACTTATCTGCTATCTATGAAAGTAATTTTGCAGTAAGCCATGTTCTCATTCCTCTCTAAAGTGTTGGCTGGGCATGTCTGCCTGTTATACTTCAAGTGGCCAAGATTACTGCAAAGCCTGTCTTTAGAGTGGAGCAGCTCACAGACTCGCCAGGTCTGCAGGAAACCGAGCCTGAACACGCTCTCTGGCCAAGAGCTGTTATGTCTACCCTACTGCAGGTGCACCAGATGTCCAAATTCAAAGGCGAAGGTGCAAAAACTAAGTGAAATTTCATTGCCATCTGAAGATCTGTCCTTCCACGTCTACTTTTCTCAAGAAGCCTATTCTGCAGTCTATTTATGATTCTTGCTCTGCAAGAGATCCAGGGTGAGTTTCAAGCTCTGCCTCTAAGCCAGACAGACATTTAAGTGGAAGGATACACTTAACCCGAGGGCTTTACCAAGTCTTGGTTCCAAACACAGTGAATGCTGATGACATGTACTATCATCCTGAACCTGAGGTCATGGCTGAATGGTTTGTCAAGACTGTTATGACAAGGCAAGGTCTATGATAAGACAAGGGCACTTAAAGCAAAGGGGAAAACAACAAAAAATAAAGCTCATTCATGAGAATTTCTCAAAAAAAAAAAAAAGTCCCTTAAATCTGCATCTAGACAAAGTAGCAAAACCACTTTCAAGAGAACAAGAGGGAAGTCTAAGAGGGACAAATATAGGAAGGTGAAAGGAAAGGATGAACTATTCAACACACACCTGTCTGGTCAGAAAGAGCTTCAACTAGCAAGTCTAGGCTGAAACGGATCCTTAAAACAGCTCTCAGGACTCCATAACCTCAGATAACTGCCAGTAATGTTCAGCATTATATCAAATCAACAGTCCCTTGCTAAAGCAGAGCAGGTACTGGGAAGGGCACAGGAAGGTCACCGCTACCACTGCTGCACAGGGAAGAAGCAACATCCATTTTCTCTGTGGACGTGCGAACCAGCTCACAACAGTGCAAGGCGCTTCCTTCACCTTCAGCAAAGGGTCTTCCCAAAAGCAGTATCCCCTGATGTGAAACAGTCATTACAGCCTATTGCCCCTTGGCGCTGAGAAACGTAAAAGCTGTCCTGTTGCAAAGCTCTATTGCCACTATGCTGGACATAACTGTCCTGGTGCTGTTCAAGCCACGATCTAGTCTAGAATCCCCTCCCAGAATCAGTCACAAGAGCACAGTTTGCACCATCATCAGTTGGAGTTTTTCTTCGTGTATCTTGGAATTAACTTTGTTCAGGCCTAGGTACTCCTGCTTCTGGCTGCTGTTACCAGCTCTGGTGCCTGGTCGTGGTAACACAGCTCTTCTGTGCAACACCAGGCTGAACTAGGGAGGCACGAAGACATCCAGTAACACCGATGGTTCCCAGTGCTGCTGGTAAAAATAGGGACAACAGCCTGGCCAGGGCTGGCCTAAGTTCATGCACATCACGACTGAGATCATTCTGTGTTTCTGCTCAAGGCTCAGGATGCAGTAAAAACCATCTTTCCTTCTTCAGAGGCAGTAACATCCTCCCTGCTCCAGAGCAGGCCCTATCCATTGGCTTGGTTCCACTTCTCCATACCCACAGCACTCCAAGAAACCAGGCTAGGAAGGACAAGCCCACTGTCATTACATGGAAAAAGGCCCTTTGCTTTGCTGCTCAAGACGGTGCATCCCCATACTCCACTAAACGGGGTATGACAGACATTTCTTCTGCTAGTTCAAGAAGGAAGTTAGGAGCACTCTGGATCAGGACCTGGTGGCCAGTGCTGCCCATCTGCCACTTCCAATGGGAAGAGCCCATGGGGAGCTGCTCACTGCACTGGCTGCAACGTGGTGAGAAGCAAAAGCAGCACCGGCGGCTTCTGCCCCTCAGCTTGCAGCTCCTTTCAGGCAAAACCCGATCCCCGGCACGAGTCACACACCTGCAGCAGGCTCCCAGCCAAGGCCTCTTTGGTCACTGCATACTCGAGGTAAGTTTATCCAGTTTGCCTATTCGCCCTCTAAAGCAACAAAACACTTCCACTTCATATAGCTTATCATAGCAAAACACACGGGGTAGAGAAAGGGGACTTCAAAAATGGTGCTTTGTGGAAAGCCTTCAAATAACCACTCACCTCCTTGCTGCTGCAAGTGAAGTTAAGAGTGGATGGCCCTGGGCTGGGGCCCAAGGCAGCCCTCCGGTCAGCCCAGCAAACTGTCACTTCGCCAGCCCGTGGAGGACAGGCACGGCAGAGCAGTCCACGAGACACTGCAAGGGTCTCTCTCCTTTCCTTTTCATACAATATTTTCACCTCTAATTCCAGCTCAGACCTCCAGGTCTGGGCAAAGCCACTTCTGGTGAAAGAAGTGCCCTCATCAAGGCCTTTTGTAACCAAACTTTCACATTTCTAAGAACATATTAGGCTTCAAAGAGCACAGTGTATCCCAGACACAGGTATCCAACTGCATCCTACTAGTCCTTGTCCTCACTGGCTTTTTGCCCAAACCTGCTGTCTGATTTGTTACCTGATTTGTAACCAAACACCCACGTCTAGTACAAGTGGCTGGGAAACTTGTGGCAGAGGATCTGTAGAGCTGAGGTGATGCAGTCACTACGCGCAGTTTTTGGGGAGAGACTTCATCTTTCTGGAAGGTTCGTAAGCTGTTACAGGCACTATAATAAACTTCAACTGCAGAACTCTGCAAAAGAGGAGATGCCAGAGGAGGAGGAGGACATCTGAACAAGAACAAACAAACAAAAAAGCACCAACCACCTTATTAAAGCTGCTCTTCCTCTGCTAAGCAAGGAGAATGCTTAATTAAGTCATCCTTCAAGCCTTCTCACTAGCTCTAGCAATACTGAGCATAAAGCAGATGCTTAACAGAATTTCCTTCACAACACAGGACATCTCTGTGGTACAATAATTTGCATCTTCTACAGAAGAAGTGAAATTGCTGGGTTCTGTGTTGTTCAGCTTTGCACAGTGGGTAGGGACAGTACCAGCAGGAGGTATATTTTAGATCTGCAGCTCAGAAATACGGGAAAGTAGGAGGGAAAGCAGCAAGTTGCTGTTTACTCAAAGACTGGAGCTTTCCCAAGTCAGGAGTTTTGACTGTATTATGTGCATACTTCTCAGCTTATTTGCAAGTCTCTTTTAGCTTATTAGGTCAGTTTAACTGGCAACTGCTGCTGGTTTTAAGCCCAATTATACTCACTTCTACCTGGCGACACAGCCCCAGTTCTGCAGCCAACTCTCACCAAATAATGGCTTCAAAATTGCTAGGCCCTGCTATTTGTGGCAATCTCAAGCTTGACCTCGGAGTCAGAGTTTCCTGCCGTAATTTCAATATTGTCTGTTTTCCCTGGAACACTTCCCCGCACGCTCCCCACTGCAGAGCCCACGGCTCCGGCGTCCTGGAGCGGAGATACCCGCTGGAGACAAACTGTCAGCCTGGCGTGGGGGGCACGCAGACACACTCATCTTTCTGAAATGAAACCATCATCACAGCCCAGAATCCAGACATTTCTAAGGAATTTGTCTACACCCTTCATGATTAAATCCTCTCTTGCTCACAGATGACTACAGTAATGATAAGAATTTTTTTTTTCAGGATTTAGCATTCTTTCCCCAAAAAGCTGTGCTCCAGTAAGCCAGTGGTCCTCAGGGCAACCACAGTGTGCAGTTTAGGGGCACAGTAAAAGCATACAGCCGTGCACATACTAAAACCTGCCCACACAGGTGTCTAGGCACATGCAAGCAGCCCAAACACACAGAGGGGCGAGCGTGCAACGCTTGAGTGTCTTAAGTGTCATTACAGGAAATATAACACAGTCTTTAACTGTTTAGTACAGAGAATTAAACCATTTGTTCCCTTAACAAAACAAGTGTTGCAGAATTTGCCAAAACAACTATCAAGCCTACCTGGGTAGGAGCTTTGAATCAGAGGGAAACAACAGCGTGTCACAAGAGAGCAAGTGTCAAGGCTACAACTCTCAGCTGGACAGCTGGTCAGCTCAGTGCTTAGCAAGCACCTGCCAGCTGGAAACAGGAAAGTTTTCCATAACTTTTGTAACCCTGGTGGCTTGTTACAGGCAAAGCTTACAGGCTACCTTATCACTAACTACTAGATTCCAGCACCTTGAGCAGGGGGGTTGGAGTAGGTGATCTCCAGAGGTCCCTTCCAACCTCAACCACTCTGCAATTCTGTGTAAAAGAGACTTTTCTTAAGATGAACTAAGAGCAGCAAATAAGTACTATAGTGTGCTACACAGGTGTCAGTGATTAATACTGATCTGGAAGATTTATTTATAAAATATTACTAAAAATTGAATTCAGAGAAGGTGAAAAACCTCTATGACTGACAGCCCTCAATCAGCTATGTCGAGAGGCAAAACTCCAGGAAAGAGTCTAACACTTGCATCAGTAGGAGCCAGCAGAAAAGCTCTGTCTGACAACAACCACCACCACCTCAGCCTAACACTTAAAATTCCTCAGGAAAAACTCCCCTCTACCAGAGGTTTCTGTTCTAGAAGGTCTTTCTCATGACCCAGGAGATGATGAGGTCCATTCCAAGTTCCACTGCAAAGCAGGGCACAGATTGGCACAAGTTTCCCAGGTGAGGCCCTGCTAAGTGCTACAGTTAGAAAAGGGAGACACAAGTCATAGAGGCTTTCAAGCAGCAAGTCGCTGAAATTCAGAGAATGGACTCAGAGCCTCCTTGCCAAGTACAGAGCTCTGGGCTTCCTGCATACCTCTGGCAAGACCACGTGTCAGTCATAAAACCCCCTTTCATAGCTGCTTGCCTGGGGACAGGTACCTGCTAATAGATCTGGCCGGTCTCCCTATGAACCTGGAGTAGAAGAATTTGCGTTAAGCAGTTTAGCAACATGCTCGGCTGAGATCGGGGCCTGGGGGACATAGGAGGGGTAAAAACTACAGCAAGGATGCATGTGCAGTCAGGACCAGGACGTGCTGCTTTATGAAGCAGCCAGTGAAACCTCCTCCTCAACTACTAGTTCTTCTTGTCTGCAGTCTGTCTTGTTTGGCAGTGAAGAGAATCCAGAAAAAGCCAAGCTGAAAACGCCACGGCTGCATCCTCACTGCTCGGGATGGAGAGGCTGCTAATACTCATTTCCAGCAAAATACTGCAGTTATTGTGCGAGACTGCACAGCAGCAAACCCTGACGGCCCCAAGCTGGTGATGCTTTCTGACAGAAGGCTGCTGTCATTTTCCACAACCCTTTCCCGAGGGCTTACCCTGAGGCGAGAGACCAGCGAAGATTTTCACTCCCTCCCCCACCCCCCCAATTCCTCCCCTCTTCCCAAGGTTTTGACAAAAAAAAGAGAATGATCAAAGAGCCTTTGTGCATTTATAAACCCTGTCAATTTTGCTAGAAGATTTAAGACTTTAGAGAGACCAAAACAGCTATTTGAAATTTTCTACACAAACAGGCTTTTTAATATTAAAAAAAAAAAATCAGATTTTTCACAAGTGAAGCATTCCAGGAGCTCGAGACAGGAGTGCTGGAAGGGAGGAGGAAATCCAATTCTTAAGTTTGACAGAAACAATTTTTTTTTGTTTCTTTTAATTGGCAGAGAAACAGACTACACAGGTATTTCTCCCCCTGGATCCAAGAGAGGATAGCTGGGATGAGCAGCACAGGAAACAACAAAACCAAACTTACTCAAGTGCTGCCAGACTCAGGTTCCTGTCCTATGCCAGTTTGCTCGGTAGGAAAGATCCTCCAAGCAAACACCATGCTAGCCTTCTGCCCTACCTTCCTGCCCCTTCGGGTTACCTTTTGCCTCTAAAATCCTCCTGTGCAGAAGGAAAACTGGTTCCCTACCTGAAAACACTGTCCAGGTAACACAGCAGAAGTCTGGGAGACCTCAGCCTTTTTCATGGTTTGATTACCTTTATTTCTGGTCACGCAGGAGAAGAGTTGAGGGGGGCAAACATCCGGCAGCACATTTCTTTCTCCTTATCCACGTAGTCCTTGTAACAGCTGCAAAGCAGAGCACACCGTGGTGTCATGGGCAGGGGACCATCTGCTCAGTGCTCAGTGTCACAATGACAAGTTTTCCTTTTTGTTATTAAATAAACTAATTTAATCTAGATCAAACAGCTAGCACAGGAACAGTGCTGCTCCAAGCCCTTGTTTCTTCCAGGAATGGCATTTGGCAACGCTGTGCCTCATTACAGACCCTGGGGCTCTGCTCTGCTGCTGACCACCAGCCAATTAGATGATTTGATTTTTGCCAGTCAGATGCTTTCTAAGGCAGTTTCGCAAGCGTGTGATGCAGAGGAATCCCCCTCCTGTATTCCAGAGCCTAGGCTGGTGTCTCCTACACTTCTGCCATTTCTTGTGCAAGAAGCTACTTCAGTGCCCTACCCCTTGGTAAGGTACAGCTACCACAGACCTCCCCAATCTGGTCAGAGGATGGGGAGGGGACTGCACAGACACGGACACAGGCACAAGACATGTGAATCACATGTGGACCACAGTCACATCTGCATGGCAAAACCTGCGCAGACCCCTCCATTTTAATCACTGCTTCTCCAAGCTGCAGCAGTGCCCCAGGGTGCTGGGAGGGACCAGGGTTTCTTCCATGTCCTGCCTCCCTACCTCACTGGGATAGGGGCCTCACTGGTGAGGAATCCCTGACCAAGAGGATGACTCAGTTTGGACACTGTCCCAGCAATTAACGGTTGCCTATATAGGCAACTTTACTGCCTCAGCTACTGTATAAGGTCAAAAGCAAACTTTCTGCTACCACACACCAAGAGCACATTGCAGCAGGGGTTTGACATTAGCCAGGTCTTCTCAGCCAGTGTCCCTCCACCAGCCCTTCTGTGTCCACAACTTCAAGTGTTTCATTCAGAGAAATCTCAGCACAGCAAATCTCTTATATCTTGCAGACAGACACTGTCATGTCTTTGTATGCCAAGGAGAGACTAGAGATGCCTACCTGGCCTCCAAGCAGCAGGCACTTGGCATTGAGATCATCACCTACTGGAACAGGAAACCCAAGAGCTACTCATTTAGAGGCAGAATTTCACACTGGATGTCAGAACTGCATTTTATTCTGGATTTGATAAAATTTGGTAAAACTCCCAGTGACTTCAAGACATATAAGACTACAAAACAAAGCCACTACAGCTGGTACAAGACATGTTCCTCAACACTTTGGCCCAGGATCTGCTTGTTTCTCTTGGGTAAAAGCAAACTTTGCTAAAAATCATGTTCCACTTTTACATGGATGCTTTTCTAAGTTCTGTTTTTGAGAGTAAAAGCAAGCTACTACACACATTTTTTTTTTCCAAAGTATAAATGTACTCTGTAAGAAGTGGAAAGACTTTAAGAACAAGATTTTGATTCACATTCTATTTTTGAAACATTTGCCAGATCACATTAGGGGTTTTCACAAGCAGTGCGGTTTGGCAACATTACAGAGCTCTAGACTGAGGTGTGGCATAACTAACAACATCTGATAACATCATCTCTAACTACTTTATACTAATTTCACCCTTTGTCATAGCAAAAAGCAAAAAAGGAAAAAAAATTACTCCAATTTTAACCAGCACTGAGGCAGAAACTCCAAGATGATGGTGGTTGAAGGGGTACTCATGTATTCAGGTTGCTGCAGGGCTTGTTAGCTGTTTGTGCTGCCGTTTCCAGCACCAGTGCTGACAAACCCATGCGCCGTTTCCCTGCAGCCAGAATGTCTCACTGCTTCTTGGCAGGACAAGCCCGGCCTTATCAGCAAAATTTTTCTTCTACCAGTTGATGCATTTGGAATGAGTCTAAGATAACGCATGAGGCTGCTAAAATCAGTATTTCTAGCACCAGTGAGTCCTTGACACCATCCACATACCATGACTCCGAGAGGAGCTACCTAGTCATTCTGAGCAATTTAAAAACTACTCGTGTTTACTTAGTGGTTTGGGAGCTATGTGCCCAGAGCCGGACTCGGAGGAACAAGTGATGCATTTCTGATTTCCACAAGGACAACTAATATAGTCTTCAAGTTCTTCACATCTCTGAGGTCACAGGAAAAGTTTGAAGACTTAACGTTGTCACAGACTATTAAAGGAGATTTTGATACACAGGACTCAGATGTGTGAGAACAGCTCTTAACTGAGCGTTACCTGACAAAGGGACTCAGCCCCCAGCAAGACTGGTTTTTCCAACCGCACCAACTGCTCTAACAAGAGATGTTACAGCTCCCTACAAGCCATGCATCACTGTTAGCAAAGGAAAATGTTCTTATTCAAGGGCCATTGTGATCTCTGAAGCTGGAGACTTCCTTGCACTCTGCATCTGTCAGCACTGCCAGAAGTACAGCACGCATTTTTCGGGAACTAGCTAGTTCTTTTGCCGAAAAGAATGAGGATGCAGATTAGCGTTAGTCATATTTTGGTGGGACTAAGACATGACTAAGGTTGGCAGGACTGCACTGTATTCAGCCTGTGAGCAAGGAGAAAGTTTGCCTTCAGGATTGCTCATTTATTGCCTCCAAGACAGCAAGAAATTCACTTTCAAGACCTTCCTACACATTAACATTAGCATTTGTAGCATTGTATTTTATAGCATTTGCAGTACAGAAGAGCTGCTGTAATCCACCAATGTCATCAAGGGAAATTGAAGCCACACTTATTATTTCAGCATATTATTATCATGAGCTCTAACCTACAGTATTTCATTAGTTTCAAGGCATTTCAGCAGCCCCTGCCTTTCTGTCATCAGCCTGACCCACCTACTCACATGAAGTACAACACAGATATCCCCCCAGGGAACCTGTACAGAGAGTGTGGATACTCTCAGCTTCTCACATATCTCCTGTGGCAGATGTGTCTGCAAAATATTTGAACAAACTTCCTCCATGCTAAAAATATCTGGATTTTCCCCAGTCCCAATAGTTATTTTCTTTAACAAAGACCAGAGTTTTTTTGAGTGGGTGTTTTCAGACTGTCTAAACACCCCCTCTTCCACAGCAAGGAGAAGGAGTTCTCTCACCTTGCCAACTTTTTCAGCTCATTGTTAATATCATGGTTAAACGGTTGTATGTGCTGAGCTCTGACCAGGAAATCCCGGGCCTTTTCATATTCTGTCATGCAGAGACAAGCCTGTCATTGAAAGTAAACAGATACATTGAAGGATAAATTATAGACTCGCTCCTGTTCTTCAGGATTGAAACATGCACAACCACAAACATTTCTAAGACGGATCCAGGCAGTTCAGGAATCCCCTAAGCAAAGAGCTGTGTGACAGATTTACAGAAGGCCAGATTTTCCAGCAAGTCAAATGCAGACAAACTACTGCCTGCTCTAGGAACTTAAAGCCCTGGCCAGAATTTAGTGGTTCTCTTCAGTATACTCTAGGTACGCCCCAGCAGCAGCTGAACTGGGACACTGCTTGATGCATCTACCACAGGAATTATTTTTGCTCACCTGGCCGCATCTGAACAGCGCTTTGGCGTTTCTTTGGTCGATCTCCAAAGCTTTTTCTCCATAGGTCAGAGCTTGGGCAGGACGCTCCAGTTTCAGGTAAGTAAGTGAGAGGTTGAGCAGCACCAGCAACTTTGAAGCGTCAATCTGACACTGCTCTGCCTTGCTGGAAGGGCTACGACGTAGGATGGAATAAGCCTGAGCAAACAGGGAAACAACACCAGTACATGGTGGGTAACAGGTTATGAAAAGTAAAAGATTTATCTGATCGGCCAGCTACATCCATGTTTCCATTTACCGAGGCCAGTTAAAAAATCTCACAAAAATCACAAAACTACTGCATAGCATTCATTATCAGCACGACTAGCCAGCTCAGCCAGAAGCATCCTATCTTCCTAAAGGTAAAATACAGCTTTACGAACATATTGCGGAACAAAAAAGAGGGAAAAATTAACATACAGAAACCAGATTTTAAGGGCAAAGATATAAGGGAAATCAAATTGGAGAAAGATAATTTAAAATATTCTTGTTTAGAAATAGCAAGAGAAAGCAATGGAGGACAGAAAAGTCTCACCAGTTTCCTGTTCAGGGAAAAAAATAGATTTTCTCTCCCAGGAGGCTAATAGCAAAGTTAAGGCACCCAGCTGACTGGACACCTCTTTGCAGAGCACAAGGATCCTAAATTACTTCTGAAAGCATTAATCCAGACTGCCACTGCAACACAGGACCACAGTGCATTACACCCTCTCCTAGGGAAAGCTGACCTGAAAAGCTCCAGTTCAGCAGTCAAAGCAATCAAGCAAACTGCTCAGAGATCATAAGGACAGCAAGACACCCTCTCCTGTCACAGCTGGAGCTCACGGGCTGCACAGCTTAATAAAAAAGGGGTTAACATATTTCTACCATCCCTTCTCTTCCTTAAGGACCACTCATTTACCACTGGTGCTCACACAAAACCAGGCATTTGAGAAATGTTCTTAAATAACAAACTACACGTGGAAAATACAATTAAAGCATTTGCTCTCAAAAAATCATACTTGTTACAGTGAGTTAGCACTTAATAATCATTACTTCCACAGGCCATGGAGAAAACTTCCTCATGTCCTACCCTTTTGTATCTGTCTTTGGCATCCATGAAGCGCTGCTGACGGAAGAGGTAATTGCCAAACTCTCGCTCCGTGTCTGCCACTTTCAACACCTTTTGTAGCGGAAACATTCCCTGCTGCTCCTGTACGAGGAAATACCTTCGTGTCATCTCAAGCTAACAGAGATCATGGACAGAAGAGTCCTTTGCAGGCCTCTCGTATGCCCACAGCAAGAGCTAGAGCATTGCCAGGGCCCCGTCTTAGCCAGTCAGGCCACTGCCCTCTGGCATTTCCCATCTCCAGGCTGCAACAAGTCACTAGTCACCCTGTGCAGACAAGGCCTGGTGAGCAGCACCACAAAGCCAGCCCAAAAGCTACTTCTGGGGCTGGCCAGGTACTGTGCAACCCAGAAAACCGAGGCACAGACTTTCTCCTAAGTTTGTGAGTTTAAACCAGCTCTGAGTTAGCAAGAAAAGGCAGCCAGAGCGAGCAATGGCTGGAAGATCGACTGCAGCAACGACAGAGCGGTTTGATCTTGGGGCACTTGTGGAAAGAGGGGCCTCTGCAACAGCAGCAGGGGAATAGAAAGGGCCTCCTTCCATCAGTGTTGCTGCCTGTGCCCCGACCACTGACCCACAACCACAGCCCAAAGCTTTCTGTGTGAAAAGGGGGAACTAACAATCACACTGCAACTCACCGGGGAGGAAAGCGAACCGTGAAGGAGCACTTGGGACAGCAGCCAAGAAGCAAAAACAAAAACTGGTGGAGGGGGGCAGAAGGGGAGAAGGGAAAAGAGAGGAGGGGAAAACTGATGCAGCAACCTAACAGGTTTTTTTTTCTTTTCAAGAGCTAGTTACTGTTCCTGCTGCTTCACAGAACTCCCTGGAAGCTGGTGCCCTCTAGTGAAATCAGGAGGTTTCTGGCAAAGCAGAAATAAAGTTTTAGACTCCAGGTTTGCATCTTAAACCTTAACAAGGCAACTCACAGCAGTCAGAGCAAAGAATCCGTCTGATTCTGCTGAGTCGAGAAAGTCGAGCAACTCCACCTCGAACAGAACCGTGGCATTCGGGGGGATGAGGGGAGGACAGCCTAGCTTTCCATAGGCGTAACCGGGTGCGAAGACAAACCTCGCCAGTTCTCCCTTCCTCATGGTGAGCAGCCCAATTTCCAGGCCCCAGAGCGTAATGTCTGTCACAACAAGAAACAGGAGGTCATGAGAATTGCAAAGCAGAGCCCTCCCTCCTCGACTCTGAATTTCTCTTAAAGTCTAGAGGAAAAATCTTGGTAATTCAAAGCCTATCAACTGCAAAAGTCAATTCAGCACCACGATCATGGCTTGTGCTCACATACAGCTGCTCCTGATGCTTGGATTGAGGTGATCAGCCATGGGAACAAGCATGCAGCAAGCATCAACACCTCTCAGGTGATGCTAAAACATTGAGATAGTGCTTGTGTCAGGACATGTATTGAGCACCCAGCAAGACCACTCACAGCACCTGCTACTCACTCCCAAAGTCAAAAGAGACTCTGGATTAACCAACACCTGCAAGGAGCTTTAAATGTTTCCAATAGTCTAAAGGGACTAAATAGAGTCTAAATTAGTATGTCCTAAAGGGCAGGTCTTTAAAGCTCTCAGGTCCCAGGACAAGTTTTTCAGCTCCCATTTACCTTTTCCGAGTTTCATCAGGCGAGGGATCTTCCTGTAGCAGTTGGTGCAGAAGGGCTCATCCGCATACTCCAGGTATCCCGAGTACTTCACTGCACATCCCAAAAGGAGCAGCAAGGAGAAGAGGACAGAGAAGCAGTTTGAGTTAGCAACTGGAAACGATGCCATGGGTAGAACATTGGAAATTGTTCTGCCACACCAACCACCCTGCTTTTCTTTCCCTTGGGGCTGTAAAACAGCAGCGGGAACACAAACCACCTTGTGATTATACCAAAACCTGATCACAACCAAGTAACACCAAGCGGCGCTGACTGGGTTTTAACACTGTCACCAGATAAAGCAGCTGCGTCACAGTCTTGATGCCCATGTAGTGAAAAGATGTGATTTTGCTAAGGTACGAGGAGAATTTTGTGTAGAAATTTTTGCTACAAAAATTAGAATACCCCAGTTATCTAGAGAAAAAACTTAACAAAGCCTTTCCCACCCAAATTTTGAGTTCTGGAATAAAGAAATGTGCTGCCCTGGGCTTTGCTGCTCTCCTGGGAGCTCCAGTTCTCATTCAGCTCAGAAAACCAGTGGTTCCTCACAACTAACCCCTGACCAGGAACTGCTTCCAGCTTCAGATTGCTCCTGTCTGCCACAGACATATGGGGCACCGGGAAATCCTGCTTTTCCCAAGGTCGGGATGTCCTTTCATTTAATCTGCCAGCCACAGGAAGTTAAACAGACTATCCCGAGGGCGCAGCGCCGACAAGGGCGCCTCTGAAGCAGCAAGGCTCTGCGCGCGCGCCTGGAGCTCCCGCTCCGATACCGGTGCTAACGGCCTACGGAGCCTTCGTGTTGTCCGCCCACACACATCTGTGGCCTCGGGGCACCTTTGGAAACAGGTTCCATCTTCCCAGGCCTCCGCCAATGGAGGATTTAGGGCTCAGCGCAGAGCCCCTGCCCTGTGGCATAAAGGGCACACAGGAGCACCAGCCCCCGGCCGCGGACTCCAGGGATCGTGTCTGTTCCCAGCTCCCCTCCCCGCACGCTTTGCTGTAACGAGGGCCACGCGCACGGAGAGTCGCTCGGGGAAGGGCCGCTCGAGCTGGGCCGGGCAGGAGGTGGCGCTGCGGGTGACGCGGGAGGGCTCCGGGGCGGCGGGCGCTGAGGCCCAGGCGGGCGGC
>VZSV01000189.1:73306-89238 GCA_013398735.1 Nothocercus julius | reverse complement strand
GCTGCCGGGGGCCGTGCGCGCATCTGACCCGGGCGCGGCCTCCCCAGCGCTGCCGCTCCCGCGCTACGTCCGCGTGAACACTCTGAAGACCTGCGTGGAAGATGTGATCGACTTCTTCAAGCGCCAGGGCTACTCCTACCTGGGCAAGGCAGCCAGGTCAGTGCCTCTCTGTGCTGTCCTCGGGCCCCTTTGTGGGATGGCTGTGAGAGATGAGGGCTTGGGAAGTTCCTGGAAGCTGAAGCGTTGTTGATCTTGATGCTTGTGGTGGCAGGTTTGGGATCTCCACCATGACACTCTTCCTTCTCATTTTGCAGCTTTCCATGTGTCGCTTGGGGAGTGGGGGCATGGGAAGAAGGGGGATTCTCCACTCAGGCTCCAGAGAGTCCTGGTGTTGGGAATGCAGAGGCAGGACTGTGTATTGATGCTCTGTGTGGCTTGTGGGCAGTGTGGAGGAACTGAGCTCCCTTTCGGGGAAGAAATTCCTGTTGGATCTTCATCTCCCGGAGTTGCTGGTCTTCCCTCCACAGACGGATTTCCACAACAACCAGCTCTACACTTCTGGGCACATCATACTGCAGGACAAGGTGGGTGAGCTGGGGAGCGAGAGGCTGCAGTTGCAGGGCTGGGAGCAGAGCTGAAATGAGAGCAAGGGGCACTAAAAGCTTCCCTGGGGGGCTGAGCCAGCAGGTGCGGAGGGAACCTGGGGGTTGGGTGGTGCCGGAGGCCCTCGTGGCTCTGCGCGTGATGTCCGTTGACCTTCCTGCAGGCCAGCTGCCTCCCTGCCTTCCTCTTGAGTCCAGCCGCTGGCTCTCATGTCATCGATGCTTGTGCTGCGCCCGGGAACAAGACGAGCCACGTGGCTGCCATCCTGAGGAACAAGGGGTGAGCGCAGGCTGCGTGTGCTGCAGGGGAAGGGGTGCGGGCTGCCCCAGGCCTGCAGGAGCCCCGCCGGCATGAAGGGAAGGCTGCAGCCTGTAACCTCACCTGCTAACTCAGACTTTACCCCCTCTTCTCTCCAGGTGGGTGGAGGGCTCTGATAGTTGTGAGGGGAGAATAACCATTTGAAAGGCTTGAGAGGGCAGGGAATCGCTTAGATTCTCTCCCTAGGCTCTAACACAGATCTCTGCCCGGGAGCAGCTCCATGAGTGCCCATACGTGGGAGCTCTGCATCCCTGCAGACAGAGGATGTTTGGGGTGCTCATCGCGATGAGTGATTCATTCTTCTCTTGGGACTCTGTTCAGGCAGATCTTTGCCTTTGACCTGGACACCAAGCGCCTGGCCACCATGAACACCATGCTGATGCGGGCTGGGGTGACCAGCTTTGAGCTGGCCCAGCAGGACTTCCTGACCGTTGACCCCAGGGACTCCAAGTACAGCAAAGTGACCTACATCCTCCTCGACCCATCATGCAGTGGCTCAGGTAACATGCAGGACTTAGGCCACCTCTTCCAGTACAAAGTGCAGCGGACTCCAGGCAGGTGCTTGGCCGCCGGCCCTGCGGCGACTGCTGCTCTCGCTGCAGGGATGGTGACCCGGCTGCCCACGGAGGAGGCCGCCCCCAGCGCAGAGCGGCTGCGGGCGCTGGCTGCCTTCCAGCGCAAGATCCTGAGCCACGCGCTGAGCTTCCCGGCTCTCCGGCGCCTGGCCTATTCCACCTGCTCGCTGCACCGGGAGGAGAACGAGGACGTGGTGCACGCTGTGCTGCAGGAGCAGGGCTCGGCTTTCAGGTTTGCCTGCGTCGGGGGGGAGATGGGGAAGGACGTGCTGCAGCGGGGTGGTGCCCTGGGCTCGCCGCTGCGGTGCAGCGGGAGGCCATGGGAGCGTGCTGGGCCTTGCGCCGTGCGGCGGGAGCGTCGCTGCGTGCTGCCAAGGGCAGAGCTGGTGCAGAACGGGGCTCAGTGCCGTCCTGATCTGTCCCACGCTCCAGGCTCGTGAATGTGTTCCCTTCTTGGCCCTGCCGAGGACTTGCCACCTTCCCCGGGGCCGAGTGCTGCCTCCGAGCCTCTCCTGCAGAAACGCTCACCCAGGGTTTCTTCGTGGCTCTGCTGGAACGGTGCAGGGAAGAGGCTGCTGGCCCCAGGTGAGAGGGATCCTCTAGCCTGGGGTGGTAACCGGGCTCGGGCCTGCTTGGATGTCTGCACAGTGCCTGCACTGTGGGGCTTTGGGGGGCTCAAGGGGCACCTAGAAGGGAGAAAGGAGGGTGAAGGGTTCAAGAGCACAGAAAGAGGCTGCAGGGCCATGGTTTTGGGCTGAGCAGGGCCTCAGGTGCTTAACTCGGGCTGTTCACTCTTGTCTGCAGCTCCCTGCCCACAGCAGCTGAGAGGAGCCTACAGCAAGGAAGGGGAGTGCAGCCAGAGCCTGCCCCCAAGAAGAAAAGGAAGAAGCAGCGAGTGAAAGAGTGAAGTGGCCTTTTCAGGACTGCACCTAGCCAAGCTCTGGTAGAGACCTCTCTGCAGCAGCCTGAAAGGTTAGAGCTCTGTCCCTGCTCCTGGACAGTGGTGCCTCTCCGCCCTGGATCTGAAAAGTAAAACTCTGTACCAGCTGCAGTTGTGGTGGACGTGTGTAAATCCATGCCCCCTACCAGGAGCTGAGACAGCTCCCAGCTACCTTGGTGAGGAAACTGCTCATCCAGCTGACACAGACTTGCTCTCAAAGCCAGACCTGGGCGGGGCTGGGAGGTTTAACGAAACGGTACCCGCGTTCACCGCACAGAAACGCTGGGTATCCTGCCTGGCAGGACAGCTCCGGTAGGATTAATGATGTTTTACTAATAATATTTCACTACTTTGGCCCCCTAAACTGCCTTACCTCAGCCTGCGTGGGGGGCTTGAGGACTTTGTAAATGCTGTTGCAGCAGTGATGAAACAAGCATTAAATCTGCGTCTAGCTTCTCCCGCAAGGGTCCATGCAGTACAACATCTTGCCCAGATACCTCTCATGGCTGGTGCAGGCACCCTAAAAGCAGGGTGAAGTAGGGGAGAATATTAGTGAAATAAATCCTGTCCCTCTCTCAGCACCAGGCCCCGTTCTAAGGTGAGGAAAGGTGAGGAAGAGGCCTGAGAGGCAGCACCTCCTCCTGCTCCTCCTCAGGAGCTACTGGCAGTGAAATTAAAACACAAGGGCCAGACATGAACATGGTCTTTTTATTTTAAATCAACGACAGAAGAAGCAAGGGGGGAAAAAATTGCACATTCACAATAAAAAAAAAAAAAAAAAAAAAAACCTCATCGACCACACCAGGAATGATCCGGGTCCAAGTTTTGAGTTAAAACCCAGCCTCCCCCGACGTTCACGGCCCACCCACGGCAGCCCCAACACGCAGCTCTCCCAGCAGGTACCCAAGGGTGTCTGTGCAGCAGAGGGAGGTGGGGGGGAGAACAGCTCCTCTGGGGACACAACTTTGGCCCTGGGGAAGTTTTGGTATTTCTGAGCCCTGGAAAAGCGCAGGAGGGCCCAGGCCTCATGCACCAGCAGGCGTGAGCAGCTGAGAAACGAGACCTGGGGCCTTCCAAAGCCTCCCTGGGAGAGCAACCAGCCCTAGCTTGGACAAGCCCCGACATCCAGCCTGGCCCTGCCTCCTGGCACAGGCACCTCAGCTCTGCTCTGCTGAGCTGACAGCCGCAAGGGTCCCCTCTGCGTCCCACCCTGTGCCTGCTGCTGCCGCCGGTCCAGGGGGCCGAGACGGGCCCCCCTTTCCGCCCTTCCAGGGGTGCGAGCACCGCTGCACCCCAGCCAGGCGCCAGCCCGAGCGCTCCCCTGCCTGGCACTTGGGAGCCTCTCCCTCCGTCCCTGCGGGGCAGCCAGGGGGCACCCGCAAAGGCCAGGAGAGGAGGGAGCAGCAGACAGGGAGCCAGGTGGACTCCTGCCCCACTGAGCTGCCCTCAGGAGAGGGAGCAAATGCTACAAATTAGCCCCCACACACAAAAATCCCAGTAATTAGCCGTATCCTGAGGCTCCAAGGTCACATCCGCCAACTCCCTCAGCAACGATCTGCCCTGCTCAGAGCGGGGACATCAGCCCTCCAGGAGGCCACCACCTTCCCCCCTGCTTGCTCTGCTACAGGAAGGCTGGAAAAGCCCTGCCCAGTGCCAGGCAGCTGTGAGCCCTGGGAGGGAGAGAAGGTGCCAACCTGCACGGCCTCTGCCCCCCGCACACCCAGCCCCTGCCTGCTGGGAGAGGCTTGTTTTCCCTGGCAGATGAGAAAAACCACATTGGCCACCGTAACGCACAAGAGCTCCTGCTCCTCATCCTCGGGGAAATTAAAAAAAAAAAAAAAAAAGTTTGTCACATCCACATACACCACATTCTAAAATAAGGACATTTTGTTACAGCCTGGCAGGAGCAGCTGGTCACAGCCCACACCTGGGGTGCTCCAGCCCTAGCCCCCTGGGACGTCGCTGCCTTTCCCTGGCACAGCTGGTCCCCTTGCGGCGGGGACACAGGGACGAGGGCCTGGGCCCGTCACCAGCTGCTCGCCAGGCTGCAAGGGCACAGCTAAACTCTAGCACCAGCGCTGCGGGGTCTGGCAACCTCACTGAACCAAGCTTGAAGGAATTCCAAGGCAATTTAGCTTAAATATAAAAATAAATTTTTATTTTGTTAAAAAACGTTTAAATATTTTTTCTTTTTTTTTTTTTTCTTTTTAATTTAGACTTCGGCAGACACACACACTCACACGGCTCGGAGAGTAAAAAGAAAAACTGGCAGCAAAGGGCTCCCAGAGCAGTGGGGAGAGCGCGGGGCCGTGGCGCCGGCCCCTCTCCCCGGGGCAGAGGGGAGGGGAGGCCGCGTTGGACTCCCGGGAACCCCGGCCTGGCAGCCTCTTCCCCCAGGAGTTCCCACATGCAGGACCAGCCCCATTGCTGGCTGGCTGGGAACAGGGGCTTTGGGCACAGCACCGCAGCTCTTACGAGCTGGTAAAAAAACAATGGAATGGGGATGAGCTAAAAGTGAAAAAACAAAGGGAGAGTCAGGGGAAAACTGTCCTCTCCAG
The DNA here is from genome assembly GCA_013398735.1 of Nothocercus julius. Classification (NCBI taxonomy): domain Eukaryota; kingdom Metazoa; phylum Chordata; class Aves; order Tinamiformes; family Tinamidae; genus Nothocercus; species Nothocercus julius. The sequence goes on along the minus strand of VZSV01000189.1, from coordinate 84,244 downwards.
CCTCCTTCCAGCAGCAGCTCATGGCAGCTGCGAGGTCCTGGCCCAGCTTCGGCAGGAGAGGAGGACAAGGAGAGGAGAGGCTGCCGGCGGCCCGGGCCCGTCCCCTCCACCCCAGCTGCCTTTCTTTCAGTCACACGAAGGGACACTCACCCAGCCGTAGTAGCCACGCAGTGATGCTACTGTCAACACCCAATTAGCCGGGGCGCCTCCGCCTCCTGAAGAGGGAAGGGGCACCCCATAAAAATCAACTCCAAACAGCAAATCCGGCATAACCAACATGCCGCCACGCACACGGTTCAATTCTTCCTCCAAACTCGATTCAATGAGTGCACTGAATGGGAGCACAAACAAAGCAAAACAGACAAGGCTTTACACAGAGCACATCGGGGTGAGCCCAAAGCCTCACCGATGGTGACGAGGGCCAAGGGCTCCCTCGCTACAAGGGAGCTGGCCCCGCGGAGGCCACGGCGGGAGGCCACATCTCGCAGCTCTGAGCAGGGCTCAGCCCCGCCGCGCTCCTCCCGCTGAGCTCTGATGCTCCGGAACAGCCGTCCCGTGCATGAGGCCTCAGCTGGAGGTTTGATGGGAGGTCTAAGTTGGGACAAGGGGGTCTTTACCCAGCTGCAGAAGCTGGATCGGTCACCTATGGCACCAAAACGCTTATGCCCACCCTGGTGGGGGCCCCGCTGCCAGGAACTCGGTCGAGTGCCCTGCCAAGATGGCAACTACCAGCACAACCCTCCAGAGGAAGGGCGTTCACCAGGTCAGCAGATCACACAGCAGGGAAAGACTTCAGGACCTGGTGAAGGCCACGTCGCTTGGCGGCGCCGAGGCTGGGCGGCACCGACGCCGGGAGGGCAGCGCCAGCAGAGCGGATCTCCAGGAGGGTGCCCCGCGGTGCCGCCTGCCGTGCTGTGGGGCAGGGTGCTCCATGTTGGGGGCTGGCGGGGACGGCACAGGCACAGCTAGAAGAAGCAAGGGGAAAATTTACATATTATGAAACATGGCAAAAGAAAGAGAGGGAGGAAACGCTGTAGATATGTACAGAGGTTCATCCAGCCTTGGCTGTGGAACTGTTCAAGTACGAAGGGTTTGGTTTATCCTGTCCCACCCCAGTCACTGCTACCCAGCACAGTCTCCTGCTGGCAAAGGAGAGGGGGGCCTGGCCCCGCCAGCACCGCTCCTGCCACAGGGGCTGCTTTGGAGGGGGCCCCTCGCGCACCGGCGCTCGGGCTCCTGGCCAGCGGCCAGGCGCAGCCACTCGCCACGTTACTTCTTGCGCGTGTGCTGTCTCCGCGCCTGCAGCCGCTGGCGAGCGCCGGTCTTGGATCCTGCCCCGATGGAAAACGCTGCAGTCGAGGGACCTGCAGGCAGAAAGGCTGTGTAAGTTCCCCCGGCGTCACACCGAGCTGTGGCTTGGCCTCCCCAGAGCCCAGGAGTCAGCACTAAAGCAGCAGAGGACAACCCTGGCTCCCCAGACACGGCCCGTCGCAGGCCCCGCTGCCAGCCCTGCACCCCAACGGAGCGGCACCAGGCTGGAGAGGATCCCTTACCTAAGGAAGCTCCGACTCCCCCAAAGCCTGAGGCAGGAGTGCTGGGTGTCCCGAAGGAAAGGCTGCTGCTCCCGCTCCCCACCGCTCCCGGGACAGGCGTGCTTTGCCCGAAGGTGGGAGCTGGTGTTCCTGGAAAACAAAACACCACTGAGAGCAAAGACAACAGGAACAGTAGAGTCTGGATTCGGGGCGCAAGTTCTTCCTGCAACCAGCGGGATCCGTCACCACGAGCTGACGGAATACATCCCTCCAGGAGCAGCCTGTTCACCTCCGAGAGCTCCTTCTAATGCAAGACGTTGGTCTCTCTTTTACTTCCTCATCTTAATCTCCCAGCCCACCTACCAAGAGGGAGGCCCGGGAGGGTTTGCAGGCTGGGTCTTTCCAGAGCAAAGAGTTTCTCTGCAAGCAGGTTGCAACTCTGCGGGAAGTGAGATGGTTCAGGGAAGGGCTCAAAGGGCTCGGGAGAGCCTCAGGAAATAAGCAAGAAAGGGCTGCAATCACTGCCGGGAAGTGTTTCTGCTCTCCAGGGAACCCTGCTTTTAAACACTGCCAAGATCTTGGCTGCCTTCTCCAGGGCCAGGAAGGACCTGGCTGGGTTCAGTCCTCAGGTTGAGCTAGAGAGCCCCCATATTTAGAGGGGCCAAGGAACAGCAGACTCAAGGATTGAGACCTGAGCAGAGCGCGAGGCCAGGCCCTGCCCCGTGCAAACATGGGCCCATCGAGGGCTCCTCAGCCCAGGGAAGTTCAGTGCGGGCCACGAGGAAAGCGGCTCCCTCCACCCCAAGAGGCCTCACCTCCAAACACAGGTTTGTTGTCGGGAGTGCTGGGCACGCTGAAGGCAAACGGCGAGCTCTGGTTCTGCGCCCCCAGCGCGCTCTGCGTCAGCGAAGAGCCGAAAGGCGCCGCCACGGAGGCCGCTCCGCTCTGCCCGGCCCCGAAGTTGAAGGAGACAGCGGGAGAGCCGCTGCTCAGGGCAGGGGTGCCCATCCCAAAGGTGCTGGCAGAGGGACCTGGCTGGGCAGACGCCCCGAAGGTGAACGGAGATGTGGTGGCGCCGAAGGCAGCGGTGCCGCCGCTGCTGCTTGTGGTCTGGGTGCTGGACCCGAAGCTGGCCGTGGTGACAGTGGCAGTCCCGAAAGAGAAGACTGACGTGGTGGTTCCAAATGCTGCCTGGGTGCTGCTGGTGCCAAAGGAGCCCTGGGTGCTGCTTGTGCCAAATGCCAGCTGAGCGCTGCTGCCGAACGCCGGCTGAGCGGCAGACTGGGCTGCGGGGGCCCCGAACGGGAACGAGGGGCCGAAGGTGACGGGACCCGCGGAGGCTTTGCTGGCGGGCGGCTGGCTCTCCGCGGCACCCGCGCCGAAAGCCGATGGAGCCGCTGCGCCCGGGTATGGTGGTGGCGGCTTCGCACTTGTGCTGAAAGAGCTGCCGAAAGCCGTAACTGAGGAGCCAAACGTCAGCGTTGACTGACCTGTGGCTGCTGGCGTGGATGTCAGGGCAGCGCCTCCAAAAATGCTAAAGCCCACGGCAGTGGTGGGAGCAGTTGTGTTTGAAGGTGCTTGGCCAAAGGCAGAGCCTCCTGGGACACTGGTGGTGGCAGAGACTGTGGCTGGAGCTGGTTTTCCAAACTGGAACAGGGGCGCCGAGGCTGCAAAGCCACCGTCTGTGCTGGGAGCCGAGCTGACTGGGCCTCCAAACAGGAATGGCTGAGACGCACTTGCGGATGCGGCAGTGGTCACAGCCAGGCTGGTAGCAGGGCCAGTGGAGGCAGGAGGGTTGAGTCCAAAGCTGAAGACTGGTTTAGTGGTGGCATCTGTGGAAGAACTCAGTGTGGTAGCAGTCGTGGCCGCAGTGGTGAAGATGACAGCAGGGAGGCCCGTGAACACGGCCGGGGCGGTTGCGGAGGCTGTTGTCAGCTCTGCAGCTGAGGTCGGCTGTGCTGCCGGTTTGAAGGCGAAAGGAGAGGCCTTTGCTGGAGATGAAGCTGCTGTCACACTGCCAAAGATAGGCTTGAACATGGTAGTGGCAGCAGATGTCAAGGAAGGGCCTGAGCTCGCAGGCAAAACCGCAGCAGAGACAACAGTCGTACAGGGCACTGGGCTCTCACTTTTCAGCGGAGCTCCAAAGATGGGTTTGAAGACAGGGGTTGTGGTGGGGGCAGCAGCAGGTGCTGTGGTTGCTGGCTGGCTGGCCGGAGGGGTGCTCAGCATCCCGAAAAGGATGCTTGGCTTTGGGAAGGAGGAAGGTTTGCTGGGGGTCTGGCCCAGCTCGGTGGATGAAGGACTCGCCAGGCTGCTGGCAGGCTGTGCCCCAGAGGCTGGAGGGGCAGATGGGGCAGTTATGCTTAATATGGGCACAGGTTTGGTGTCAGCAGAAGTCACAGGTAAATTTGACTCCAGTGATGCAGGTGGAGCAGGCAGCTGTGGTGCTGATGAAGACGGTGGAGACACTACTGTAGCTCCAGAAGAGTCTGAAAAGGGGTAGAGAACTGATTTAGAGACAGGAATCATATGCAGACAGCCCTTCTGCCAGCCAACCCAGTGGTGCAAAGGCTCCTGCAGCAGCACCTCCCCACAGCAGACAGACTGAGCCTTCCACGCTGCCGCAGCTCCCAAGGGAGCACGGAGAGCCCCTCCTGGGGCTCTGCTCCAGCGCCCAGCTCTGCTCACTCTCTTCTCCTCACCTGCCACCACGGGGGCAGTCTGGTTGCTCTGCATCTTCTTCAGGCTGTCCAAGAGGGAGTTGCTGCTGGCAGGTGCAGTTGTTGACACAGGCACAGGCCCTGGGGAGGTCACTGTGAACGCCAGCGGCCTGGGTTGAGACATAGTCTCTGCAGTGGTGCTGGGGGCAGCATCTGCTGGAAAGAGGCAGGAAATCAGTGTCCGCAACACACTGCAGGGCGTTGCCCATGAGCAGAGCTTCCCCAGGGGCCAGGAAGCTGCATGAACATCCCACAGCTCTGCAGCTGGAAAGCCTCACTCGTCACACTAACTCCCTGCAAACTCTGGGACATTAACAGCATCTTCAGCTTCAAGGAAGAAACAGGATTCCCTAGGGAGACTCCCCAGCCTGCATTACACAGGCTCCCCACTGCCCTGGCAGCCCCACCTCTGGGTTTCTAACTCAGCTCTGCTCCTTGCTGACCCCTTCATGCTCCCAGTCCACCCAGGGGCGCAGCCCTTACCAGCCTTATCCTCCAAGACTTTGTTGAACCACTGCAACGCCGCCTTCTTCTCCGCATCCAGGTCCTCCGAGGTGATGGAATAACCCAGCTGAGGTGGCGGGGGCTGCCAAGAAAGAGCGGCAGCTTAGCTTCTTCTCAGGGAAGCTGGACGAACCTCTCTGAACGTGTGGTGAAGTCAGGCCGTCGCAAGACCCGTGAAGCAGCTGGTTCTGCCACAGCACCTCCCGCGGAGCTCCAATCCCACCTATTCTGCTCCCCGGCTTGGCGCTGAGGGCACGGCAGGCCTTCCCCAGGCCATTACCTGGTCCGGTAGCAGGCAGCACAATCACGCACAGCCCACCAGACACTGGGGCTGGGGATAGCGTCACTTCCCACTCCGCCAAGGACGGGGCCTCCTTCCTGAGGGCAGGCAGGTCAGTCTCCCCCCAGCCCTGCAGAAATTGCAGTGAGCACATTCTATCGCCAGAGGAGGGCACGAGGGGCTGCGAGACAGCGACGTACCAGAGCGAGCTGATCGCCCCGGCGAGACGACAGCAACTGGATCTTCCGCTTGCGCTTCCCGCTGCTTCCCGACACGGACGGTGAGCTCAGGGAATTCTGCTTCTTCCGCACGGGCGTCTCCACCACTACACAGAGAGCCAAGTCAGAACTGCCTCTACGTAGGAGGAACTTGACTCCCATCAGTATGTTAGTCCCTTCTGAAAGGGAGAAGGGGACTCCTCTCCAGATGACCCAAACCCAGAGGGCAGCAGAAAATGCTGCTGGCCTGGGACCAGCATGTTCTTAATTGTCAGGAGACACCTCAAGCCAGTCCCACCCACAGATCTAGAAGATATCATGCTGCTTCCTCAAGCTGATGACATATCCAACCCTGGTGCACAGCTGGTACAAGCCAGCACTCACCTTTTTCAGTCTGAAGCTCCTTGTCTGATTTCACTGGAGTGGAAGTGTTGGAGCGAAGCGATTCCTCTTCCCTGTGCCAAGCAAAGACAGACAGTTAGGGTCAATCTCCAAGCCTGGCCTCATTCCCAGAAGGAACGGGCCAAACACACTAAGGTTCCCACCAGCATCTTTGCCTCAGCCAAACAACTGGCCTCCAGATCATGACTGGAGCTGGTGGGCACTAACATCATCTCCAGCCTCAAGCACCAGACAGGACTTCCTAAGGGAGGCTCTCCAGCCTGTGTTACACAGGCTCCTCTCTGCCCTGGCAGCCCCATCCCTGGGTTTCTTAGCTCTGCTCCTTGCTGACCCCTTCAGGCTCCTAGTCTGCCCCGGGGTGCCTGTGTGGCACCGGCTGTGCCAGCCGGACAGCAGCTCGAGGCAGAGGAGCTGCTCCCACCTCTAGAACCAGAGCCTGGTCTGGCAGCCTGTACTGCTTCGCAGGGCTTCAGCATTCAGAGGTCCCAGATGGGAAACACCATCTCCCACAGGCCTCTTAGGCCCACCCTTTACAGACAAATGGTTATGGCAGCTTTAGTTCTAACACATGTTTTTTTATCCCGTGGAACCAAGTTCTCTGAGCTGAGAGAGAGAGGAACAAGGGCACAAGCTCCAAGCAAGGCACTAAAATGCCGATGTGCCATCCTGCACAGGATGTACCACCTGTGAATCACTTTTGATGCTATTACTGCAATAATCAGGGCCTTATTACTATTATCAGGGCTATTGTTGAGTTTCAGACATTCAGGTGATCCAGGCTGTGCCACTGTCACACAACAACATTGCGTTTGTGGCAGGCTCTGACTCTTTAAATCTACAACATGGTACTAGAGCAGGATAGGGGATCTCAGCAGTGCAGTTCTGCTTCTCCAGGGCTACTGCCAGGAGGACATCAGTGCAGCAAGGTGGCAGAGATACAAACCAACAGCAAATCAACAGGGTTCCCATGCCGGCAGGTCACCCAGCAGTCTCATCTTGCTAAGAAGATGCTCCAATGGTCCTAACTCCCTCCAGAGGAGTCTATAGATGCCAGAAGCACTGGAAAGATGCCCTGCTCTCCTTCGGCCTGGAGTTGAGCAGCAGCTGCTCCGGGAAGAGCGGTTAGTTACCTTGCTTTCTTGAGAGGCCACTCTGGTGTCTGGGAGCGGGAGGACGCTGGACTGGACAGCGGGGACACGCTCACACCACTTGTCTTCCACAGCTGGAAGCCAAAACACCAGCAGCAGTTTAGGGAACGAGACGGGAGAGAGTAAATGTTCTATCCTCCTTCTTCCTTGCACGTTAAATGTCATCTTCCAGGACCTCAGCTGATGAGTCCATTGCCCCATTCTGTTCTATCACCACGTAACTCCTCTCCACGTTCAGTGGAGCAAAGCAGGGTGTGCACACGCCAGAGCGAATACACCTTGGGAGCAGAGCCTCTGGACTCTAACAGGCCAGCCTGGCACCCAGGGCGGACAAGGGAAGACTCTGCTGTCCAGAGCACAGCAAACACTGGTCCTCCTGCCTTTTCAGAGCACGGGCTGATGCTGCCTGGCTGCCTCAGCTGCCCACGAGCGCACAGGGCTGTCTGTGGCCAGCTCAGGGAAAATGGACCCCAAACCTCAAAAGCTTTAGGACTTAGTCCAGTCAGAGAAAACCCTAAAACCCTTCCTTAGAGATCACAGAGGCTGCCTCCCTCCGCATAGACAGCAGAGCTCCGTGAACCGTGACTGTTGTGCTCTCAGATCTGCAGCCCTGACCCATCAGCCATTTTTAAGCAGTGTTTTTTCCTACAGCTCAGCAGCTGCCGAGGGGACTCAGGTCAGAGCTGGAACACAGAGCTCTGATACTTGCTGACTCCAGCTGATTGGTAGCAGGGCAGCAAAAAGATTTGTTTCCTCCACCTGGATCTAACATAACAGAGTGGTCAGGACTAAGGGGGGGGGAGAAAAACCAAGCACCTTCAGCACCACAAGGAGGACATCTCAGACGGGGAACAGCACAGAAGCATGCGCCGAGGGACAGTGACATCGCTCCCTGGTGCGGCTGGCCCAGCTGCCTGCCCAACGTGCAACGAGATAAAGGCGCCTGGCTAAGCGACGCTGCAGACTCCCTGTGGTGTTTTCTGCCAGGCACCTGGCAACGCTGCTCTCGTCCTGCGAGCTCGGGCTTTGAGTTACACGGGCGATCCCAAAGGAGGCTCGAGCTGCTCCGCGCCGCGCGTGGCTCCACGGGGAACATTTGTGAAGCTGTTTCCTACCTGCGCAAGGCCTCGGCTAGAGCTGTAGGAGCTGGCGATGGCGTTGCGAACGGAGCTGGGGATCCCGCCAGCCAACGTGGTGTTCAGAGAGCTCATGGAAGAGGTGCGAGACCTCTTGTTGGAGCAGTCATCCAGGCAGTGTGAAACAAGGCCCCTCTTTAGAGAGCCAGGCCTGCAGGAGGTTACAAAAAGTTTTGTGAGCCCCCCACCTGCTCAAAGCTCCTCTAAAAGCAAGGAAATTTAGATAACCAACTCTGTTCTTTCTTACAGCACAGGGCTGAGAGAAAGACCTCAGAGCAGCACAGCCCAAATGCCCACTGGAATGTGCTCAGAGCACACATGCTGAGTGACAGGCAAAAAGAAAGGCCACAACCTCTGCTGCTCTCCACAACTGGAAACCAAGTATGTTTTCCAGAGCCTGCAGAAGCCTAGGGATTCACCTCCCACCTACCAGCAGTCCCTTCCATGGGCACTTACTTGGGTATGAGAGAGGCAGGGGCACCGTTGGCTACAAGGGGCTCAAACGCCGACTGGCCGCTTCCACTGCTGTCGTGGCGCCTGCGGGGGAGAGGACAGGAGTATTTGATGGCCAAGAGGTGGCAGAGAGCAGGGGCTGCACAGCCATAAGCACAAACCTTGCTTTCCTCCTGCCCCCCGATACTTGGGGCAGAGCTTTTCCCATCCATACACCGCCAGCCTCTCCCAGGCTGCAGATTTTTTCTCCGCCTAGTCCTGGCCTCACTCATTCCCATCCCTGGCTGCTTCCTTCCCCACACCAGCAGCTCCACTGACTGACCACTATGCAGAGTGGTATTCATTTACTTCTATCTTTCCCCAAATCCATTGTTTCAAGCCAAAAACATTTCAGACTAACTTAGCAGCTCATTCTGAAAAGATCCTGACCTCCAAAACCTGAATTTCCCACCTCCTTCTAGCCAGTGCCATGGACAATTTGAGTTAAAGATTGGACCCATCTCCCTACAAGTAAATTTTCATGACCAAAGTCCAAATGTCTTAGGAACAAATCCCAGAGCAGAAGCAGAGGTGTAATATCAGCCCCCTTACTTCGTCCACGTGCTTCCCTTGGAGCTCTGAGCAGGCCGACCCACCTGTCCAAGCAGCATGATGATCTCCAGCTGGCACAGGTTCCTTTCTACCCTCAAAGGTTGCCGGAATTTTTGCTTCTGAGCAAAATGAGCATTATTTCGTGCTCTCCAAGTGATGAGCACCTTTAAAATTCACTTTTGTGCCAGAGTGGGGTATTGGTGAATTAAAATTAAAAAATAAAAGAGATAATAGTAATAAAGGGGGAGAGCAGATTCTGCCAGCACACCCATCCTGTGTCTTCCTAGAGATTCGGGTCTCCTCATGGCCAGGTTCACCAACCTGAGCTAAGGGTTTAATGGTAGAGGTGTAGGGAGGAAAATCTATCAGTTGATGGAATGCAAAAATCGCATGACCTGCTGCAACTCCCACTGTAAGTCTGCTCCTGCAGCAGCAGGAAAATCAGCTGGGAGCTCCCTGAAAAGGGCCAGTCACTCCCCTGTGCTCTGAGCACTGGCCCCAGCGCAGCACCCACAATAACACACAGGCAGCACCTTCCTCCGTGCAAACTGCTCTTCTCCCACCTCTGCGGGTATCTGCCGGACCCAGAGAGGCAGCCCCAGCGAGTAATGGTCAGAGGATGCACGAGAACCTGCCTACATGTAAGTGAGTGGAAAGGACAGGCACCAGGAGAGCTGGGCCTGGGCAGTTATAAAAGGCTCCAGCAGACCTTGGCATCCAGGATTTATGCCCTGTCCTTCCCATGAGCCCTGGCAAAGCAACTGCACCCTCATTTCTTGAAGCTCAGTGCTGGAAATCACTGACCTTGAATCAACAAAAGCAAAAGATAGCCTTTCTTGTTTTCTCTTTTGCTAGTTAATACACAAAAAGGAGGAACCCAGAGCGCTTTTATACTGTGATGCTTCCACACTGAATTTCAGATATTGGGATCCCATTTCTCCTTGAAGACTGGGGCTGACTGAAGGATCAAGACACCAGGATCCAGAATGACACGTCAAATTTCACTGATCTGCTCCTGAATGACAAAAGTCTTTTCCGAAAGGCAGGAAAACCTCAAGTGAAGCCTCCACAGACTCTCAAGCCACACTCCAGGCCTCTCACAAGAGAACACACCTGACCCACAAGCTTGTCCAGACAGAAATTTAAACCACATCCTTTGATCCCAAGGACCAGGAAGGGCCTTGGAGGAATTTCTGAGGCAACAGAAAGGGCGGGTAGGATCCGGCATTGCTCTCTGTGGCACTTGTTCACACTGGACGGTGCGAGCACACAGTGAGCGCATGCTGGGGTGCGTCATGTTTGTCACCACTGATGTGCCAGCCCCATTTGCACGGGCAATGACCTGGACTGCCAGTTATTACTGTTTTTTATTTATTACCTTCTCTTGCTCTCCTGGTCGTTCCCAAAAGCCTGGTCCTCCTCCTCCTCCTCCACAGCCCTCTTCCTGCTCTCCTTGATGGCATTCAGCACTGTCTCTTTTGCACATGGGTCCAGGCTGTTGTTGGGCGTAAAGGCCATGGGCGAGATCAGCTGCTCCAGGCTGCAGAGGAGACCAAAGCGTGAGGGAAATGGGGACCCCTCAGGTTACAGACGCCCCAGGGACAGAGCCCCCCCCCTCCTGCTGCACCAGCTGCCCCCATGCCCAGCATGAAGGGGGGAAAGGGCTCTCCACGGCAGCCTCTTCCATAGCTTGTGACCGCGCAATCCTTCCCATGGCAACAGAGCAATGCTCGAGAAGGGGATTAAGGGGTCACCAAAGGGCCGGGGGCGACACGCACCCTCCCGGGGAAGGGCCGGGCGGAGAACCCGGGCTCCCAGGCGGCCTGATCCCATGGCTGCCGGGGAAGGCTCCGTGGGGCCTCGGGAGCGCGGCCTCCTCGCGCTCCGTACTCACGCGGGGGGCCGGGCCGGGCCGGCGGGCGCCCGGGCGATCCTCACGGTGACGGCGCCGCGC
>VZSV01000189.1:34093-65849 GCA_013398735.1 Nothocercus julius | reverse complement strand
GGTGCCCCCGAGGAGGCCCCTCTCAGCCGGCTCCTCTGCAGCTGAACAGGCCCCGCTCCCGCGGCCCCTCCTCGCGGCAGCGGTGCTGCCGTCCCCGGCCACCCCCGCAGCCCCACGCTGGGCTCTCTGCAGCAGCCCCGTGTCCCTCCTGTCCCGGGGAGCCCGGCCCAGGACACAGCCCTCCAGGGGCGGCTCTCCAGGGCTGAGCGGGGGGCAGGATCCCCTCCCTCCACCATCTTCCTGATGTGCTCCAGGCCACCATGGACCTTCTTGGCCATCAGGGCACAGCAGTGGCTCCTGGTCCCCTTGCTGCCTGCCAGGACACCCAGGTCCTTCTCTGCAGTGCTGCTCTCCAGCGGATCAACCCCCCAGCAAGGTGTGTTCCTCCAGGCAACACTAGCAGATGGGGGGATGTCCTGCTCCTACCTGCTGGAGGTTGGAGCTGCTGCATCTTCAGAGCCAACTCATGGGCAGCACTGCAGCTGTGAGGACTGGGGACCAGCTGCTGCTGCAGCACTGGGCTCAGTTGCGTCTCCGCTAGGAAGCGGTTGTGGAGCTGGTAGAGCTCAAGGGAGCAGCTAAACCATTGAACAGTCACCCCCAGGGTTCCTACCTTGGAGGCTGCCACCAGTTGTGCCGTGCTGGCTGCAATCTCGTGGGAACAAACCATGAGCTCCTCGAATTTCCCTTTCCCTTGAACCACCAGGTCAGCAGCATCGCTAGAGGAAGCCAGAGAGAGAGGCTGGGACCTGCTTTGAGCAGGTTCCGTCCAGCCCTGGGCGCACGTGACCCCTGTTCTCGCCAGGAGCTGCCTCTTTCTTGCCCTTCCTCTGCCTGCTGAGACCTCCCTTTGGGGACAGCAGGACTCTGACCCCCTCCACCAGTCACAGTGACACTTACACCATGACAGTTGCTCCCCAACCCACGGCCTTGGACGCGGAGATGAGACCCTCTGTCCAGCGGGAATTCTTGGCATAAAACTCCTTGGGGGAAGCTGCGCCCTGAAAAGTGGCAGAGGAGAAAGAGACGTGTTCACACGCTGGAGAAAGGGGCACTGGCAACCCAGACTGTCCACACCCCAGACGTGCTGGCAGGCGCAACAGGGCCTGGGTGCCTGGGGCCTGCCCACACCTCTGCTCTTAGGCAAACAGAGCACTTTGGAAGGTAGTTTAGAGTGTACGTGGCAAGCTGGTTAGACCTCAAATCCTGTACGTCATGGGTTCCCCTGAGCAGTGCGAGGGGCTGCAGGGAGGTTGCTCAGACCCTTCAGGGCATGCAGCAAAGATCAGCAAGCTCCGCAACATGCCGGGTGCTGCCAGACAGGTGAGCCTGGGGCCCCCGAAGCAGCGGGGCCATGGGGGGCCTGTGCCTCAGATGGGGATGTCAGGCTGGGCAGGCGCCCCGAGGTCGAGTTGGGCTCCCTGGTGCTTGGGCTTCTGGCACGGGGCTCGCTTCCCGTCCCTGCTCACCCGTCCGCTCTCCACGATCTCTCGCTGAAGGTCCTTGGAGGTCAGAACCAGCACTTGGATGGCCTGCATGAGATCTGTGCAGGACCCCAGGATCCTGTGAAACAAAAACCATCGAGCCGCAAGGAAGCCCACACGTGTGCAAAATCCCACATCCCATGCTGGGCCAGGATACAAGCAAGAGGATCCCAACGCCTTGGGGTCAAGACTCTCCTGGTCAGTGCCAAGGGCAGTAGGTCCAGCTCTCTGGGAGAGCAGTGCTGGCTGACTTGGTGCCCTGGGTCACTTCTCCAAACCCCAAATCCTTCCTCCTCCTCTCTCAGTGTCTACATATAAACCACTGCCTCAAAATTATGACCTACAGGGCCCTGGCCAGTGCTCACCTCTCGTTCACTTCCAGTTTGACACCAGTGTCACCAGCCCGGGCTTTGCTCAGCATCTCCTGATAGAGGGGGGAAAAGCCACAATGAATCACGCACGTGGCCAAGGGCTCCCTCCCACGCCCGCCCCTGCCAGCAGGAGTGTTTGGAGAAGGTGCAGGGCCCTGCACAGAGCGGTGCTGCTCGGCCCACAGTGGCTTTCAGATTTTGGGCTTTGAGCAGTGCCCAGTGCCAGCTCACCTCGATCCTGGCGGCCGCCGTCTCGATGGCTGCCGACGTAGCCGCCATCTCCTTGTCCACCAGATCGCCCAGTTCCTCCTGCTTGACATCCAGCCCTTTGGGCCGCAGCGCCTGCGGCCAGGACACAGGGGAGCGTCCGGAGGCGGCAGAGCACCAGCACAACCACCTTCACCCCCAACATCCTCATCCTCCTTCCCGCACCCGCTCTGTCGGGGAGGCCGCGGGGCCTCCAGCGCCCACACCGGCGGGGAGGCCCAGGCAGCGCGAGGCCCGGCTCTGCGCACCCACCTCCCCGATGGCGCGGATGCGGCTGAGGCAGTTCCTCACGGGCGTGCAGTCGGCGCCCTCCAGGGTGCCGGGCTCTCTCAGGGCGCCGAGGTAGCTGATGGCTTCGCTCCCGCACTGCTTGCAGGCCTCCAGCAGACCTGGAGAGCGCCCGAGAGGCTGAGCGAGCCGCGCGCGGCAAGAGCGCCCAACAGCCTGCCCGGCCCCACGGCACTCACGGTCAGCGGGCTCCATGGGGGCCATGTGGGAGGTAGCGCTGCCCTGCAGGATGGTGTCGCTGATGAGGTGGGCGAAGAGGGCCACGCAGGGCAGGAGGCTGCTCATGTCTGCAGGACAGAGGGCACAAGGCTCAGTTAAAGCAAATACTGCCCATCGTCCCCGTTCGTTGCTCCTGAACCTCTTTGGCACATGCCAGGGCTCCGTGCAGAGCACAGGCCTCGGCTCGCAGCCAGGACTCCCACGGCCTCGCAGCCCGGCCTGCCGGAGCGGCCTCTTCCGCCCCTCCGAGCCCCATGCCCGGGGCTGCCCGGCTCTCACCTGTGCGATCCGAAAGGTATTTGCTGTGGGCATCCTGGAGCCTCTCCACGCAGTCAGAGGCCGCCAGCGTCCTGGACAGGAGGTAATCTGCAGGCACACAAGAGACAGGACTCCAAGTCTCCGGGCATCCCCGTGCACCAGCCAGCTGGATGTCGGAGGAAATGGGGACTCACCTGCTGAGCTCGTGCAGCTGATGTGAGTAGGGTCTTCAAGGCGGCTCAGGGAGTCCTGCACCATCTGCTCTGCCTCCCGCGCGGTGCCCTGCAGCAGGGCAAACTGCTCCTTGCTGAGACGCTGCTGGAGGGCCTGCTCCATGTCCTCCTGCGGAGCCAGCGTGGGCATCAGGGGCCTTGCTGCCCTGCCTGGTTAGCACCACCCCCTGAGACCCCGCTGCTGCCTCCAACCCTCACTGATTGCCAAAGACCCCAGGTTCCCAGCACGGAGGAAGCCTCCGCGTCGCCCTGCTACAGCCCTAGCAGCTGAGCCTCATGCCATGGAGCACAGCTCCCTGCACGGCTCCTCTCGGCATGGCCGGAGCAGGAGCAGCTACCGGGACACCGAGCAATGCCAGGATGCCCCAGTGTTGGTGCTCGCTAGCAAGCCACGATGGGATACCTTGTCTTTCAGCTGGCTCTGCAGCGTCTCCAGCACTTTTTTGCTGCTCTCCTTCTCACTGCTGAGTGTGTCCCGCAGCTGCTGAAGCTCAGCCCGCAGGGCTGTCATCTCCTCACCGTGCTGCTCTGCCGCTTGGCTCAGGCTGTCCCTCTCCTGCTCCAAGCTCACTATCCTGGTGCTCTGCTCCGCTCCCAGCTGGAAGGATGCAGAACAGCTATCAGAGCTTTGCTGAGGGCATGACAGGGAAGAGACAAACCCCTGCACGTGGGGTACCATTCATGCTCAAGACCCAGCCCATCCCTACTGCCCTGCTTGGCGGGTCACAGCCCTACATCCACCGTGTCGAGGCAGCAACCTTGCAGGACCTGATGGCCTTGCGTGGGACCAGCCAAGGCTCCTGGACTTGTCATTTTGCTTTTATTGGCTGAGGGCTGTTGTCACCCTGATATGTGAGTGCAGCTGGTGTGGATGAAGGGTGCTGGGAGCCTGCTCAGCCCTGAGCGTGTCCTGCTGCAGCCCGTCTGCCCCGGGGAAGGACAGCTCCTGCCAGCTCCTGACACACCTGCCTCTATAATGAGCCTGGAAAAAGCCCTGCAGTCCTGCCCAGTGAAGGACCACGTCTTCACGGGCGTCTCTGGCATGGCTATCCGTCCATAAAGAGACTGGTAGCATGAGGTACACGCTGCCTGCTAGTTTTACAGCAAGGCAGAGCCACCCTGAGTCCTACCTTTCACCATCAGGGTTTTAATTCAGTGATTCCTGCCTTGCTCAAAAGAGAGTAAATCTTTTGACCTTTCTATCAGGCAGGGCAGTTTTACAGCACTGACACGGTGGTGGCAATCGCTTGCTTTCTGCATAGCCCTTGACCTGGGCTTTCTGAGCAGGGCTGGATGCTCTGAGCCCACTGGAGAGGAACTGGCGTGTGCCAAGGTGATCAGCACAGGCTGCTGGTGCCAGGACGGCTGCGGAGGCAGCGGCGCCATGGCAGGATGACGGGCTCCGCACTGGGCCAGCGGCAGCCCTGGGGCACGGAGGAAGCGCCCTCACCTGCGTGCTGGACTCCAGCGTGCCCTGAAGGGCCTGCAGCTCCTGCTTGCTGGCTGCCAGCTCCCGCTTCAACGTTTCCAGGACTTCGGTCTGCTCCTGGGACTGCAGGCAGAACAAAGTGGTCCTGAGCTCGCACCCTGCATGGGTGCTGTCCCCGGCTTCTAGTTAAGCGCCCTCCCAGGCACGACTATCGCTTGTCCTGCGGTTCTCCAGTCCTTTGCCCTCCTCCCTGTACCCGTCCCCCCTCTATGCCCTGTGCTGGCACCACGTGGCACCTCTGCACTCTGCTCTGGGCCCCGACTCACCTTCCTCTGGGCCTGCTCGCTCACCCGCTGGAAGGAGTCCTCCAGCTCCTTCTTCTCCCGCTCCACATCGCCTTGGGCCTGTCTCGCCACTGTCACCTGCTTGGTGACCTCCGCGTTCTGAGGACAGAGCGTTCGAGAGCTCAACAGCTGCCTGACCCGACCTCCCCTGGCCAACACCAGCCTCCCCCCGTCACCCCGAAGCGGCCACCTGTACACGGCCGTGGGCTGCCGGGCTGGGAGGGAACCTACCTTCCGCAGCAGGTCCGCGTGGTTCTGCACCAGCTCGCTGTACTTCTCCTTCAGCTTGGTGTAACGCTGCTCGTTGGCCTGCGCCTTCCCTGCAACAGGAAAACACACGCACGCGTGTGCACGCAGCAAGGTGAGCGCCCAGCGGCAGGTCCCCTGCCCCGGCACCCCAGCCCAGGGGCCTGCAGGGCCCTCTCCTCACTTTCGATCTCCGTCAGGCTCCGCTGCGCTTTCTCAGTGTCCTCCCGCCGCTTCTTCAGCTCCTCCAGCTCGGCGCGCAGGAACTCGCTCTCGTCCAGGGCCTGCTGCTTGAGGTGCCGCTGCTCGGCCAGCTCGGCCTCCAGCTCGCTGATGCGCCCGCGCAGCTGCAGCGCCCGCCGCTCGCTCTGCGGGGATGGCACGTCGGGCACGCACCGGCAGCTGCCATCGACTCTCTGTCCAGCATGCACCCTGGCACTTGGGCAGCGTGGCGGGGACGTGGGGACAGTCCCAAACACACCGGCTGCACCAGCCACAGTGTGTTAAGCTGGGGCTGGGAGTGGGTCTCATTCTTCCATGGCTGCTTCAGCCCTGTTGGGGCTGCTTGCTGTGGCCAGACAGTCCCTGTGGCCATGGGGTGGCCGTGACCCAGCACACCTACAGACCCTTGGCACCTGCAGGGATTGCTCCCCAAGACCCAAAACCCGGAGCAGCAACAGGTAGGAAAGGCCCACAGATGTGGTCAAGGCCTGGGACGGCAGCTCGCGGAGTAACAGCAACCCCCAGGGCAATCTGGACACTGCCAGTGCCTAAGTGTCCATGACCCCACACTGGCCCCATTCACAGTGTGAGCTCCCAGGTCTCATCCCGCCCCTGAATCTCAGGGGTCTGAGAGCACCACTCCAGCCATGTTAACACAAAGCAGGTGGTCATCAACTCACCTCGGCCTTGAAGTTCTCCAGTTCCTCCTTCAGGGCAGCGATCTCCCTGTAAAGCTGTTCGATCAACCGGTCCCTGGGAAGGAGAGAGACCCAGATGCCTCCTCCGTGCTCCCAACCACCAGCACGGAGGTGGAGAGACGAGGAGAAACAGTTCAGTGTGGCCACGTCTGTTCGGGACAGCAGAGCCAAGCCCTGTTCCCCAGAGAAGACTGGCTTGAGGACAAGCACCGGAGACTATCAGGATTCTTCCAAGCTCTTTGCATACAAAAAGTTTATCTTAGATGGAGGATAGAAAAGTGAAGAGGTACATGAATCATGCAGTACCCTGACAGAAAACCAGGCGCCTTGGACCTTTTTGCTCATAACAGAAGAGCAAGAGATGAATGGAGATCCTGCGACTGGATGGAATCTGGCCATAGGGTCTCCAGCACGGCAGGCAGGTGCCTTGGGAGAGGAGATCTCTCCTTTGCCATGAGGGTGGGGAGCATCTACTCCTGCTGTCCCAGCAGAGCTCCTGATCTGCTCCGGGCCATTTCTACCACCCACGGCATTGCAGAGCCGCAGGCTCAGGCTCATGGCTCAAAGGTGCTCTCCAGAGTGGACTCCGGATAATCTGTTCCCCGGGAGGGAGACCCAGGCCTTGCTGTGCAGAACAGCACCCGAGCGCGATGCCCTGCAGGGAGAGGAGAAGCCACAGAGCTCCGCAGGGAGAACTCACTTGTCATCCTTGTTCATCCCGTTTTGACTGTTGAAGTTGAAAGGATCGTTGCTGAAAGAACTGCCAAAGATGTCATCAAACTTGTTGTCAAACAGACTCTGACGGGAGAGAAATGCAGAGCCAGCGAGTCACCCAAACCTGCTTGAGGCATCGCAAGGAGGGACGCAGGGAGCCCCAGGTCCTCCAGCTTCCCCGGCTGGGCCACAAGTCCTCAGCAGGGTGCTGGAGGCAGCAGGGTGCCGAGCCCTGTGGAGCCAACCCTTGGTAGTGCCTGGCCCTGCCTGCTACGTGTGTTACGCTACGGCTGCCAGCAAGGCTGCTGCCTCCTTGTGCCACCTGGACACCTGCTCCAGGACTGAAATTCCCCAAGGTAGAAACCCAGACCCAGTGTTTAATGTGAGGCATCTATGGTCTGCTCCCAACTAACTCGTGGGGAGGGAGATGCCCTGTGCCATTGCACTGCACACAGGCTGCCCTCCGGAAGCGCTCAGCGGCCTTGTTGAGGCTCGTGAGGATCGCCTCTCCCTGCCTTGGCCCTTGGGAAGCAGGCCCAGCACAAGCGTGTAGAGCTTCGGGGCAATCTGGGAAAGCAAAATGTTTATCAACAGTCATCACTGGAGGGCACCAAACTGTTAAGAGAAGCACCACGGCACCACTTCGGCCTCCCCAGATTAAGCAGTGCTCCCGGCAGCCCTGTGGGCAGCCACCCCCTGGGGACACACAGTGCCATCACAGACCTCTGCGGGGAGGCTCCTAATGACCCTCAACCCGCAGGCTCCAGGTCTTCACTGCTTTCTAAGATCCAACCAAATGACAGCTTGGGGACACCACCCTGGATTCAGTCGGGTTGTGGAACCCATGGGTGGACGTGGAACTTTTCCAGAGCCAGGTTGAGCCCGGATGGGGCTGCTCCACAGCTCACCTGCGCCGCCGTGTCCATCTCCACGAGGTCGGTGATGGGCTCGCTGTCTGGGGAAGAAGCCTCTGCAGGGATGACCACCACGGGGCTGATGTGCTCCGACAGCGCCGAGGCTCGCAGGAAGTTGGGAGGGTTCTGGGGAGGGAGGAGAGCGTGGTGACACAGTGAGCGCGGTGACAGGGCGCTGAGACCCGCTGCTCCACACGACTTCAGACAGAATCCAGCCTGCCAGAATCCAGACTGCCAACCCCGGCAGCGCCAGAGGTGGCCAGGAGTGAGTCCTAGCAGAGCAATGGTTCCGTGTGGTGGCAGTTGGTGCCCACAATATAGGTCTTAAATCCGCTACACTGAGGCTGCGAGGGGCTGCCGTGGGACAGCTCTGTGGCAGCTTTGGATCCAGGAGGCAGAGCTGGAGGTGGATGTGAGGCCGCAGGCTCCCTGGAGGAGTTGCGCACAATGGTCACAGTCTGGGATGTCCCTTTGCTCCTCGCATCTCCCAGTTTTGCTGCTCTGAGAAGGGATCCCAGATCAAAGCCCCAGGCAGGATGGCAGATGCTGGAGCAGCATCTCCTTCCTAACGGGTCAGGCCCAGGGCGGCCTGCAGGGATGAACCTCGGGCCATCCTCTGCTGCAGGCCATTCTCGAGAGCTGGATAAACACCCTGGCAAGCAGGGCAGGGGAAGGGGAGCAGGCCACCCGCTGCAAACTGCAGCCATGGCAATAGCAAGCACTCCCTGCAGCCTGGGTGGCCCTGCATCCGTGCAGCTCTCACCTCTGGAAGCTGCGGGATCTGAATCAGCCGCTTGAAGTACTGCAGGTTACTGGAGCGATAGAACAGGTCCTTGAGCCTGAAAGGAGAAGGACAGGGGTTGGCAAGGGAGGCTCTCTGCATGCCATGCCCCACTCGCTCATGTATCCCCACGGGGGCAGCTCCGCAGGCCTTCTCCAACCTCCCGTCCAGCCCCAGAGCGGTGTCACTGCGTTGCTGCTGTGCTGGAGGGGACGGTGCTGCGAGCTGCCATGAAACCCACAGCAAGACCCGGAAGGCCCCTCAAACCCCAGCCTCCCACCTCTTGCTCCGCATGGGAATCAAATACTGGCAGATATTGAACCCTAGAGACCTGAACCCCCATAAATCCCCAAAGGAAGCGATACGAAGAACAGAGAGAAGAACCCCAAACTGAGAAGCACAGGAGAGTGGCTGCACGGGCTCACAAGGACTCAGAGGTCCAGCCACCTCTCTGTCCTCTCCCTGAAGCAGCCAAAATCGCACACTTGAGGGGACAGCAGAACAACAGCTCCTAGCAGCCCGGAGGTCAGAGCGTCCCGCCTGGCAGCTGCATCTACAGCACCAAATTTAATTCTCTGCATGGACAGCTCTCCCATGACTGGGCCTACCTGCATTCTCGAGCTACTTCCCATTTTGGCATCGAGAGCATCCTGTGCCAAAATGTGCTCTCCACCGTTTATTTTAAGCTGCGGGATCATTTTCTTCAGCACCTTGGCTTTTGTACGAGGAGAAAAGCATCTCTTGGATCTCTTGCTCCTGCTCTTGCAACCCCTGTGGGCTGGGGGATCAGAGCAACTCCGGGGGGAGGCTCCCTGGCCCTCCATCCCATCCTGGCCATCCTTGGCTTGCTGTGCAGATGCTGCCGAGCTCTGGAGATGCAGCCCCCCTGTCCTGGGTTGCCAGTGCTTACGCGGAGCTTAGATGGGTCCTGCCATGGTCCCCAGCACTTTGCCCGGGGGCAGGCCCTGCTTCGCAGTGTTTGTCCTTGACTCGAGCTGCCCTATCGCCACCAGGGCACTCAGCGCCGTGACGTCCTCCTGCTGTTCCCTGCGCTCGCTTTTCATTTCGACTGACCTACTAAATAATGTATCGGAGGCCGTGGGGTTTCTCTACTTGCTCTCTTTTCCTCTCATTTAGAAAAACACTGAACACCGCCAGTTCCAGCACAGGGATGCCCTGAGAAACTCAGGGAACCATTTGTCATTGATGTCCAACATTTTGTCTCCTGTCTTTTGAGCAGTAACTACTCTGAGAGAGATCTGCCCTCACATGCCAGGGCAGCTTATTTTCTTTTGGAAACAACCTCTTTCACTGTATCATCTATATTACTCTGCTCAAGCTTGCAGATTCCCCCAGACTCTAATAAAGCCTGACTCACAACTTGGCCATATAGCAACGTGCACCCCAGCCCATTCTATCATCTCTAAAAATTGTCCTGGTGTCCACACGGTACCAAGAGCAGGTGCCTTTGTCCCCCCCTTCTCTCACCAGAGCACTTTTTAAACAACAACATATTTTCAAATATTTTGCAGTCCTCAGGCATGAAGATACCTACACAATTTTCCAGCAACACAGTACAGCCACTCTCTCACGTGTGAGTTTCTGGATATGGTTATGCTCATCTGCTCCTACCCCATTTTCTCCGTTTCTTTTAAAATCTCTGCTCTTGATTCTTCAGTTTGGGATAGCTCTGCAGAAATGTGGACCCTGGCTCCAGATCAGGGCGTCCTGCTGCCCTGAGGCCCTTCAGCTTTTCTGCTCCTGACTTGTTTCCCCTTGAACTGCTGTGACTCACCAGCCCCTGGTCTGAGTGGAAGAGCATTGCTCAGCCTGTGCTTGAAGCCAGGCTCCTCAGGATCTCATCCGGAGCTGCCTTATTATAGTTCTGGATTTTGCAGGCCAGGCTGGTCTCCATGCTCCTTGTTCAGGATGCCTTTTTGCTCCTCCTGCTCTGCTGCCCTGACACATGGCCTCTCTTCTAGCATATTTGCAAGGTGCATATAATGCTCCATGTTACACTGTCTGCATGAAGCCTCCTTGTAATAGCGTTTCCAACTGTGTCACTACTCAAAGGACAACTCGTCTGGAAAAAACGTAGGATTCAGGTCTTTCCTCTGCGCTCCTGCCCTGCTTGAAAGCCCAACTTTCTGCCCTAAATGTTCTCCCCTGCGACGTGATCAGGTCTCCCTGCTCGGCTTCCCAGCCCCTGTTAAACACGCGTTTTCTTAATGCAGCCAAGCTTCTGTGCTGACCGGATCAAACACTCCCAGCAAAGTCAGGAAGGGCAGGACTGAATCCTCAGCAGCGCCTGAGAGCCTTTCATCTCAGCATGCCAAGTGCACATTGTACTTAAAACTGCAATTAAACGGTTGAGGATTTCAAATCATCAGCTAGCATTTTATATCAAAGGCCATTAGCGGCTGAAGGCCTCTTTAGAATTAAGAACACAGTTATCTAGTAATTCAATAGCTGTGGCTTAGTGAAACAGAGTGGGTGTCCTGGAGGAACCAGCCACCCTGCTTCACGAGAGCCGTTTCCGAGCAGAGGCAGAGAGGTCAGACCGGGGTTGACTTCTCAGCCCCAAGCCGAAACTCTGCATCACTTCTGCCTCCATCGTTTGACTGCTGAGCCAATTATAAAGGGCCCTGGTGGCCCAGGGCCTGCAAGTGGTACCGAGCGGAGCTTGGAGTGGGTGCACGACGCTCCTGCCGACCCGGACTCTGTGGGCGAGAGCCAGCACCCACCTGCCAGGCACTTACTTTCTGAACTGCTCCAGGAAACGGTCCCTGTGGCCCTGCAGTGTATCAGCCGGGAGACCTGGAAGACGAAGGAAAAGTTAACCTCGCCCCTCCAGGAACACACAAGGGTCAGGACAGGTCCGCAAGGCCGTAATGGATGGGTGCTCCCCAGGGAGAGCCCCCCTTCTCCTGGGCTTTGAATGCTCCAGGCTCAGCCTCTTGCTGCAGGATGGGCTACAGGGTTGGATCACATCCCCTGAGATGTCCCCAGGACGCTGCAGAGGATGTTTTCCTGGGGCAGTGGAA
This sequence comes from Nothocercus julius, assembly GCA_013398735.1. Lineage (NCBI taxonomy): Eukaryota > Metazoa > Chordata > Aves > Tinamiformes > Tinamidae > Nothocercus > Nothocercus julius. Next base: position 54,337 of record VZSV01000189.1, on the reverse strand, counting down.
GATCAAGGGCTGCAAAAGGCCACGAGCTGCCATCCAGCTACTGCCTCTGCAAGGTTTCTTGGCCCACGCAATGTGCCGTTAGTGCAACCTCTCTCAAGCCAGTGACTCCAAGGCTGCATCTGTGAGTCCAGACTGAAAGGCGAACATGAAGAAACTTGAGGACTCCGAGACTGCTGGGTGGTAGCAGCTGCTGGCTTCCCCTACCCTGAGGGTGCCGGGGTTTTAGGGGCTCCTCACACGCAGCAACCCCATGGCCAAGGTGTGCACAGCGGTGCAGGAGCCCTGCAGCACGTGCAAGGCTAATGTGGGATGGACAGGACCCATGCCCACGGCATAGGGGAGGAAGAGAGGTCTGCCCTGTTCCTTTCCATCGTTTGTGCGTCCTTGGCCATTGCAGGGAGCTCTGGTGACTCTGGTGGTGCTGTGGTGGGGCTCAGACATGGCAGAGACGTGCTCTCAAGACAGGTGCGGAGGCCCAGCCCAGCCAGACCTTTTGTCAGAGGAGGTCTAAACCCAAAGCAAGCCTTTGGCTCAGGCCACCAAGTGCTGGGAGCCCTAGGACTGCAGGGAAAGGAGGTTCACTGGGGTATGTGCAGCCCACACAGCATCCACCTTCCCAGAGGGCTGCGCCAGGAACTCTGCACCTGCTGCGAATCACCTGTGGTCCACAGCCCAGCAACGAGGGGCTGGTGACAAACCTGAGAGGTGACAGCCCCAGGGATACTTACAGGAGTGCAGTTTGAAAAGGAGCTTGACAGTGTAGTCGTAGAGGTGGCTGCAGTCCAGTATCACCTGGATCAGCGGGGCCAGGCGGCACTGGCCTGCAGCAGTGACCGACACGGAGCGCGACATGTCCAGCGAGTTGAACACTACCGGAAAAAGAGAGGAGAGATGGTGCTCAGGGCCCATTCCAGGGGCCTCATGAAAATCGCCACCCCCAGCGTGGAAGGTCACAGGGTATTTCGTGGTTTCTGTGTGGGAGTTCACACCATCAAGCAGGCGCCTCTGATCTAACGGCCTAAATCTTAGATCTGGGGGAAAGCAACAGCCCTCTAAGGCTCGTCCACTGCCCTCAGACCAGAGGTCCAAAGCTGGACACCTGCATTAGGCCACCGTGAGCTGGAACAAGAGACCTGCTGGCCCTCAGGGCTGGGGTGCAGCCTTTTGCTCCCTATTTGCTGCTTGCAAGCTCAGCAGCAGAGCCAATTCCAGACTCTGTATCCCAGGACACCCATGCAAGTGTGGGCCCACTTTTGCTTAGCACTCTGGGCCGCTGTCAAGGCCTCAGTGCACATCATGGGCACAGGGAGGGGAGGAACTGGGAGCAACACAGCAGTGCTGGGGGGCACATGCACTGCGGGGACCCTTTTGGAGCCTCTCCGGGCCCTGCATCCCTGCCATTCCTGCGGGAGGCAGTTTCTGCAGCCGGGCTCGGCCCCACAGAAGCTGTGCTGGCAGAAAGCACCTCGGAGGCCTCTCCATTTGCGCGGGGCTAACAGACTGTGCCAGCTGCTCTGCATCAACCGCTCGCGCCCCGCCGGAGGCCTTGGCCTTGCAGTTGCGCTGTGTCTCCCCACCCCAGCAGCGAGCGTTCTCCGAGTCCCCACGGGTTTTCAGGCCCGAGGAGCTGGTCAGGAGGCCCTGCCAGGTCCCTGGGGCTCCAGGTCTCCGGAGCAGCGCGCAGACCCCAGCCTGGAGCTCTGCCTGCTCCGCCGCGCCAGGGCCCTGCGCTCCCCGAGAGGGGAGATGATCTAGTGCAGCCCCCTGCACAAGCAGCGTCATCCTGGGTATTCCCGAGCAGCACAACCGTTCTGGGCTCCCTGGCGGGTCCTGGGCACCCACAGCAGTGAGCAGAGAAAGCCAGAGGCAGCCAGAGGCTCCAGCAGTGCCCAGAAGGACAGGATGCCGGCTCGTGTCCGTGACGCTCTGCAGCAAGGAGAGAACGTGGAGGCTGCGCTAAGACACCCACGAGCAGGTTGCGGGGCTCCTACCGCACCCCTTGGCCGCTTAAGGCAGGTTTTCCATCCCACTTAAGTTTGGGGTGTCATAAAGGGCACGCCAAGTAATTCTTCCTAAGCCAGTTAGTCTCCTTGTGACCTGAAACATTCACACAAGGCACTAAGAAAGCTGGTCCCAAAGAGCTTAACCAGGTAAGGGATCACAGACCATTTCAGGGGGGCCTCCTGGGAGGCCGGCAGGAGCAGGAGGCTACAAGAGCAGGACCCAGAGCGCCCATCCCCCAGCTCCCTGGAGCTCACAGCTCCTGCCCTGTGAAAGCAGCTTCTGCAGGGGCTTCCTGCCCTGGACAGCAGCATGGGCTGGAGGCTCAGGCAGTCAGCAAAGCAGTCTGGCAAGAGGGCAGCACTGGCGCCAGGGCTGCATGGCAAGGACCAGCCCTTCGGCACCAGCCTGCTGAGCCGTCCTGCTTTTCCTGCAAGCCTGGACATGAGGGCATGGATCCAGCTCCAATAAACACATCCCTGTACTACCAGGCAGACAAATTCACTCTCTTGCCTCTGATAAAAGCTTGCAAGAACCTCCACGCCACGACACATTTCCACTTCTACTTCAAGGCTATGACACGCCTCTGATGCACTGCAGTGCCAGCACTCGAGGCCTTGTAAACAAGCAAATGCCAAATTGCTCTGGTATTGCTTTAATTTGTCCAAAATGCAATCTGCTGCTGCAAACAGAAGTGTATTACAGCTCACACCTCCCTAGTCCCGAGAGCTGAGACTTGCTTTCTGCTTCATTGGAGCCTCTACAGACACAAGGAAGAGAGCGCACGGTCCCCCCACTGCTATCCGCAGCTGCTGTAAAACACCCAGGGGAGCACGAGTCCTCTGTTAATAAAACCAGAACTTGTCACAAGTCCACAAGTAAGGAGAGAAGAAACCGGGTTCCAGGAGGACGCTGAAGGGAGAGATCGTGGGCACGGGGAAGTGAAAGTGGAGGAGCTGGGTAGGAAGAGCAGAGCAGAGCTGGGCGCCCAGCAATGATGAGGGCTGCTGCGGGGAGGCATGAGCCAGGCACAATTCTCTAACGTGAAATAACTTGGGCTAATAATAACTCTGGCGAAGGGCACGAAAAACAGATGAGCTCAGACGCCCTCAGACAACTCCCTTCCTGGGGTGGGCGACTCAGCATCACGCACACATCAACCCCGACCTCCCCATCGGAGGCAGCTCAGCCTCCTCTGGCACTGCCCCCACGGCCCGAAACCACGAGTCATGCAGACAGGAGGCCTACCCGTCTGGAAGAGGTTCAGCTCACACTCGAGATAGTCAAACATCTCCACCGTCAGCTGGAAACTAGGAAGGAGGGAATCAGAACGTTAGAGCATCCGCATGGCCCCGCACCAGCCTCCTCTTCTGGCAGGTGTCACCCCAGAGGGACTCGCAGGTCATGCAGGGTAGGAGCCCACCATGCCACACACCCCCTGGCAAGGATGTGGCTGCACTCGCCTCGAGGCTCTGCCTGCTCCAATCGCTCGTGGTCCCTGTCCCCCGCTGGGACAGGCCGCCCGCAAGGCCGTGCAGCGCCGTTCCAGCTAGCACCCAGGTCCCCCCTTCAACTCCTGGCCCTCTGGGCCTGCCCCGTTTCTCCTGCCCAGGACTCACAAGTTGTTGACGTCGTTCTCTCCGGCCTCATCGAGCTGGCGGTCGGACATCTGGAGATTGCCAGGGAACCTGGGATTCTGCCCAGGGGAATGAGAGAAGGAGTCAGGGAAAGGGCTGTTGAGGTCTTCCTAGTGTGGCCACAGCTCTACAGCTGCTGCCAGGCAGTGAGGGCCAGAGCTGGGGACAAGAGACATGGGGTGGCTCTTAGAATGTCCCCATGAAGGCCTGTTGGACTGAAAAGTCCTGCACAGCGGCCTCCTCGGCTGGGGGAGCACTGGAGCGGTGCCTGTCTCTCTAGCCAGGCCCTGCAAAGGTTTTGGTGGCAGCCTAAAACCTCACAGTCCATCACCAGGTCCTCTGCACCCGCCTTGTCAAAGCGAGCTGCAGGCCTCCTCAGAGCTGGCCATGACGGGGACAAAACTGCAGCCCTGCAAATTCTAGTCCCTTGGTGGAGCATGCGGCAGCGAGGGGCTGAGGGAGCCCAGCTTCCTCGCGCACCACGGCCAGGCCGCCCACCACGCTCCTGCGCGGGCAGCGTCGCCCCGCCAAGCCCCGTTCCTGCCCACGGCAAAGCTCTCCAAAGAGCCCTTCCTCCAGGGCACGGGCTGGAATCTGCAGCTACAGGGGAAAAGGCCAAGGCCTTTGGTGAAACAGGACTGGAGCCTCCATGATCTGCATCCCCCCCATATTCTGTCTCGTGAGGGCTGATCTCCTGGGCTTTCAGGACTTTTGGAAGTGAGGCCCACACTGCAGGACACAGGTCTGGCTTCAGAAAGTGCCTTTGAAGGAAGAAATGTTTGTGCTTAGTCATCAGGTGTCCTGGAAGAGAAAAGCCAGGTGGGAACCGCTGCTGCGCGGGCGCTTTGGAGCACCGGTGCACACGCTGGGGGCAGCCCCTCTGGCAGCCCCCATGCAGCACGACGCGCTGGCCCGGCAGGACCCGGGCGCCAGAGTCCCTGCTTGGCTCCTGCCAAAGCCTGGCTTTGCAGCGGGCTTGTGTTTGAGCTGAGCTCGAAAGGAAGAAAGCCCCGCAGGTACCAAATCTGCTGCCGCCAATTATTTTAAGGATTAGGGCACTTAAAGCCATGCTGGGCAGTGTTTGTGTAAAGGCCCACAATGGTTTTTCATTCCACTCTTGGAGGCGAGCCTTTATTTTCCTGCCCCAAGCACAAGAAAGCGGCTGCCTTGCTAATAAAATTCCCTTGACGGGAGCGCTGCTCTGCAGCACGCACAGCGGGGCCATCCCGCTGCTCTCCATCAACGCGCTCGCCAGCACCTCTGCCAAGCATCAGGCACGCTGCCTTCAAGCTAGGACAGCAGACCTGTAGCTGGCCAGATCTCTGGCCACATCCTCTCCAAAAAACAGCCCAAACAAGGCACCTGCACAGCAGCTCTGGCCTGCACAGTCAAAACAAGTTCCTAACACAAGCAGAGAGACGGAGGTTAAAAAAACCTGGCTGTCCTCTGCCTTCAAGTGCTCAGAAGCTCCTTAGGCCCAAGAGCTCAAAGGCCAGAGGGAAAAAAAAAAAAAAAGGGATTTTCAAATGACAGACATTGGTAACTTCAAGATCGGGCCAAAATCTGGGGAGACGGCTGGGTGGGACAGGATGGGACATGATGCTGCTGCGCTGGCTCGACCCAGGGCATGAGGCTGCCCCTCTCCCAAACGCCTGCTCACCCTCCCCGTGTGTGGCAACCTGCAAAGGGCACAAGCCCCTTTCTGAAGGCTGCATTGAGGGTGATGTGTTTCTGAACAGCATTTGCAGAGAGCTGCCGCAAGCGCGACTAACAGATGCTATTTTCCCCCTAAAAGGAGCCTGTGGTGGGAGATCCTTGCGAGGCAGTGTGGGGGACGCAGCTGCTCCGCTGATGGGGCCTGCCCATTCCCTCTGCTCCCCGCTGCTGAGTGACGAACGAGCTGGGACGGGGGGGCAGATAATGTGGGGGCAGAGGCTCCGGGATCACGAAGACGAAGGCAGCTGTGGGCTGAGCAGGCTTGTTTTGTGCCACCTCATCTTGATTTTCTGGTTCATCTCAGGCTGTGCTGACTCAGACAACCCTCCTTTGCTTGTACAGCAGTTGGAGCTGGCGCCTCTCTGCTCATCCATTTCTGTGCATGAGTGGGGTGCCCTTCCAGCCTAAACCCGCAGCTTCCCTGCCTGCACTCGAGGGGTGATGGAGGAGCTGGGCTCCACAGCAGGGTTCTTCGGGGGATTCATCCTTCAGCACTAGCTGCTGTAGACTCCAGCAGACTGGGAGAGACCCATCAGCCTGCGGATGAAGCCCAAAACCTGCTTCTGCTTCTACTAGTCTTCTACTCAGAACAGCTTCTTTGCAGCGTCCCCAGCTCCAGAGTAAAGACCTAAGTGCCTCCAAGGAGCCAACACGTCCAAATACGCCATGAACTGTCCCCAGGGCTGTGCTCCTTGGGCCACTTTAGATGCAGGGGAAGGACAGAGACGCTGGCATTTTGTGTCCCTGCTTCACAGTGGCAGCACGAGGCCCGTGATGCAGGGAAGGACATGCTGGGGTGAGAGGGAAGTCTACACCGCTCAGGTTGCTCTGCCAGACACTGTCCTACTCTGCCGCATTCTCACCTGGCTCTGCACACCCAAAACGTAACCTCTTGGGGTGGCCCTTCGGCTGGGCCCAGCTGTGCTTTAAGAGCGGGACTAAGCCCTGGACCCCACTCGTAGCACCAACCCCCTGACACATGGGCTGGCCACAACACTCGGGGCTGGTTCACCCAGCGTTCACACTGTGTCCAGTGAGGGGTTGCTAATCCCAGATGTCGAGTCCTGGCTGCTGGGCTGGGGTCCTGCAGGGACAGGGCTGTGGGCAGGACACAGCCGGATGGAGGACACTCACTTTTGTGTGGAACTCCATCTTTGTTCTCAGCAGTTTGAGGTAGATGCTGCACAGCTGTCCATAGCCCTCGCTCAGGTGACCCTGGGGACACAAGAAAGCCATTCAGACCTGGGGAAAGCAGAAGAGGCCTCCTCACCGCTGTGACTGAAACTTGTCCTGACTCCTCCAGAGCACGACTGCCTGTCCACGCTCTCCTCCCTCCGACAGCCCATTCCTCCCAGAACACTTGAACCTCGATTACTGTCTGCACCACCACTATCTGCCACCTTCCCAAGCCTGTTATCTTTCTAAAACACACAGCAAATGCTCCTCATCGGCACCCTGCTGCCTGGCACATGCACAGAGCAGGAACTGCCTTGTCCTTCGTGCCACCCGTGTGAGCTGGGTACCACGACACACAGGCTACGGCTACCAAGAGCACGCTGGCTGAGGGCTGGCATACGTCCTGGCGGCAGATGTGCCAACAGCTTCATACAGAACCTGGAGAAGGGGAGAACCCCAGTGGGATGATTTGGTCATGACTCTCAAGACCTTTTTTTTTGGTCATGATGTGCCCTGAATGCTTTCACTCCGCTATGCAAGATGCCAACTGAATAACTAAAACAATGTGTCAGGACACTCACAGATGCCCAGGAAGGCCCCTCATCTGAGGTCTAGGACCGTAGTGCCATCCTTGTCCTCATGCAAGGCTGTGCCGGGCTCTGTCAGACACCCATGGAGCTGGTAGGAGCCAGAGCTCTCCTGTTTTGCTGGGAATGTATCTACTGTGCTGGCTTCTGCCAGCACTTCTCACCCCAAAGTCTGGCTGCACTCCTGACAGCTGCACTGAAAGATGAGCTCAAGGCCCAGGAGACAGTGCAAGGGGCAGTAGGGAAGGAAACAGGCTCCGGGGCAGCTCAAGGTCTCATGTCCAGGGTTTTCAAGTACTGCGGAATTCTCATGATTGGAAAAATGACATTTTGGGGGTCAGCAAACTCCCCAGGAAACCTTTTTTTACATTAACTCCCAGCAGTGCAGTGGAGGCTGAGGCTCTGAAGCTGCCGTCCTCAGAGCCTCAGAGCTTCACCCCGCTCTGGAGGCTCAGCGCAGCCTCCTGCTGTCATGGCTTCCCCACAGGCTGCCCGCGGCTCGCTGACGAGGCCGGGTGCTGGAGGCTGCACCCGAGCCTCCACGGACAGAGCGCTGCCCTCGCGACACCTCTCCCCAGCTCCCGAGACAGGCCCCACGCACTCCTCCCATGCTGCTCAGGCCACCTCTCTGCATCCTTGGGCATGATCCCTGCCTCTCTCCCGGGCAGCCTTGTGCCCCTTCCCTCCTCCTGCCCACAGACACCCTCTTCCGCCCCGGTAGGCAAGTCCCTTCCTGACCCACCACCCAACTTCCAGCTCTGCCTCCTGGCCCGTTTCCTGGCAGCCTGCCTTGCCACGGCTTTCCTTGCTCTCCTTGCTACCCCATTTAACCCAGCAGAGCTGGAAAGAGGTCACTTGCACTAGTAGGAGTATTCCTGGCTCTGAATACTCCCTCTCATTCACCCCTCTTCGCAGCAAGGCAAAGCAAACCAAACAGACCTGGCATTTCTAGGCCAAGCTGCTCTCTGGAGCTGGCAACCTCAGCCAGGACAAGCCCAGAGAGATTTTAAGCTTCCTGATACCCACCCAGCACCCAGTGTTTCAGGGCAAGAGGAGAACTGAGCCAATAACGCAGAGTCAGCTGCAATTTGTGACAGCTGCTCTGCGCTACTAGTCTGTCTGTCACTGGGCGAGAGCCTTGGTGTAGGGCAGCACCCATGGGGGCAGCGGGCACCCCACATCCACCTACCCATCGGGGCTGGCCACTTACCCACATCCTGCTCATGTCACTCAGCTCGTTCTTGTACCTCACCGAGTCTTTTAGGACCTGCAAAAAGAACAGAGAGGGAAATATCAGCAGGCGAGGGCTGTGCACGCGGCCAGCCCCGCTGCCGCCAGCCCCACGCACCCGTGGCAAAGCGGACGCCACTCTGAGTAACACGTAGGCCACGAAATGGGTCTCCTGGGCGCCTTCCCAGCGCTGCAGAGACCTTGCTCTCTCATTCCAGGCAAGTGCCAGCCCCAGGGTGCTCCAGGCTCCCCATTCCTACCCACGGATGAAGAATGTTTTCCTCTGCCACCTGAGCAGAGCAGTCTCCTCTGCCCCCATCCCTGTGGATGCGCTGTCTCTGTGCTGGGGAGCTGTTCTGTACGGCCTAGCTTGGGGAATTGCAAGGGTTTGTCCTCCAGTAAGAGCTTTTCTGATCTGTAAAGGGCTTGAGGTTCTCCAGGTAAAAGGGAGGAGGTGGAAGAGGATGGGAAACAAAGCGCATGCAGATAATGGAGCAAACGGGACCGGGGAAGAGGGCTGGGGACAAGCAGGCCTAAGCACCTGGAGCTGCCCGGAGCAGCAGTGCCGGAGCGCTGCTCAACCAGGCTGCCAGGGGACACACCGGGAGCAGGGACACGCGGAGGCAGCGCCGCCCCAGCCTGCCTTGCTCTGCAAGCATCCCAAATTCAGGGAACAGGTCAGGAGTTTAGAGGGTGGTGATGTTTGGAGGTCTTTTCCTTAAAGTTTCGGGGCCACGGGGCAGCACTTACATTGGAATGGCCGTCTCGGAGGAGCTTGTGGAAGACGTGGCAGAACTTCCAGCAGAGCACAGCATTGCCGGAGAGCGGGAGCCGGTTCACGACTGACCAGAAGGTCTGCGCCCCCTTCTCGTGGTGCGTGCCCAGGATGCATGGTGAGAGGCTGGTCAAGGAAACACCCCTCCCAGCTCTGCGGGGCCCAGCACGATCTCCCCGAGCAGCAGGCCGGGCTGGCTGCTCCTGACCAACCCTCCAAAACCCGCAGCAGACAGGCAGCTCTGCCACGTAAAACTAGGCGTTAGCCAAGCACCTGTGCCCATCACGAGGGACTGAAGGGGAAAAAGCTCCTCCACAGGGAGGAAGAGACAGGTCCAGTCTGGTGCCAAGCCCCTGCAGTGCTGCAGCGCTGAGCCCCGGTGCCGTCCAGCCACAGGGAGCTTCCAGCGTGCAGGAACGCGCTGTCCTTTCCCAGCAAGTACCAGGAGAGCCAAGGAGAGCCGGGATATTGCAGGGAGCTGAGAGGCTGCCAAGCCACGGCCGCCAGCCCGGGCACACGCTGTTCTCAAGGGTGGCACCCGCTGCCCCGGGAGCAGCACCTGCAGGCCAGGCCGCACGGGCACTTCTGGGCCTTGCACAAGTGCTGGGGCCGCAGGTTTTAGGGAGAGCCAACAACCAAAAGGCGCCTTTGAGATTTAAGTGCTGTGTCCCAGCTAAACAGTCTCTCCCACCACTGCTCCCACGGGAGCGGCAGGGGCACAAGGCTGGTCGCAAACCCACCAAAAAAGCAAAGCCTGGAGCAGGAGGGAGGGAAAGGAGGGTGGAAGGGGAGTGCGAGAGGCCCGGCCACCAGCAGAGACACCCGCTGGGGCGCGGGGTCCGGCTCGTCCCAGCGCTCCGCGGCCGCGCAGCTGCTCCCAACGCCCGGGCCTCTTTTCCGGGCGGCCCCAGCCGGCTCCCACGCTCGCTTGTCCCGCGGCCAGCGTTCAGAAGGATATTTCTGGCGTGTTTCTCCTTGACAGCCACTTCCTGTGTATTAATGGCCTTATTGATGCTGACGGTCTGAAAAACAGAAGCGGGGGGGGTGCGGTGGGAAGGGCTCGGGCTCCCAGTCCCGCTGCGTGCGGCACCTGGCGGGGCCTGGGTCCCATCCAGGTCCCCGGCCCTCCCAGCCGCCGCTGTGGCTGCCAGCTGGACTCTGCTCATTCCCGGATGCCTTTCTGGGATGTGCCTGGCATCTGGCAGGTTCAGCTGCTGCCGGGGTTCATTTACTCAGCATAATAATGATGCAATTAAAGCAGTGACCACAAAGAACTCTGTCCTGCCCGCGAGGGCCGGGCAGACCCCTCTCCTGCCCCTGGATGGTGGTTGGCAGGAGCAGCCCCTGCTCCGCTGTCTGCACGAGGCTGCACAGAGAGGGGCTTCAGGAACCCCTCTGGGGACAGCAAAGTCTCCCTGCGGAGCAGGGAAGGAACCGGGCTGGATGCGCCGCAGGGCAGCAGGGAACAGGCACCAGCGGGTGGGCACTGCCCGCGGGCAGCGGGGCAGCTTTGCCCATCGCTTTTGCCAATGCTGACGCTCCAGCCCTGTCCCACGGGAGGAAGCCACAGGATGGTTTCACCCCCTGCCCAAGGCAGAGGAGGGCAGGACGCTACCAGGCAGCGCTCGATGCGGCACAGGGGACATGGAGCTGCTGGCACAGGGGGACACGGCTGGCCCTGCCGGGCCGCAGGCAATGCTCTTCCTCGCATCCCGCAGGTCCCTCTTCTCTGCTGCAGCTGCCCCCACAGCCGGCTCCGGCTCAGGGCTCTGTGAAGGGCTATATGAGCTCCTGCTTCCCGGCCGCTCACCTACGGGGCTCGCACGGGCCGGGCTCACCTGAACACGGCCCCTGGCCCACGAGGTGCCCCGGGCAGCCCCACGCCTGCTCCACACGACACGACCCTCTGGGGCAGCTGGATGCCAGGAGGGCTGCGGCAGCCTCCGCCCAGCGCTGACAGGCCCGCAGAGCCGCCCTCTCGCTCTTTGCCGGGAAGGGCACGTTGTGACGTTTTGAGTGTGTTCTTTGCCTCCATCCCATTTCCCCAAGTGCACCACCAGGCTGGGAGAGGCACGAGCCGTTGCAGCCACCCAAGGTGCTGCGAGTGAACGTAACTCCGTAGGCGCCCCGCGAGCGGTCACGGCTGCGCTCAGGAAGCTGCTCGCTCTGAGCCGTGCAGGAGGCCCCATCCCCGACCTTGAGCTCTCCCTACACACAGTGACTTCTGCCCCTAGCTGGACGCTTGTGACAATGTGGCCCTGCGAGGCCCCACGCTGTTACTGCTGAGGGAGGCTGGTGCAGCCTCGGGACACGAGCTGATGAAAGCAGCGGGATTAAACCCCTGCCTAATCCATTGCCAGGCCTCCTGCATCTCAGCAGCTCCCCTAATCTCCAAGATGGCCCTGCTGCTGCTTCCTCCCAACAGATGGTGGAGAGGAGGGCGGGAAGCTCCAAGCAGGACCCATGCTGTCGGCTGTGCGGGAATGAGCAGAGCGCATAAGGCACCAGCCGCGCACTCTGCACGTGCGCCTGGGCCCGGACTGCCCCAGCAAACGCAGCGCTGAGCACGACCCACGGCCCTGCTTCCTGGAAAAGTCCCTCTGTCCCCAAAGGACTTGCCACTGGAGAGCGGAAAACATCGTAAGGGCTGAGGCAGCTCCCTTTCTAACCCACAGCCACCAATTACAAGACCGAGAGGCAACTGAGCATCTGCTCTAAGATCTCTGCGTCTGGTTTCTCAGCATCCCAGGACACACCAGCCCTGCTCTGTGCGACGGGAAGCACGGCCGCTTGCTCCAGCAGCAGACAACAGCAGCAGGTGCTCCAGAGCACAGCTAATCCGGGTAGCTGTTCCATGGTTTCTTTAGCCAACATCCATATGGTCCGTTGGGAAGGAGGCGTGTGATGGTGCCCAGCAGCGCTGGGCTGCTCCCTGCTGCTGGGAGAGTGATTGTCCCTATCGCGGATCCTCACCAGGATGGGATCCACCTGAGGTGCCGGGGGCTTGTCTGAGGGTTGCAGAGGATTGGGAAGAGATGCGGGATGACCTGTTGGAAGGCAGGAACACCCTGGTGCAGGCCAAAGGAAGCAAGGTCTGGATGCAGAGCAGACCCTGCCACTTGGCCCAGTCTAGGGGAGCTGCAGGGCCAACAGAGGGGAAATGTGCTGGGAGCAGCCGTCCCCTTCCAGGCTGCTGGGTGGAGCTCAGCAGATTCTTTATGCAGGAAGATTACAGGTGGGAGCCACCCTCTAGCTCTGCCCTTCCCCTGTGTGCCACTGATTGTTATTTATGCTAAAAATAGCGGGGAAAAAAAAAAAAAAAAAGAATTTCAGCATTATGCTCATTTTCCTCTTACAAAAGTCAAAGAACCAGAAAATCCTCAGAAAGGAGGGGTTTCTGCAGCAGCAGCTGCTGCCTGGAGGGTGATGCCTGGTGAGCAACAGGCTCCCCCGTAGCTCTGCCGCCCCCAGCTCGGGGCTCCAGGCAGGAAGGCGCCCCCAGACAGCACAGTCGGGATGGTCCCTCTGGCACTGCACGGAGCAGTTTCCCTCTGGATCTCAGGCCTGTCTCTCCGGCGGGAGCTGCTCCAGGCCCCGGGACAGCCAGGCACTTCTCCAGGGTGAGGTTTCTGTGCCAGCTCGGCTGGCCACATCCGCTTGCGCTGGGGTCAGAGGTGCTCCCGCAGCGGGGGGAAGGAGGGCGACTCCCCGGAGCAACCGGGGCCGCTCAGCCCACCCCAGCCAGCTCCACCCTCACATCCCAGCTGAGCCACCTGCCCCACGCCAGGCGCTGAAACACAACTGGAGGGACCCGCGAGTTTACCAGGGGCTCCCGGATAACCCGCAGCCGGGGGCGCCGTGCGGAGGCTGCAGCTGCTGGGAGAGCAGCGCGTGGCGGGCGCGAGAGCTGCTGCATTGAAAACAATGTGCCTGGGCAGGGTTTCAACTTCTCGTTTTATCCCAAGCAACCTCAAAGAGAGCAGGGAAAAGAAAAAATGAAAGAAAAAAGCCGGGAAGTTTCACACTGAGGTGGGGAGCTAAGGGAGAACAGGGATCCCGCAAGCGACGTCTCGTGCGCAGCTCCCGCCCAGGCGCCGGCGCCTTCCTGCCCCCACCGCGGCCCTCGGAGTGCGGGGGCCGAACGGCGCGAATCCGTCGGGAGCTGCGCCGGGCTGGGAGCGGGGGGAGCTGGCAGGGGCCGCGGCGCTCGCTTTGTGCGGCCGCGAACAAAGAGGGATCCGCGTGGGCCGGCGGCGCACGGAGGCGCTCCGAGCGGCTCGCGCCTCGCAGCTGCGCCGCCAGCACCGCGGGGAAGCCGCCCCCCGGGGCTCCGTGCGCCCCCCTCCCGGAGCTTTCCTGGAAGGTCAGGGGAGGCGGCGGGCGGGAGGCCGCGGCCTCTGCGCCAAGGGGCTTCCTGAGGACGCCAGGGCCTCGCGGCGGGCGCCTCAAAGGGCCGCATTGTGGAGCTTCCTGCCGCGGCGGCTCCCGCTTCCGCAGCGGCAATTAGCGGCACCGGGGAGCGAGCGCTGCCCTCGCCGCCCCCCACGGCTCCCTGCGGAGCCTCCGCGCAGCCCCAGCCCCGGCTCGGGGGGGCTCATGCGGCTTTTCCCTTTGGAAAAGTTACAATTCCACACTGAAAATGCCAGTTCCCACTGAGTATTCCCAGTTTTTCTTTCCTTTCCAAGCTGGTCCTCCCAACAGGTGAGCGAAGCAGGGCCATGGGTGGCACAACCTGCTCACCCAGGCCAGGAGCCCCCCATGGCCTCCCGGCCCACGGGTGAAGCAGAGCCAAGCGCTGCCTCCAGCTTTGCCAAGCTCTCCTCCCAAGAGAGGAAAACACGGAGCCTCCGAGGTGATTTCCTGCCCAAGGGCCAGCCGGGTAGGACCAGCCCTGCCAGGCAACGCGACCCCCTGCCCCATTTCTTCCCTTGAGCAATGCCAAAAACTGGCAACGCCCCAAGGGAAGAGTGGGGAGAGGCTGTGGGCACCGCGGCGCCTTGGGGAGCCCCATGGAGTCACCCCGTGCGACACGGCCCTGGTGTGACGGGAGAACCCCCCGGCTCTCAGAGCAGGGGTACAAACAAGCCAAGCTCAGCGCGCTCAGGGACAGCGCGGTGCCGTCGCATGCCCGAAGCTGGAAGAGCAGCCCAGGTGAGGCCGTGGGGTAAAGAAATCCCAGTGCAAGAAGGGGAGGAATCAGGTCCTGAGTTGAAAAGCTCTTAGTGAGAGTAGAGCCAAGTAAAACAGACCAGGACCCCCAGGCTTCTCCCTGGAGCTGCGGGAGCTGCCCAGCTCCGCGTCCTTCCGCTCCTTGTGCCCGCAGAGCCCATTTCCCTCCTCTGCGGCACGCGGGGTGCCGAAGCCACGAGCTCCTCCGCAGTGCACGGGGATGACCTCCCAGCTCTGCCCGGGACGGGGTTAGTTCCCGCAGGAATCATGCTGTGCCCCAGGATAGGAAACAGGAGGAGGATGAACATTTCTGGGTCTCAGAGCTCCCAGATTACGCGGCTCGTCGGCACGAGAGCCCCGGAGCCCTGACGGCTCCTTTCCAACACGGCACCTGCCAGCAGGCTCCGCTCGCAAGGAGCTTGGACACAGGGAGCTGAGGGCTCCGGGCACGGGAGCGGGGCAAGAAACGGCCCCACGCAAAGCAGTCACTGAGGGTGTTTGTCCGCACTGCAGGAAGCACGTGGAGCCACCAGCCAAAACACCTCCCCGAGAGTGCGGCAGCCGCGGGGACGCTCACAGAGATAGTAACGCACGTAGGGTCGTGGAGACCCAATTACAGAGGGCTCTTCTGAGAGTGCCAAAGCAAATGTCTCTTGCCCATGCAGATACACACATTGGCAGCCCCCTTCCAGAGCTCCCCCAATCGCCGTCCTCTGAATTGCCAGCCTGCCATCATGCAGAGAACAGTTCAGCTCAGCACAGGAGCCTTCTTGCCTCTCATTTCAGAAAGGAAATGAGTGCTGACTAAAGTAACCAGAACGATGGCATGTTATTCGGAGAAACCACGTAAGTTGCAGCACAAATCCTCTTCGCAACGTTCCTCATTTCTCCTTAATGCCTTTCTATAAATGGTGCGTTGAGGCTGCACATACCTCCAGCCAACAACCCGCAGCGCAGCCCTGCGCCACGTCACGGGCACGGGGGAAGCGGAGAGGGAGAGTCGACCGTGGCAGAGCTCCCAGGAAAAAACAAATCTGTGGAATTAATTGAAATGTAAATCCCCAGGGCAGCAGGCTGAGGGGGCGAGGAGGACAGGGGCGTTCCACAGCCTTCTTTAACCATGACTTGCCAACAGCGCTTAATAACGCTCCGTCCTGGGGAGCTCCGCGGGCAAGCTTGGCACTCGCCCGGCCCTATACAGCAGCAGCACGAAAGCAGAACCAGCCCGGCCTGCACGCAGTGCCTGCGGGAGGGAAATGAAGAAAGAGGTTCTGCAGCCAGGCAGACCGCAGGCAGGCTCATGGCGGGCGCACACACATATAAATTAAGAGGACGCCCAGCATGGATTGCAGAGCTCGTGGTCTTACAGCTTCGCCCCACCTTCGCTTAGGCCAGGGAGACATGAAAAGTATCCCCCCCTCACTCAAGCTGAGCACAACCTGATCGGTGGACTTAGAAATAAAGTGCTCACCAAGCTGTCTATGCTGGGGCTGCCCCAGGGGTGAAGCACCCTGACCACTTTTGTAAGAGGGTTGTTGCTGTTCTAGCCTCCTGCCCCAGTCAGCCTAGAGATAATCCCTGTGATTGTACAAGTCTCAGCATTTGTCCTTGCTCGGGCTGCAAGACAAACACGCTTTTCTCAAGGCAACAGTTGCCTCGGTCCTTGGACACCTGAGTATCTTGCAGTGTCAGCCGGGCTTTGCTCACAACTGACCAGGCTAGAGATGACACTTCAGTGAAAATGTTTCTTCAGGAGAGCAAAAGTCACCTTCCACAGGAACCTGCTCCCTGCAGGGCCGAGTCCCAGGCAAAGCCTCCGGACAACACCGGGCACACGGGTTACAGAGGGGGACAGCCAGACCAGAGACTGAACGTCCAAATGAGCAGGAAGGAACAGGCTGCCCTGAGAGGTCATGGAGCCTCTTTCCTTGGAGAAACTCAAAAGCCATCCGGACACAATCCTGGGCAACGTGCTCCAGGGGAGCTGCTCGAGCAGCGGGGTGGACTAGACGATCTCTGGAGGTCCCTTCCAACCTCAACCCTTCTGTGATCCTGAGAAGATCCGTTACCACGGTGTGTGCCCTGCCAGAATGGCTGCCTACTGCAGCAGCCGACTCGGCGGCTGGCAGGAGGAGCACGACCAAAGACGTTTCTCCACAGGGCAGCGGAGACAATCCTGAATCCTGAGGGATTCCAGGTCTCTGGAGCACCTTGCAGCACCTGAGCTCTTCACATGAACTCCCCCAGGCAGCTGGGGTCTGCTGTCCCCAAGACAGCGTTGCCACCAGTCAGGCGGCACAAGCGATGCCCCATATCATGAGCTCTCTTGAGAAATGGCAGGGGAGCACGGGATGGAAGAAATGGCTACCTGGAGTCAGCAGACGCAAATCTTTATCCTTCCCCATCGACACAACTAGGGACAGGGGGAGAAAACCCTAGCGCGCCACTCAGGCAGGTGCCCTGACTTCATGGAACTGCCTGTCTTGAACCTTTGCTGGAAACCAGAGGGAGCAGGGACAGGCTCTTCGTGGCATAGACACGACTGGCAAAGGGGACAAAAAGCACCACGGTGCCTACTGATCTCCTGACGCTCGGCAAGGCGGCAGCTTCACATCAACATCATGCCAGACCTACTGCCCTCCCATGCGTTACTGCAAAAGGCAAGGCAGGGTCTAAGCGTTACAGAGCAGCTCCTGTAACACACGTGCTACATGGAGAAAACCCTTCTGGCGCAAGAGAGCGAGGGGTGAAGGTCAAACCTCTGCATCGCGGATGGGCTGCTGGAATGGAGTAACACTTGGACAACAGCTGCTGTTGGCCTCCCCATGAGATCTGTGGCCTTTGCCCCGCGCATGTACTACCATTCCCTGAAGTACAAAAATCAATATAATTTGAAGTATACACACTTTTTGGAGTGTATATGGACCAGAGAGATCATCCCACTGGCTCCTAGCTGCTCCTCACTGTAGCAAGTTCCAGTCACAGTGGAATCAAACAGGAGGAGGCAACCTACAGGCCAGGGCACTTATGAACTGTACATGCAAGGAATTAACTCACCCTTCTTCTTGCAAAGTGGCCTTTGCAGATCCTCAAGGCCCCAAAATGGGCCGAACAGCATCATGAAAGCTAAGGCAGGAAAAGATGGTGAGATTTGATTGCTCTCTCTACCTTGGAAACAACCAGAGAAGGAACGAAGGAAAACACCAAATGGACTTGTCATGGGTCTCGGGGACTTGGGAAGCCTGATCTGTGGATGCTGGAGACCTGGCAGATGCCAGCAAGCAGAGCCACACTGCAGACCTCGGCATGTTAAGAGAGGATTTGCAACGTTTGGTACAATGACACTGGAAACAAGAGCCTGTAGTTGAACGCATCGCTTCATACAGTTGTGGTATCAAAATCCAAATTGGCCATTAGATTTCTCAAAATACCATAAACAATTTAGGCAGATTAATCACTTGGACAGAACCCAAGCTCTACACTCACATCTTTCACCTGGCTTAAGGAACAAGGACCCTGTCAAGACGCAGGAAAGCTTTGGACAGAAAAAGGACAGAAGCGAAATTGATAGAGTGGTTATGGCTAGCAAAAAAACCTGAGACTACAAAAACCCGTCCTCATTAATGACTGTCTGGGGAGTTTATGCCATAAGTGCTGGGACCCATATGAAGTCTCTAGCTGCAGCTGCAGTATCAGTCAAAAGAAAAGTCATCCAAGCCTGAAAACGAACTTGGGGGATGTTGCAGCCCTCTCAACAGCTCTGAAGGGCCAGGGCAGGCCCCGATACGAATTGGCGCTGCGGACCCTGCTGCCCTGCACAGCAGCACAGGTACAAACTGATGGAGAAATGCCCCAGAGCCACTGCTTGCTGGGTGCCAGAAGATGATAGGGCCACTTTGGGGGGAAGAAACGCTGCTTTAAGCGGGAGTTATACTCTGAGGTGGGCCAGAAGTCACCTCTCTCCATCAGGCGGGACAGCCTGGCACGGAGCCAGGTCTCGGGGCAAGGCTGCGCCCGCGGCTCGCGCGCTGCCGACAGCAGCACTTGCCACCACAGCCGCCACCGCAGCGTCGCCTCCTCCGAGGCGCTCGAGCGGGCCGCGATTTCGACCCGCACCAACCGCAGACCCCGGTGCAAGCGGCTGCTTCCGAAGTGAGCTCGCCACCCCTGCGGCAGCAGGGCCCCGCGCCCGCCTAAACAAGGCGGGAGGCAACGACGGGGCAGCCCAAGGGGCACCGGCGGCTGCTGCCACCGACGGGCCCTCACTGCTCTTAGCACTCAGCACGGGCACGGCCACGGCCACGCTGTCAGCCAACCGATCGCGCTGGTGCCCCGCGTCGCCGAGCCCGTTTCCCCGCGGCCAGAAGCCTTTTCTGCTATCCTATTAGCCAGGCTTTGGATTTTAAGTAGGGATTTCAGGCGCTTGGGAATCTCCCACCGGCAGGGATTTGTGTCTGCAAGGGGGGATTGCTGGCTCCGTTCTCCAGGGCCAGGTGTCAGGACAGGTCTTCCAAACACACCTGATACTTCAACAACAGCCCCAGCTGGCGTCTCCTGCTGCAGACGACGCTGTCCCCCCACAACTTGAAGATGTGGGGAGCAGAAATGGGGCAGTGCAAACTCAGCATGCAAGGAGTCCAGCTCCAGACAAGCATTTCGCTGATGAATTGCAATTGTGGGACAAAATTTGAGAAATTTTACCCACGGTGGAGTTTCTCATCTGGTCAGAAACCTGCCCTTCCCATGGCAAGGCCTGGCCCGCGCGTGCAGCTCCCGGGGCACGGCCGCCTTGGATCCCTTCCGCGACAGGGAGTATCGAGTGCTTCACCGTGACATGACAGCACCCTGCACTTCAACTTTGCCTTGACCTATTTAGATTACAGACACACAGCTGCAGATTTCCCACTCAGAACGGATACTCGCCGTGCTCATCGCATCAGCAGGAAACGTCCTTTGCCCGGATGCAAAGAGGGCAACAACACATGCTGGGATAGCCCCAGGAATGCAAACCTGGAGAGCTGCAACAGGAGTTTTTGCGGAACGCCTTCCCGCAAAGCAGCACGTCTTCCCACCAGCGTCTCGTCACTGCGGGCAGATCCGAGAAAATGAAGCAAGAATTTATATTCCATGCACCACGTTAGTGAAGGACCGGGTAAACGGCTGCAAGCCGACCCGGAGCAAACGGCCTCCGCGCTCGGCAAGGAACAATCTGGTGACTCCCGGAGCCAGCCCCGGTGTCCAGGGATGTCTGGAGCCGGCACGGAGATGCTGGATGCTGCAGATGGGCTGAACCCAGCTGGGACTACACGGACTCCTTGGTCACTTCCCTCTTCTCCCAAGGCAGGTCTGCCAAAGCAGCCGCGCTCCAGTCCATGAGACCTCTCGCTGCTCCCATCCCGCAGCCAAGGAAACCCAGATGTCTCTTCCGAGGCCACCAGGACGTGACCAGCTCGCGCAAACTCACCCTCCGAGCCGCCTTCCACCCACTGCCATCCCCTCTGCCCAAAGCCGGCACCTCGCGCCCGCCTCTCCCGGGACACCTGGAGACCTTGCCCGAAGGTGCAGGAAGGAACCCCCCGCGGCAGCTCGCAGGGCACCGGGCAGAAACCAGGGGGTAAAACGCGATGAAAATAAATAAACCCCAGGGTGAGGCGGGTGGACAGAGCAGCCCCTGGCCGGGTTCCAAGCACAGGTGCCCCGGCTCAAGCGCACGGATTCCCCGCTGAGCACAAAGCCCCGAGAACGGCCGAAGGAGCCCCAAGCCGGCTCCATCCCGCGGCTCCATCCCGCGGCGTATCCAGAGAACGAAAACAAAAAATAAAGCCGACCGCACGCCCAAACCCGCCGCGCTCCTTCCCGCGCTCCCGGCGCCCGCGGGCCGCGGCGCCTCCCACACAAAGGGGCCGCGGCGGGGCCTCCCCGCGCACTCACCACCTTGCCCAGCTCCATGGCC
>VZSV01000189.1:10297-33753 GCA_013398735.1 Nothocercus julius | reverse complement strand
CCGCGGTGCCCGGGTTGGTTCGCCCGGCCTGTGCAAGCGGAGCAGCAAAATCCACTTTTTTTTTGCGGATTTTTTTTTTTTTTCTTGCCCCCCACCCTTTTTTTTTCCCCTTTTTCCGGATGGGAGGCACCGGCCAACGGCAGGTGGGATTCAGCTTTGTCCTTCTGCACCTTGGCCCCAGTGTGCCTTCGTGCTGGGCAGAGCTTGGGAAGAGCATCCCTAGGCGGGCAACTTGCAGCGGGCAGGACGCGGAGCCGTAAGTGAAGCTCAGACTGTCACCTGCCCCTCGCTGCAGAGCCGGCCGCGTCCTTCAGCCCCGAACGCCGTGAGCCATCGGGCCGCTCTGCCGGGCACCGTCCCATTTTAACGTAAATGCTCCCCTGAAAATCAGTGTCATCAGAAATCCGCTGGGAACCGCTCCAGGCCCCCGCAGAAGAAGCCCTAAAGATATCCCCAAACTTGCCAGGGGGTGACAACCTTTAGGGACAGTCCCAGCCCACTGCTCACCACTGCAATCTGTTTTGCAAAGCAGGAACTGGCACCATCGGCTGGGATAAACCCTCAGGATATGGGAAGATTCCCGTAGGTGGGAATGCGATGGCCTCTCTCCTCTTAGAGCTGCTGGCACCAGCACTGTGAGCCTGATCCCCCCCTGCAGCGGGTGACACACAGACCCTCACGGCACCGTGCAAAGGGCCCGTCCTGCAAGGCACATCCGACACCGCAGAGAACATGTGCAGGTAATTTGGAAATAAACCCCCAATTGCCCACCACGCCGCTGCACACGCAGGACGGACGTGCATTTCGCCCTGCATAACCTACATGGGAAATAAGTTGCAGGATCCCCTCTTTAGTCTTACTTGCGATGCCGTGATGCCATCGGCAGCCTTGTCCACGTCCCCTCCTGCTGCATCTACCAGGCCTGACAGACAGGCTTTGTGCTCCGGAGATCCCTCTTAAATCCCCACCAAGCGTCTGCCAAGTTTTGCTCCATCAGCAGCGTGAGGCAACAGATCTGAGTGGAAAAAGGAGCCTGATCTGAGGAGGAGACGCTCCTGGACAGAGATGGGACCCCTCCGGATTTGATCCCCACTCACCCGACTGCCATTGGAAAAGCTCTGGTTCCCCAGACTGGCTCAGCCTGGCCCCTGCCTCCCGCTTGTTTCCAGGATCCCCAAGAGCCGAGCACCTGTGGGGCACTCGGATCGTGCCAACAACACGGCGGCGGCGGGGTGAAGGCCCCCAAAGCCGCTCGAGCCAGGGCAAGTCACACGCAAGTCAGGGACATGGAAGTCACGGGCTCGTGCAGCCCGGCCACAGCCCTGTGTTTCCCTGCGCCCGAGCCGCGGCAGGATGACGAAGAAATGGGACTGCGAAGACTATGAGAAAGCCCTCAAAGGAAAGCACGAGAGAAATCAGGGTCCACACAACTTCCCGGCACAGAGGAGGTGTTAGAGCTAAAGGGCAAAAAGGAGAGCCAAGGCAGCTACAGAGAGACCTAAAGTCAAAGGCAATTTAGGAAGGGTCCCCAGAAGAAAGAGAAAACTGAGTTTCGCAAGTATCAACAAAGCTCCGCTCCCAAAGACAAAAACATGAGAGCAGAAGGGCAGGGTATGAGGCCAGGTGAGGCGCCCACCAGAGACCAGGACAGCAGGACGAGCGGCCGGGGGCAGCACCTCGTCCCGCCGCGGCCCTGCACGGGCATCCCCAGGCTCGCCCAGCACGGTGCCTTGTGCCGAAGCGCCAACCCGCCGCTGTTTCTTTGCAGCCTTGGGAGCCTCGGCCGGGCGTTCGGCACAGATTCCTCACAAGGGCTGCGCAAAGCAATTTTACACTGAACTCCCCGGCCGCAGGCTCAGATCCACCTCGGCTTGCGCACGGATAAGCAAACTTGCTCTCAACTGCGTAGCCGGGTGCCTGCACAGGCCCCTGCACCCTGGCCCTGGGTGACAGCAGGGGACGTCAGCGCCGAAGCTCTCCCGGCAGAGACGAACGTGCCGCCCTGCGGCCTCTCACCCTCCTCCATCAGCGCCCGCTGCGGAGGCACCGAGGAGCCCGCGACGGCCTCCGCGCGCGGCGCGTGTGCTGGGGGCAGCCTCGGCACTGGGCTCCGTTAGGCTCAAACCTGCTGTGGGCAGCCCGGCCGGGGCCACCGCAGCAGAAGGCGGGCAGGGGTCATACAGAGAGTGCCCCGGGTACTGCCCACGTTGCAGGTGTCCACATGAGCCAACACACTTTGTTTTGAAGCTATAGAAACCTTCCCTTCCAGAAGGGCCTCTCTGAGCAACCATTTAGGAAGGGCTTCGGTAGGACCAGCCCTACAAAGCCCTAAAACGCCTCGCTGTCTCCTTTGCACGTGGGAAGGGGAGCGTTGAATGGGCACTGGAGAGGACCACGATGCTCCGACCTAGGGAAAACGGCTGGGCACGGAGGCAAAAGCTGCAGAGCCACAGTGGGACAGGAGAGGGAAGGGCCGCGGATGCTCCTCGGGCCTGGCTGCCCCGTGGTCGGGGCAGCCTGCAGGGCAGGGAGCCCTCCAGGCCACCGTGCCAGGACGCCGCTGCTTCCCTGCGGGAATCCGGGGGGACCGGCTGGCCGGCGGCCTCTCCCCGCTCCCCACAGTCCCAACCAGCTGCCCCCGCTCGAGCGGTGTCCTCGCTCCTCCCGACGCACCGAGCCCTGCCGCTACGGAGATGGGGCCAATCTGCATTGAAGCCCATGCTAAGATGAAGTGGAAAAACAGGTCCCCTTTGCCTTGGGAACCTTTTATGTCTCACTAAAAGTTCTCCCGTCTCCCTTCTTTCTTTCCCACTGTTCATTTCCCCAGGTCTAAAAATACCCCGGCCTTTTTAAAACCCTCTTCCCTTGCAGCCTCCTCCCTCCTTGATGACTAATAATATCTGTTGCTCCCTCCTGAGCTTTCTATATTTCTCAAGTCTTCCCAGAGAGAAGAGGACCAAAACAGAGCAGTGCTTTGAAAATGAGAATATCCCGCAGGTGCACAGTGCCTCCACTGCAGTATTTTCTGTGCAATTCTCTATCCCTTTGGAATCTGGATGAAATCCGTCCTCTCTCCCTGCCATTGGGAGGGAGAGCTGCCCTTGGCCCAAGCTCGCTCCTGTTGACCCGGGTTTACGTGGGCTTGAAGCCGTATTTAACACTCCGGGTCACTTCTGAGCACAAGGGCAGCAACTGCATCGCTGCACTGTGAGTTGTCCCATACATTAAAAAATAATGTATTAAAAAATAATGTATGGAAGGAAAAACCTGGGGGGATGCAGTTACTTCCAAATGCATCAGAGGGCATTTAAACCAGTCTTCCCAAAGCATCTCTCTGCTCGGGATGAGGACATTTCAGCTACTGCCATCCCAGACTGTTCTGTGGGAGAGATCCCGCTGCGCAAGGTACCTGCTACCTCTCAGGGATTACAAATCCCAGAGTCAGAAATGGGAGCTCTTAAATTCAGAGCTCTTAAAATTACTGGAAAAAAAAAAAAGATAAAATGGTGTTTTCTGAAGCCTGCAACGAGGCCTGACTTGGACTCCCGGCTGATTGATGCCAACTCTTGCTGTCCCAAGCTGTCAGTGGGAGATCCCTGTGGAAATAGGCGCTGTGCGGAGGGTCGTACCAGGAGCCGGGCACATTCCTGAGGCACCGAAACCCCATCGGTCCCAACCCAGGTGTTGCCTGGAGTCCTCTCCCTGGAAACCCTGCACCCTCTGGAACGATGCCTCAGGTCAGACAGCAGGTTCAGTGGACAACGACCGAGTATATTTAACACAACTTGCTTTGTGTTTTCCAGTCTTCTGCTATTTTAAGTGCATCTCCTGAGAAAGGGGGTGGCAGTCACTCGCTCTGCATTTACAGTAGTGTGGGTTGGGGCGGATGTACCGTCGAAGTGTTTCTGTTGCTAGATTTAATTCCCAGCTCGTGGAGCCTTCTGGTCACCTCCGGCTGTGCAAAAAAGTCTGGGCTGAACTGGGCATTTCAGGAGAAGGAAGTGAAAAGCCAGCTGCCTGGTATATTTGTCATATCATCATTTAGGGGAAAAACTCAACTAATCTGGAGCATTTGGTGTTTGTGGCAATTTATTTTTTCTAACTAAATTGGGAGATTAGATCATCCTAGTGCAGAGGAGCTTCAAATATTAATATTGGACACAAATTCTTCCAGCCTTTCAGTTCTTCCATGAAAAGACTCTTGTCCCGCAGACAAGACTTCCCACGTAGGCTCATGAACTCAGTTGCTCGTGAACTTGCTGGGTGGGCACTTGTTCTGCTGCAAGGGATCCTTGCACGGGGGTGGATGTGGGAACGGAGCAGTTCAAGGGATCTGCTCATGTCCCAGCACAGCCAAAACATTTCAGCTTCTCACACTGAGGTGCTACTCTCATTTTCAGGCTTCCATAAGGGATCCAGCAATGAATGCGCTCCGTAAAGCCCTTTGCCCATTACCACGGGTAATATATAAAAAATACAAATATTCACGCTATCTCTATAGTTCTGGTGGACCAGCTGCTTTTCAGGAATCTGCACTAGATGCAGCGAAGCAGTTTGGGTGCCAAAATATTTCTGAAAATCTCCCTGGCCGATTAGTATCCAAATACCATCGCAAATCTTGATTAAGGAAAATATCCTATTCAGAGCAGAATTTAGGAATAAGCTCAACGTAATCCTAACATCTTTTTAACGCTACTGTTGCAGTGCATGTGAAGCAGAGGGGGGAGAAGCCGGACCCACAGCGGCGGCGGCGGCGTTTCTCCCCCAGCCCTTCTCTCGAGGTGCTCCGACCCTCGCTGCTCACACTAGCCCCGTTTGTTGCTCGAGGAATGCAGCCCTTCCAGCTCTCCCCAAGCACGAGATAAATCAAGAGCTCCCAGCTTGCAAAACCCTGCGAATATGCAGGTGATGGAGCGGCAAAAGCAAAGCCACAAGGGGCTTCTGCCCCTCTGGGCTTGGGCACCCCCGTCCCAGCGCCGTGCAGCGCGCGCAGGGAGCCCAGCCACGTTACTGCTGCAGCCTTGTTGGGCTGTCGATATACAGATTTTCTGTTTTTTTTTTTTCTTTATGTTAAATAAATAATACGGCCACCGCTTGTGCTACGGTTATTGATTGTGTGTTATTTTTAGCTCCTCGTTCCATCTAGCCCCGTTCTCGTTACAGCGAGTTCACCAGCTCCACGGGCAGCCACTCAGGCGGCAGCAGCAAACGGGGCCAAATTCAAGGTTAGCAGGAACTCATGGGCAGCAAGTCGGCAATTAAAAAAAAAACAAAACTGTATCAAAAAAGCAAGCAGGAAAGAGCAGGACAAAAAAAACAGCGTCTTCCCCACTCATTTCCCCCACAGTCCTGCAAGGAGCCAGGCAGCTCCTTCCCCTCCAAATCTGCGGGCTCAGAGCAAAGGCGGCTCCCGCTCCGCACCTGCCCTCGGTGCTGGTCACCGTCACCAAGCCCAAAGACGGCAGAGTGGACAGCAGTTTCCAAGCTGATGCAGCATCCAGTCTGTTCGGAGTTACTTCACAGGCAGTTTTTCCTCCCTTTCTGCTTGCACCCTGCTAATGTGTGTGTGACCACTTGCTCCTCACTGGCAGATCCCTCGTGTTCCCTGTGTCCCAATCCACGTGCATAGATAACCTGGCCTCCCTGCTCCGCTCGCACAGAGGCTCACGCTCCTACTTTGTGCAAATGCAGCCTGTTCTGCACAGACCACTTGCTCACTCGCTTTCTGCTCCTAAGCGCAAGGCTGACACTATCGACACAAGCAAAACACCCTGAGAGGGAGATACGGGTTAGCAAAGTTCACGGAGGAGCTACCAAAACCTCAGTCCCGTGCTCTCCGCTCTATTTTCTGCTGCCCTCACCAGGCAGCTCTGCGGAGCTGGCAGCGCTCGGGCCCTCGCGGCTGACATCAGCTCCTCACAAACCCCAGCGGGTTACTCGGATAAATGCTCTTATCCAGAAATCAATAGCTCCTACTTTGCCCCGGCTGCTCCACTTTGCAGCTCCCCCGCAACTGGATCATCGCCATAAATTATTCAGGAAGCGTTCGATAGAACACGGCTCCTAGAAATTCCCTTTTAAAGCCCTTCAATTCCGCCTCGGATGCACCTGCTTGGTTTACAGGGAGAGGAAGGCGTCTTGCTGGAGCCTTCACGTGGAGTAAGCCCGGCGGCTGCAGCATGCGGGACGCTGGAGATGCAGGAGTGCCAAAACGGGGTGGCTTTAACAGGCCCCCGGCTCTCCCGCAGCGCAACACCCTCCTCTTCCAGCACACGCTGCTCTCAAGCAAGAGCCAAACGCAGGAACCACCTGCATCCCAACGAAATCCCCTCTGGGCATTCGTCCCTCCATATCACTTTCATGCAAAAATATTCACCCTCCTCCACCTCCAGTACCGAACCTCTCCCACAGGTCACCTTCAAACTGGCCCATCTGAGGAATCATTTTAATGATCTGCTTTTTCCTGATGGTCCCTCAAGTTATGACTTGAAGACCCAGTGGCAGCCCTTGCTTTGGGCACAACGCTCCAGCTGAACACACAGCTCCAGGTACAAGACAAGAACTTCTCCCACCGTCTCCTGAGCATCATTTCAATGCAGACCCCCAAAAACAGGAGAGAAGGTGGCTGAGTCCAAGCTTGCAGCAGATTCCCAGGCTGGCAGCTGCCAGCGCCTACAAGAATCGATGCAAATATCAACAGATTTGTCACATCTGCATAAAAACCGAGTAACAAACAGACTTGTCCGAAATGAAACCACCCGATGCAACTGGTCTGGCGGGGAGAAGCTGCAGGGAGGTTTTCACAGCTGCTCCACCCAGGAGCGCAGAGCCAAGGGCCCAAGGCCGCGCGGCCGGGACGCGGCGACGGGTGCCAGGCCGTGGCGGCAGCTTGGAAAGCGGCAGCGAGAGGAACAGGGAGGAGCGCTGCAGGCACGGGGCTGGTTTCTAAATAACGGGCAAGGGCACAAGTATTTATAGGAAATAGGCAACATATTTACAGCCCCAGGAAAGTTTCCTGTTCTAAGCATATTTGTATCTAACTGGACCACGTGGCTCAGATCACATAGACCTGCTTTGCATAGCTTGGGAGTTAGGTGAGGGAGAAAAAGGAGAAACCAAACCTCTAGGTAGGGCAGTGTCAGCAGGAAATGCTGTGGTGCTGCACGCTGCCTCCCAGCACTCAGCATGGAAGAGGGAGGAAAAGGCAGCGCTTCTGCCGCAGTTTCGGAGGATCCTGGGCAATGCCAGGAGCGGCACTTCCAGCCAGGCTAAGTGCTGGTGGAGCCTCTGTCAGACCTGGGGACTGCTCAGCGCCACCGCAGGGTCCGCTTTGCTATTTCACAACCACTCCGCAATCCAGAGCATCTACCCCAATAGGAGCAGCAGGATTCGCATCGGCAGGAGGGGTCCTTGGTTTCACTAAGAGACCTGATCACGGTGTTTAAAGATTGCTCACAACAACACTGCTTCTTTCTGTGAGTTTGTTCCCTAAATTTTTCCCACTTCCTTTGGTAGACCAGGCCTTTTCTCTGCTCTTACGCTCATTAATTCAGCCATGGAGGGCTCTTTCCATTTCTGTATCTCCAAGAAAGCTGCTTTCCAGCGCTGCAGCTTCTCACCTCCGCAGATCTAGTGGGCATCTTCAAGCCTCTGGACTGCGGATGGCTGGAGGAAGACATTGCAGAGTGGATACTGAAAAAAGACCATGGATTAGTGGTCTGGGAAAAAAAAAAGAGTCAGATCTTGGCTCTGTCTTCAGCTCAGCCTCCGAACAGCCTGGGGATATCTCAACCTTTGTGCTTCGGCCTCTCCACAGCCAGAAGAGACATGAAGACTCACCTCCCTCATTAGAGGCTGCGCAAGCCAACGAAGGTTTGGAAGATGCTGGGCCACTATCGACCAGCAGGTGAGGGAGAAATGTAAAGTGCTCTAACCCTCCGCAACAAAAAAGCTGAGCAGGGAAAAGATTAAACTACCGAGCCAGTGAGAGCCAATGCGATCAATAGGCCCATTTCAGCTCAAAGGGAAAATGCCGAACAGATCTCATTGATTTCAAAATGCTGGTTAAAAATAGTTCTGATGCTTTCCCACCACTCGAGGACCTAACACCCTGCTGTTCTTCCAACTATGTTTTGCTTTTGATGTTGCACTCCCCTTTTTTTCCCTTGTTGCTGTATGAGAAAAGGACACCAGGACAGTTAGTTATCCCAGAGCGGGTCTGCCTAGGCAGAAGGGAGGTCAAATGCACATTGTGGGCAATTAGAAAACTGAGGCCTCTCGTTGCCTCTTGTGCACGGAAGAACTGGCAGGGGTTAAGGGACAGAAAGGTGCCTTGAGGATGTCCTGGCGTGGGAAGAGGTGGCTCAGAGCGGGTGATCTGGGTGGCCAAGGGCGCTTTGTGTCCTGCAAGTCGCTTAGGCTCCCAGGCACCTGGAAAGGTGCAGAGGCTCCGAACACGACCGCTCTTTCCCGCCCTGTGAGTGCTGCTGCTTTGCTTTTCAATACCCTCCCCCTTAAACAAAACCTGGAATTACGTACGTGCTGTAAATAAGTGGTGACCAGGAAACAACATCCGGTGGCTCTACTCCCTGGCTTCTCCCGCAGCAAGGAAATAACTCACCGCTTTTAGAGGGGGAGAGACATGAATCATTAAGAATTGCGATTTGGTGCTTGCAAGGAGCCTAAACCTGAAGGCCACAGAGGTCTGTAGTGCCCTGCACCAGGACCGAGCTCTGTCACGCTGCGCAGCAGGATGGGTATCCCACGTCACCGATGGGTATCCCGTGATGCTCGTGGGTATCCTGTGATGCCTGGGCATTTCAGAGGCCGGGTCCCGCTTTGTGGAGAGGTTAAGTGATCAGTGCAGGACGCAGCAGGAGGCTCCACTGAACCAGGACCAGCTCCGTGTCTCCCTGCAGTCCGCGGTGCCGGTCCCAGCGTCCTCTCCTCGTGCGCCTCGAAGGCCACCAAGCTTTCCGTGTGGGTGCTCTGTGCCGCTGCCACTTGTAACCAAAGAGCCCGGCAGCGCACGATGAGTAATTCACCCGGCTCAGCTAACGGGGCGGCAGCATTGCGGCGGCCCCATCCTCCTGCCCGGGGCGATCCCGAGCTCCCCAGCACCTGGCGGTCCGAGCGTGGCTTCTCCGAGCCCCTCTGCTGCCAGGCCTGGTGATCCAACACCTGGAAAGAGCGGCAGGGTTGGCAAGGGCAGCTGCAGGGGCAGGGGCAAGCGACGGGCTGGGAGCAGCCAGCGGCTCGTAGGGAATTCAGCCCCGCAGCTCGGCCCTGGGACGCCCCGCGGCTACGGGAGCAGCTAGAGAAGGGAAATGCATCTTGAGCAGAGAGGCTGCCTGGGAGCCAACGCACTGATCCCAGCACCGTGAGAGACCCAGGGACAACGTCGGCCTGATCTGGCCTTGCTCTGTTACGGCTCCCAGGCTTTATAGCCCAGGCACTCTCATCCTTTTTTAAGCATAATTTTCCCCTTCAGTAATACGCTGAAGCTCTGCAAGCTTCTCCCCTGATGCCCATTCCCCAGGCAAAGGAGCAGAGACACTCCAGGGGACAGAGAGGGAGAAAAAGGAATATATTACAGCAGATACATGGATGTGGAAAAAAACAGCTGCTGCGACAACAGTCCTGCTCTGGTGGGTATGTGCAAGCCTTCCTGGTGCTCTTCTAAAGGTACCACCGGACCACGCTCTCCCCGTCTGATATCATCTCTCCTCTCTTGCTCCTGGGCTTTGGGAGATGCTCAGCTCAGGTGAAGCTGAACATACGAAGTTGAGCGTCTGCTTGGGGCAGAGCAGCAGCTTGTCCGGCCGTAAACAGAATTATCTGGCATCGCGTGGGTTCGCTGGACAGGATGTGCTTGTTTGCAGAGTCAGAAGAGCACATCAGAGGCACGCTGGTGCCAGAGCAGGGATCGCTATGGAGGACGCAGGGTGGAGCACAAAGTCATTTGAGCAAACAAGTGAGGTGGAAAAAAACCCCAGGATATAAAGGAAACTCTGTTTCACATGCTTTATTGCTCAGGGACCAGGGAGTCACAGGCTCGCTGCCGTGTAAAAGGCTACAAAGTGCCTTCCTGACGTCTAAATATTAGTTTTTACTCATTTTTCTTTTTCTAAAGCAAATAAACACCGCTGGCCTGGAACTTGCACTCGCGATCCATTTTATTCCCCCAGCCCGGGAACAAAGGGCTGCTCTGTAATGTGCAGAGCCGCTCCGAGGCCGCTGCTGGAGAGGAGCAGAAAAGGAAAAAAACCCTGCTCCAGGCGTGGAAAACACATCCGTGCCATCCAGCGGGATGTGGAAAAGGGATTAGAGGCCCTTAGACTTCACTCAGACAAAGCTTGGGAAGCAGCTCCGGCCGGGAACCTCTCCAGCAGCCGGAAGGGCGACGGGCCGGCGGCCGGAGCACAGGGCGGCGGCAGCAAGGACCGGCCTCGGGGCCGCTCCCCACCCTGCGACGCGGTGAAAACGGCCCCGCTCGCAGCTGGGGCGCAGCAGCTCTGCCCAAACCCCGTCCGTGGGCACCCGGCGGGGCAGCCCAGCGGCTCTGCGCGCGCTGGGGACGCGTTTGCCCGCGCGGAGGGAACATCTTCCACGTTCTCCACGTGTCCCTGCGTATCAGGCAGTCTAAGCCCAGGCAGAAACCTTCGCTTCCAAGGCAAATCAGGGCAACTTTGGGATGCGCTCACAGCCAGAGTACACAGGGCGCCAGAAAGAGGAGCCATGGGCTCAGGGTATGGAAAATACCCTCCTGGCTCCGCAGGCGCTCTGGCTACGTATCGCCCTCCTCCCTGGCCTGCCCACTTGGGCATTTGTCCTCTCCTGCGTTTCCCTGGGCTAAAGCCCTGGAGGTGGCAATAGAAGGGGCCACCAGTGCAGTGAAGCCCTGCAGTTCTCAGAAGGATTGCAAGCAAGCAGGTTAAGGGTTTTTCAAGTGAGTTGTCGTACGCCCCGAGACCACGACGCAGAGCTGTCGCAGATTGCGGATGTCCCCGACATGGGGCTGCAATGAGGTCCTACCACGCTGGGCCTCCACACTGGAGCTTCCATGGATCAAAACTGTTCCCACTGTCCCAGGGAACCAGGATGGTATGTACAGTTTTGGATAAATAAGCAAGATTACGCTCAAAATCTGCTGGCTCATGCGATCAGGAGCAACTCTGAAAAGTCCTGACCGCAGCCAAGCCCCAGGGGCCAAAGGGAAACAGAAAAGCTCGGGTAAAGGCAGCTGAAAATTTGCAAAGCAATTCTCCCCACTCTACCACATCACTGCTGCTGCTTAGACAAATTTCTCCCGATTGCACTTTTTTTTTTTTTTTTTTCTGATGGGGGAAAGGTTTTCACTTCTTACTGGTGTGACTTATGTATTTTAGAGTTAACATTGGGTATCGGATGTCCTGGTCTACCTTCATTTTAATCTTCAAATGTGCCAACATTTTTGCAGCTCTAGAAACTCCTGCCCACAGTAGCTGGGTGTAAGATCCTGAGCACCAGTCTGTAACACCTAGACAGACTGGAAAAGATGGAAATTCCTAGGATAAAAACAACCGGCCAGAGACATTCCTATACACACTGCTTGGAAGATACTGGATATTTCATCAAGCAATAAACACACTGCCTGTCTTGACTGTCTGGAGAGAAACATTCATTTGAACGTACAAAGATCAGACATCCAGAATTCACTATCACTAGAAACAAACTTGCCAACTTCATCCTTCCTAAATATCAGATAGGGGCTGTTAATTTTGAATATTTCAGCAAATGTGGAAAAATCACAATTTTGCTCTGCCAAGGTACAGAGCAGCTGCATAAATAGAGAATAATTGTTCCTGTGGCTAGGAAGCCCAGCAGAAAGGCAGGAAGGGAGACTAAAATCATAAAAAAAAAAAAAAAAAAAAAAAGATGATATAATGCACAGAGTCTGGCTAATTGCCACCTTCATGTGATGGCTGATTAAAAGAAAGAAGTGGTTCAGATTTGGCCTGAGATGCATCTTCCTGGCAAAGGAAAGAGAAAGCGGCCGGGATGTGGCTGCGGGTGTCTCTAAGGAACCCGCAGCAGGAGCAGCGGGGCAGATGCTGCAGAGCCTGGCGGGCACCCCCTGCACGCCAGGGCCTGCAGCACCCGTGCCCTGGTGCCTGCTTCCCACCTGGATGCAGCCATGGCATGCACTGATACGGCATTTAAGCAGTATGGACTTAATGGCAAAGTCTCTATAGGATACACATAATTGTACACGTCTTCTGCAAGAGGGCATAGGGTGTCCTGCTGGGACACCCCATATCGCAGGGGTCTGGGACCCCCCATATCGCAGGGGTCTGGGACCCCACGAGCAGGTGGGGAATGTGTGCAGAGGATAGGAATGGAGCAGGAATGTCCCAAGTGAACATTTCTCCCCCAGCTTTGCAAAGCGAGCTCTGAAGTTTCATTTACCCAAACTCCATGCATCTGACCACAGTCAGAGCCAGAGATCATTCTGAGAGTATGAAAACCACAGATTTTGACAAACAAATCTTTCTGTCCCTTTTGTTCCAGTTTACTCATGACTGTCGCGTACAGGAAGTTTCACTTCCAGCACCGGAGGGCCGGAACTGAAATGCTTTGCCATTTTGTTTGAACACCTAGTTCTCCAGCTTGGCCACTCGTAGCAAATACCTGTCCCTCCTTCCCAGGCCAGTATCACCATCTATGCAGCCTCCATCTGCAACGATGCCATGTGCACGGAGCCCTTCTGCTCTACCAGCCAGCACTGAAATAGAAATAGGAGCGCATGTGTGGTTGAGTTAGGTTCAGAGCCAGCAGTATCCCCGGGCAAATGGAGGCAGCTCATGTCTTCTAAGAGCAAATGTTGGAGGATCCCTGCGGACGGGGCTGGATTCAGTTGCTCGGACATGTCTGATGTTTCCTTTGCGACCAAGGAGATCCGAAATGTCAGGCTCTTCCAGAGTAAGAGCTTAGGCTTCAGCTGATGCTTTAGTCCTGGATGACAGAATTCATGCTCTTAGAAGGCCAAACGTAGCTCTAGAGAAAGGACACCCAGCAGAAGCACTTACTGCTGGAGCTCAGCCAGTCCTAGAGGACTCCCCAGGCCTCATGTTAGACAACCCCATCCCTTGCTGGGTGAAGTCAGGAAGAAGTAGGGTAAAAATCTCCTAACACTTGACAGAAGGCTGAAGTCCCCAGTCACTTTGAGCATACTAGGAATAAAACAAAAGAGGAGGAAGACAGAATCCAACTGGAATGCGAGACGTTTCCTAGCTTGGCATCTGTGGCCTTCTCAGGCTTGCACATCTCAGTTAAAAAAATAAAACAGGAATGCATAAGCAAAGACTTTCCCTATTTTGAGTGGCGACTCCTCCCCTGGGTATTTGGCCTCCCGGATGACTCAGTAATGTGAGGCACTTCTTTTAGACCTATAAAAAGAGCCCAAATGATACCACAGTGACGGGCAACTATGTGAATTAAAACCGGGGCCTCTTTCCATGACGAGAGGCTTTACTGACCTGGCCTGTGACGGCCATCTGCATCCTGGGGACAACCCCACGGAGTTGTCACCGCTTGTGCACATCCCCACCTGCCTTACAGAGGTAAGGACAGACAGACACTGAGCAGTAACTGAAGAGGCTGTGAGCATCTGGACGCTGATTCCTGAAGGGGTTAACAACCTCATCTGGCACCAGATCCCCTGCTTTCCACATCAATATTACTAGAAATGCAAGTTACCGGTAACAGAATGACACTAGACATGTCAGAAAACTCAGAAATATGCACCTTTGCCCCTTCCATGCAAGTATTTGCCTCCATAAAAGCAGGGAAATTTGCTGACTCTGTAGGAACATTTCATTCCCACTTGTGAAGTAAACAGAAAAGATCCTGCTGGGAAGACATGGGATCTCTACCAGGTAAACAAACGAGGAATGACCCTACTAGGAAAGAGTTTCTTGGGCAACAGAAAAGAAGTTCCTTTGCCTCTACTTCAGCATTATCTTAAAACCCCAGAAAATGTTTACATGACTAGGAGTTTGGGTATGGAATTTGTTATGGTCAGTTTTGAAGATTCTACTGGTGGATTCAAAGGCTACAAGAAAGAAATGGCTAAAGACAGTATGTCTTGCAAACATATAAATTATGGCCCAGGATGAAAAGTGCAGCCACAATGCCCATGGATCTGCAAGGGTATGGGCCAACATGAGCAGAGCCTACTGAGAAGGGCCCTGGGATTCAGAAGTACTTAGCAGTGTTTCAGCATGGCATTATTATTATTTTTTATTTCATTGCACTGCAGGGATTGTATTTAGTCCAAACTCAGACCAGTGACGAACCTCACTGGTGACACAGCAGGAACCCAAGGGCCACTTTTCACTTTTAGGCGAACATGCAAATTGCTCTTGAACTATTTCCCACAGTGGTTTACCCGCAGAGGTGCTATCTATGAACCAAAAAAACTCCCTTCCGGACTAAGTAGCTGAGATGTTAGATCAAGGTGGAGCATTGTGTAGTGGGACCTCTAATCTCAGGATGCATATCACTAGGAAAGAGCAGTAGATATTGGGCTGGTGAGGAAGGCGATCGGGCAAGCAAAAGCTCTTTTGCATCACAGGATTTAATTTCAATGCTCTCACTGCATCACGTCCTTTCTGCACTTTTAGGAGGGAGGATGACAATTCCTGGTGCCAAGCAGCAGCTTCTCCCCCATGTCCTGTTCTAGGCACCTTGCAGCATTACTCAGGCTTACGAAACTCCATATTCTTGTTCACGTCCATGGGAACACAATGACTGGAAAGACCATTTTCCAGTCAGCATCTGCTAATTAAAATAAAAAGCAATGCCACACACTCTCTAGAGAGCTCAAAGGCACTTGCGTGGAATAAAAGAAACAAATGTTAACAATAAATAGAAAGGCTCTAGCCTAGCCCTGATGAGAGAATCCTGCTTTCCCAATGGGTCCCTTTGTCTGCTGCAACTTGCCTCTTTTCTGCATGGTAAATATTTAATGTGTCATCTTCTGCTGCAGAAGACTTGGTGGCTGCCGATAGCGGGTGCTGGGAAAAGAGCTATTTGCTGCCCGCCCCACAGCCCCAATCCCGAGCACCCGTCCTGCAGCAAAGCAGGAGGCTGGAGGGGAAAGCTGCGCTTCGAGAGAGACCAAACAGAAAACTAGAAACCTTTTACGAGGCATTTGCTCCACAGGGATGGATAACCAACCACACACAGCCGGGCCAGTCCAAGGGGAGCACAGACTCATACAATTAAATTTGGGTTTATGGTAATTGCATAAAGCTGGCTACCAAGCAGACGATGTAAAAGAAGAACATAAAATTAGGCAACTCCTGGAATAAAGTAACCATGACTTCTGTAGCAGATCTTTGAGTAGAAGCTATGCTTAATAGAGTTTTGTGAGTTTACTCAAAAACAAGACATCTTTTCCCCTTTGAAACTCACAGAAGGCCTGACCTGACAATCTGAGTCAAATTGATAGCCTGAATTTTACAAGCAAGTCAAGAAAAAATGCTGGTAATCTCATTAATGATTTCTCATAAATCTTTTAACTGATTTCTCAGTAACTGCTCAAAAAACCCCCTTTGCTTCTCTAGCCACCATGTCGGTGATATTTGCTCTGAGCAGGACCAGAGGACAGAGGTGCACATTAGTCCAAATGCTGGGCCAACACCTCTGGCAAAAGGCCAGACGAGAACGGGCTCGGCACCCGTGTGCCACGTGCCATGGGGAGGGACAGGCTGCACCAGAGGAAGCACCCATCTCCAAACCTGCAGGGACTGAGACTCTCCTAGGATCACGTCTTTGCTGGCCCTGGAGATGCTTCTGGAACAGGGGGCCTGGGATGTGGTCACCTCCACCACGCAGGCTACGAAAGGACAGCTGGGCGCGCACGCTACGCCCATACCACGAGCAAACCGTAAGGCTGAGCCCGTCCGCGGGCTTCTACATCCACAGACAATTCACACAAACCCCTCCACGGCCGTGAGACTTGCACAGGTGCAGAAACGCGTAGCACAAACCACCAAAGGAATGAAACCCTGCGGTTACAAATGGCAGCTACAACTGCTAAGACACATCCAACGTCTTTGTCTGACTTTCAGGCAGTCACTTCACTTCTTGCACATGGACCGGGGCCATTCACCTCCCGCCACGAGCAGCCCAGCGTACCCTTTACAGCCATGGTGAGCAGCTGACAACGTACAGCTGGTCCAGCAGGAGCCTGGGACTCGCACATCCAGGCTGAGCATCCGTCTGTGCCACCAACTTCTATCGCTGCTCGATCTGCCTGCCTGATGGAGCGGCTCTGCCGGAGACGTGGGAGCCGGCACGCTGGGCACGGGGCACCCGGAGACTGCTGCTGTTCGAGCACTAACAGGAGGAGCTTTTAGGCATTGAGGACTTGATAGTGTCGAAAAGAAGATGCTGTGAGTTGCTCTTTGATGTGACGTCTCGGACTGAGGGAGCAGCAGCAGCTGGTCTGTGTCTTGCCCTACGGCTCTTTGGATTCAGCGGCACCGGCAGTGCTGTGGGCTGCCCTCCAGGCCAGCTTTCTTGCCTCCATTGACAAAGGCACCTGCAGGCACACGCGTCGGTGGCCTTGAAGGGCACTGCACGACCTCCAGGTCTCATCCTGCCGGCCACCTGCAAGGCCCCACACAAGCAGAGAGAGGCAGGGATGCAACCAGCTTTGCTCCCAAAGCTGAGCGCTGCCGGGCACCTGCCAGGCAATGGCTTTGACCGGCAGCCCCATCCCAGCACGGGGACAATGCATGTACCTGTCTCGGAGGCCTGCAAGGAGCCTAGGCCCTCGAAAATTGTGAGATGCTCTAAAAACATTCAAGGGGCACAAGGATACGCAGCAGGGCTCAAGTCTTCAGCAGCCCTCCTAGTGGTACCAGCTGCCTACTGAGGCTTTTTTATTTTGGGGGAAATAAAATTATCATTGTTCTTCATTTGAAAACTGAAATCTTTAATAGAAAAAAAAAATTTGAAGCCAGACTGTTAGATTTGCATAAGAGAAGCTTGCAAAGATGCGGCAACATCTGGTGGCACCAGTTCTGACTGTGGCTCCCTTGTTCTTGCTTTATTCAAGCCACAAATACAGATTTCCTGCTAAGAAATTAATGTGTGTGAGGAGCTAGGCTTGTCGCGCTCGGTATCTGAAGAAAGGGTGGAGCAGCAGTTCATCACAGGGCTGGCTTCCTCTTTGAAGTATCTAAAGCCAGATGCTTACAAAGGTTACAGAGAACCCAAACCCAACATTTTTTCTCCTGTTTACTTTTAAATGCTTTGCCTCCTGAGCCAGTGACCAGCTCTCAGCCAGATATAACAACTAAAGAACTGTAAAAACAGAGGCAGGATACCTGCTACAGTCCGTCTGCCCGGGCTTGAAGGTCCTTGAGTTTCCCAGCACTTGGTTGTCCCAGCACTTGTCCTGCCCAGCAGTGTTGGTGTGGGCGATGCAAGGCCCTGGCTTCAGCTCAGACCTGCGTGCTGACTTGGGGTGACATGCTGGAAGCTGGAAATAAACCCTCCTGGCTCCTGCACTGCTAAGGGTTAAAGATTTTCTCAACGTTGGGCCAAAGCATGCCCTCCTGCAGCTTAAGCCCGTTAACGTTGGTCTGTCCTAGGCAACTAACGAGAAAAACTAATCCCCTGGTGCCTTTGCACTCACCAGAGACCTCTGCCATCTCTTCCACCCCCCAGCTCCAGCCCTCCCTTTCCTCAGGTCTCTCGTTCCCTCCTCTAAGCTTTCTTCTGCATGCACGGCCTGCCCCGGCTGCGCGGCCCCGCGCAGCCCCCTCGCTCGCACATCAGCATCTTGAGCTCGTGCAGCCGAGTGTGTCGCTGGGGGAGGCAAAATACCCTCCCCTCTGTGCAAATGCACCGGTATTTTCCCCTGTGAACCCAACTAGGGCATTTTCCAGCCCACGTACGCCCCTTTCAAACCTTTAAGTGCTCTGTGCTGCCTCCCAGCACTGACCGCC
Source organism: Nothocercus julius (assembly GCA_013398735.1). Classification (NCBI taxonomy): domain Eukaryota; kingdom Metazoa; phylum Chordata; class Aves; order Tinamiformes; family Tinamidae; genus Nothocercus; species Nothocercus julius. Next base: position 15,751 of record VZSV01000189.1, on the reverse strand, counting down.
TCCTCCGTTGCAGGAGTTTCATCCAAATCCTCAATCTTTTTGTTACCCAGCAGTGTAACCCCTGCTTGTTTTGTTTCCCCAGCCTGTAAGAACTGAATCCCCCAGCCGTGCTGAGGGGCTGTTGCTGCCTCCCCCTTTGCTTTCAAAGCCGCCCCCAGCCCCTCGCCCCATCTACACAACAGCGGGCGCAGGAGACCCGCATCCCCCGCTCAGGCTTGGAAGCATCAGATGCCGCTAACCTCAATCCTAGCAGAGCTTCCTGCTCCGGGCGGCTGTTTCTGACCGATGTTTCTCCGGCTTTGAGGATAGGCTAAAACCTTTGGATGGGGAATCTGGGGAAAATAAATCCAGCTGCGTGGCAAGGCTGAAACCCCATTTAAACAAGGGGCTAAGCAAGGTGGGGGTTTTAAATGGAACAAAATATTTCCTATTTTCACTAAAGCGGAGGAATTCTCACTGAAAAAATCTTTCCCTATCCTCAGAAGCCACTTGAATTCAGGCAACTGTGGTTCAAACATTTGATACTGCTCTGTGTTTTAGAGAAATCTGAGACCTTCTGGGACCATCTGAGCTGTCTGGGCTGAAGTACAGGTCAGAGGCTTGAATGGCAGCGCCTTCCTCAGCCTCCAGCTTCCCCACATTTCTGCAGGGCCTGTGATGCTATTTGGGCCAAGATATCCATCTTGGTGAGATGACTCGAAATGCCCTTGGCTCAGAAAGGAGACAGAATCAGAATCACAGAATGGTTCGGGTTGGAAGGGACCTCTAGAGATCACCTAGTCCAACCCCCCTGCTCCAGCGGGGACACCTAGAGCATGTGGCACAGGGTGGCGCAGGGTGACATCCAGGCAGGTTTGGAAGATCTCCAGAGAAGGAGACTCCACAGCCTCTTTGGGCAGCCTGTGCCAGGGCTCTGGCACCCTCACAGGAAAGAAGTTCTTGCTCACAGGGAGATGGAACTGCCTGTGTTTCAACTTGTACCCATTACCCCTTGTCCTGTTGCTGGCCACCACCGAGAAGAGTTTGGCACCATGCTCTCTACATTCACCCCTCAGGTACTTGTACATGTTGATCAGATCTCCTCTCAGTCTTCTCTAGGCTAAACGTGCCCAGCTCGCTTAGTCTTTCCTCCTAAGACAGATGCTCCAGTCCCTTAATCATCTTTACTGCTCTACTCTGGACCCTCTCTAGAAGCTCCACATCCCTCTTGTCCTGGGGAGCCCAGAACTGCACCCAGTACTCCAGGTGCGGCCTCACCAGAGCTGAGTAGAGGGACAGGATCCCCTCCCTCTACCTGCTGTCAACGCTCCTCCTGATGCTGCCAGGATCCCATGGAGCTTCTTGGCCACGAGGACATGTTGCTGACACATGGTTAACTTGTTGTCAACCAGGACTCCCAAATCCCTCTCCGCAGACGGCTCCATCCAGGGCAATGGCACATCAGGGCCTTCAGCTCCTGCCAGACTCCACTTTTGGAGTCTACGATGGCATAAAATAAAAACCCAACTCACTGTGATTTCTGCCTGTATTAAAATCAAAATCCCACCATCCGAGATGACACCAAAGAGAACAGCGGACCACATGCATCGAATCTGGTGGAAGATTCACTATTTTCAGCCATCTAAATGAAGCCAGGGGGATGGGAATGAGTTTCTAACAGGGACTCACTGAAAAGAGATGACTCATTTATGCGTTCCTGAAGCCATATTCAATCCCAAGCACCTCTAATTCCTATTAAAATGAAGGGCATTGAAAGCCTTCAGAATCACTCAGGACAAAGCACAAGAGTTCATTTTCCTGGAGAAAGAAGACTAATGAATTAATCCTCTGTATCACCTACTCCCCTAGGATGGGCTCAGCTGGCTTAATCCATCACTTTCCACAGACAGGAGCTATTTTTTCCTGTTCTTGGTAGTGTCAATATGTTTCTTTAAATATCTTTTCAGAGAGGGCGTATATATATAGTAACACTCTGGTACTTTTTAAACGGAGTCTCATTTCCTGTGTAAGAGCTGAAGCTCTTGGCAAAACTGCCTGGTGGCTACAGCATCTGAACCACAAAAATTATTTTTGTAAAACGAAGACTTAAGTAGAAAAATGTGTCTATTTTTTTTCCCCTCCGTGATTGAGAGTCACATAGAACCGAGTCCAGTACAAAAGCAAATGGAGTTAATTAAATACCATTGCTGGGGTGCAAAGGCAACCAAAGACAGCACCCCAACAGCCCACGCTGCTCCGTGCTGGGGATCAGGACACGCAGTGACCTGCTTTCAGGCCACTTCTGACTACAGTGCAATATACTGGAAACAGGACCCTGCACTGGGGACGGGTGTCAAATGCTTCCTATTTGACATCAGTTTGTACCTAACAGGCTTTCTCTTTCTTCTGCACCATCTCTCCATCCAAGCTTTTTTTTTTTTTTTTTTTTTTTTTTTTTTTTTTTTTTTTTTTTTTTTTTTTTTTTTTTTAGGGTGCTCCTCCAGCAGCAAAATAGGAAGGAAAATATTCTTCCAGCTCCTGCAAAGTGAAGCCTTATGCTGTGAGATGCTGGCTTAACACCAAGGATGCCTGGGACCTGGAATGACTCTCCAGCAAGGTTTGGAATTGGCTCCTTTTCAACATGACACATCTCAACTACAAAATCCCGAGCGAGCCTCCCCTGCAGGCAGCTCAGCCCTCGCACGCAGCAGACCCAGGGAGCACACGGGAAGAGGCCACAGACTGCGTGAGCCCTAGGAAGAGGCAAAACGCAGGCGTGGGTGCATGTGCTAGGGAGAGAGAAGCTGTCGCAGTCCCACGCTGCTGACACTGCTGCTGTGGAGGGAGAAAACCTAAAATTAAACTGGCCCTTCTCTACCACACACCATTCAGCGGGGATTGAGGACATTTCTGCTCTTGCGAGCTATTGCTATCGCAGCTGCACATTAGCACTCAATAACTATCCGTACCAGCAAGGCCAAAGCTGACCTGGGGCAATGATCTGTTTTTAGCACACGAAGGTAGTGGAGCAAAAGGAATAGATTTGGGAGCAGGTTAAAAGGCCGAGGAGCTGCAGGAAGACAGCAGGGCGAAGTTGCTTCCAGTTGCAGGAAGCAACAAGTTATCTAGAAGAGGAGCAAAAGTCAGCCCTGAGATTTCGGGAATGGAGGACAATCCAGATAAACATTTGCTTTGGAGCAGAGCCTTCAATACTGCAGGTTCAAGTCATCATCGTCCCACATCTCGTTCAGTGATTCACATGAATAGCTAACGAATGCAACAAGTGTTAGCTGCAGGGTTTTCCATCCCCTCCGGGCCGCATAAATGGCCTCTAGTATTATAAGCAACGATAAAGATGGCCCAATGATCATCTTCAGCTGCATGAATGTCTTTCCAGACCAATTTCTTAGTCATAAATTGTTACGTTATAAATTGTCCTAATGGCCCACTCTGCCGCACATTGCACAGCTGCGTGTAAGAGAAAGTGGTTGAAGTGAACTATTCAAGTAACCCATCTTCCTGTTTGCTACTCAGACTTCCCATAGGTTGACACTACATCGTGTATATGCCGGGTGTCGGTGGTGGGAGATGTTCCTTGAATTCTCAACATTACCAGGATGGTGCTGCTCACGGGCACCAGTGAGGGCAGCAAGCCGAGCGGCACCCCTCCAAAAGACCTTGCGGGCAAGATGTTAAATCACTGGCAACAAGGAGCAAAATGCCACCCACCATCCGGTGCTCTCCAGGGAGCACAGAGGGTTGTGCTGGTGCTGGGTGACAGCCGTGCGCTGGCATTTCAACAGCCTGGGCAGAGTCCTCCTTCAGCAAGGAGCGCCTGCGGCGCTGGCTCCGCACAGCCCAGCGCAAGCAGAGTGCGCTTGGAAAGCGCCTGGGCGAGGGAGGGGGCGCCTGCCTTGCAGTGCTTCTCCCATCCATCTCCTGGGGAGTAATGGATGTCATAACAGCAGAAGTACACGGAGTCTTCTGTGATCCTTCCGCTTGTTGTTGTGTGTCTTGGTATTTAGCACCATCTGCGTGCATCCTCCATAGCCCACAAAGAGCCTTCTTCCATTCTGACTCCACTTTTACCCTTAAGTTCTTGGCTCATCCAACAGCTAAACATCCCGTCCTTGCCAAACCAGCAAATGGAGTCAGCGCAGGCTGAAATCCACTTCTCCATCCTGTCACCTCGCCATGGTATCCACCGAGGACAACGGAAGCGAGAAGGTGAGGTAAATCCCAGCAGGCCGCACTCCACTGCAATAGCGAACCTGGATACAGAGGTCTAGACCTTCGGCTTCAAACCCTCCACAGAGGCTTCTAACACACAGCCTTTCACTCAGGACAGTTTGTTACTGTAGCACTTTCCTCAAAAGATGGAGTAGGATTCTCAGGTAATACAAATACCAGACTCAGAAGCTCTATGAAACACAAACGTTTCTCTTGACGGATGGCAAAACATGGACGTTTTGTTAAAGCTTTTATTTCCTCCTCCTGTTTCTTTGCTCTGTGCACAGACTCACTCCACTGAAGCTGGTGTGGTGGGTCACAGCAGTGAAATGCCATGGTAGACATTGCAACGCTGCTACCTGCACGTGCACGCTCCACAGACAAGCCAGGACCCTCAGCCACGCAGCAGAAAAGATAACGACACTTCAGCACGTTCATCACACCAGCATCACCAAGACACCCCAGACACTTCTCTAATCAAGGCGGGAGGAAGCCGGAGGAATTTATTCCCATTTACCCCCAAATCAACGGACAGGCTTTGCCAGGGGCTGACTCCTTTGCCACCAGAATGCCTGTGCACATGACAACAACTACCAGGGTAGTCTCATTTTCCAAGCTGAACCTCAAACTGTATGAAATGGGATGTGCCAAAACCAAGGAGGTTTCACCAGGCTGGCACATGGGCCATTTTGACACGTCTTCTGCCCATGGAGGCTCCTTTAGCCCCAGTACTTGCTGTCATGAGAGAGACAGGTTTGGAACTGTGGAGGGAACGAGCCTGTGCATAAGGAAACACGGGGAAAACCTTCATTTTAGACCTTAGGATTTTCATACTTTCAGAGCTGAAACTTTTGTTAAGAAAATCATTTTCAAAAAAAAAAAAAAAGGTTTTATTTAAAAAATAGGGCTAAAGAAATGGTTAAAAATTGTAGATGCTCAATATGTGGAAGATTGGTGGATTAGGAATTGGCTAGATGACAGGGCTCAGAGGGTGGTTATCAGTGGCGCGGAGTCAAGTTGGAGGCCTGTGGTTAGCGGTGTCCCCCAGGGGTCAGTCCTCAGCCCAGTCCTGTTCAATTTATTCATCAATGACCTGGATGAAGGGATGGAGGGCCCCCTGAGCAAGTTTGCTGATGATACCAAACTGGGAGGAGCAGCTGACAGCCCAGAGGGCTGCGCTGCCATCCAAAGGGACCTGGACAGACTGGATAGCTGGGCAATGAGAAATCTTATGAAATTCAACAA
>VZSV01000188.1:1496584-1509621 GCA_013398735.1 Nothocercus julius | reverse complement strand
GCTTATAGCTTATCCTTACCCAATGCCCATGATGAAGAGAGTAAAAACAAGTGCCAACATAGATATGGCAGACAAGAAAGGGCTTACACCCGAACACACACAGAAGCATCATAGTGCATGCGGATGTGAAATGCTGTAGGAATCATACTGGAAACTAACTACGTTGGAAGGGTGGTGGTGGATAGAAGAGTCCGTCCTGCAGATTCAAAATGCCTCTTTTCCTCTGTGACTTGGAAGTGACTCAGTAGAGATTAAGTTTTGTCTGTATTGTCTATACTTGGGAGACCTAAATTTCATTAGCTAAATCTAATGCAATGACATCTTTTCAGATTGTAGAAGCTTTCTTGAAAAGCAGTAAGCAAAAATTTCCATTTCTCATTTCGTGTAAGGCTTACAAGCTATTTAGAAACTTTCTGGACTTTTGGATAGCTGCCAGGTCAGCCAGCACCGAGGCACCAAGCTTGGACTGCCTGGCTAATGCAATGTCAACATCACTGTTAAACACGAAGAAAAACTGTAACTGTCAAAGAAAGGAAGATGCTTTGATCACAGCAAAACAAGCAAACAACTCCCTTCCTGCTATCATTATCTGGATACTCACGGGAGTATCCCTTTGCTCAGACAGACTAATATAGGCAGTGGGAAGGAAGACAGACTGCATGAAAGAAAATCCAAGTGTAAATATGGCAGAATTGTTCACTACAGATAGGTTTTCTATTAATTATAGATTTTCTATAATTATCCACGGAAAGTGTTACAGTCCTTTGAACACAAAAACGACACTATAAAATTTACTTTTCTGGACAATAAGGGAAAAAAACAAGAACGCACAAAGGAACAAAAATAATCCACTTCCTGACCACATTCAGCACCCTGAGGAAAGCTTGAAACACTAGTTCTCCAAAGCCTGAAAAGACTTGCAAGCAGGTATCTGTGTGACACACCAGGATCATGTGCTAGCATTTCCTCAGCTCATGAAACTGCGAGCTCTTGGCCTGGCTCTGGCGAAGCTGGTAACCTTTCGGGCTGCTAAAATAAATCTGTGCTATTTTAAGGTGCAGAGTTCCTTGCTCTGCAATGCTCAACTCAGCTGATCTTGATACCTAACCTTATCTATGCGCTGTCTGCCTTCGGAAGGAAACAAGCGTGCGCTTTTTATCCAGAAGATGCATTGAAGTCAGGTCTCTGCAAGAGACAGGGCTTTGCAGGGCTCTTTTCAAAAGTCATGACCTAAACTTGTTAGTGATTTTATGAAAGGACAATCCTGCTCCCAGCATTTCCCTTCCAAACTGCCGAAGAAAGCCAACGTGACCTCAATCAGTCACTCCCCAGCATTTCTTCACGGTTCCCGTGGGTTTACTCAAACACTGATGTGTTTCCATTAAGCTGTAGCAATGACGACCACTGACACTGTGCCAGTTAATCAGCTCTTCCTTCCCTTCCTGTTAGTCCGATTGTGCCTCTAGGCTTTCCTTCAGCTCTGATGCTCAGGGGCACCCCTAAGAATGAGCAAAATGTATCTGTATAATTTGTCTCCTACTAGTTAAATGTAGTTCAAAGTTTTCTATTGTTCATTCTTGGCTAGATTTCAGGCATTTGCTAACTTGTACAATGCCTGCCTGTAAATTGTATGAAAGACAGTGAAAAGCTGTATTGCTTCCAACCACCAATCTGAATTCACAGCAAATGCAAGCTTCATCAGCCTCTTGGGGCACTAGCTGCTACTCCAGTTATTGTGGAGTTTCCTCCTGCTCCCATGCCCTCCTGCAGCACATGAGAACAACTCTGGGAGAAACACAGGAGGAAGAACTGAGAAGGAAGCAGTATGAAATAGTAACACTATGTTTACCATCATTATTATCACCTGAAGCTACTTTATCTCAGCAGAACTTACCCCTCTATGTGAGGTTTATTTTTCTTTAAAAAAAGGACGTTGTATATTTTACAGAGAAAAAAAAATCTCTCAGAAATCTTTGAAGTGGAGAATTAAGTGAACGATCTGACTTTATACAGCGATACTGTTTTGATTTGGCTTACACTCTGTTGTTAATGTGGTGTACTGACAAACACCATTGGAAAAAGGCCTTTGCTTTTTTCAGTCAAAATATTTTGAATTAAAAGAATGTGAAGATACTCAGCAGCAGCTTCTTACCTTTACCATATGACCTCAGCAGCGAAGACAAGATTACATTTTATAAACATCAGGTGAAAGTGGTGATTGTGGTCTCTATTTGTAATACGCTATCACCAGAAGCAAATATTTGGAGATGTAAGACCTTTTGTTGACTTAACGTTCTTGAGGGATGCTGTAGAATAATTTGAGTGTTTTCTTTAAGAAGCTGAATAAAGGTCAAATGAATCCTTAGAAAACACTCTCTAGCACCATATACTATTTAGATATTCCCAGGAAGAGATTTAAGAATCTACAGTTTTACCTAATATAGTTTTAGGGGACGTCTTTCCTGAGGAAGGCTGGCTTAAATACTGTTCTTGGAATAATGACAGTGAAGGGTATGATTAGAGCAGATCAGTGTTTTACGTACATAGTGACTCATATGAAAAATGCCTTTACAGGCCTGCCCTCACCTCAATGTCTCAGTATCGTGTGCACTACTTTGAGGGAACGCTTTGCAAGTCAAGGCTGGCTAGGAAGCAGGATTGTTGGTTTGTTTGTTTGTCCTCTCCCCCTTTTTCTAACACTCTGACAGGAAGAAATTGTTTTCTTGTTACTAAAATTAGGGTTTCCTTGAAAACAAAAAAGTAAAAATACTTTATAATAAAAATTGTGTAGAAGTTGAAGATACTAGTAAGGAAAAATCAGTATTAGCTATGATGGAGAACCTTTTTTCTTCCCCAGTAGTCCAGCAATTGGTATATTCTCCCAAAATACTGAAACTGTATTATTCTGACAGTGTGTTAAATCACAAGGCCCTATGTTTTGAGGTATGAATACAGTTTTAAGTAAAAAAAAACAAAAAAAAAAACTTCAATTAATCATGAAGTAGTGGGAAAGCAAGATGATTACGCTCTAACTTTGTGATTAGGACATGAGATTTGGTTTCTAGCTCTGCTGCTCTGAGGTTTTGCCTAGCTCTATGAAGCAGAAGAGCATTTAGAGCTGAGAACAAGAGCAGCCAACCCCAGCTTCTACAACCCTTTGACTAAGGCTCTGTTTAACATAGGAGGACCTATGGATTTAAGTCATTTCACACCCAGAAGGAAATCAAACAACTTGGCTACATCCTGAAAGAAGACTTAACATCCTTCAAACATTTAGATTTAAAAATAGCTCTTCCCTTTACCCCGTGTGATACTGATTCCACCTTTTCTAGTATATTTTCTCTGTCAGCCTTTTCAGTGTTGTAGTTTACGTCCAATCTTGTGGCAAGGGTAGGTTATATGGCAGAGTAAGCAGGACAGTTAACAAGACCATGTGTTCCACACAAAATATAGAAGGTGAGCAGTTCCTTCATGTCCTACTGTTTGAGAACACATCCTGCTTGTTTCTTTTAAAAAGAAGCACACTGACTTCTAATAATAGAATTATTGTGTAGGCTGAATTTGTATCAAACCACTCTAATTTTTAAAAGTATTTCATTCAAGATAAGTAGTCCTGGTTCAGTGGTCATCATGGCCTTTATTTAACCAAAGTAGGCCCAGGTTTATGACATCCAGTGAAAGGCAACGGGATCTTTCTCAATGCCACAACATCTGCACTCTGCACTCCTGCTGACCTTTGCCACTAGTTGCTTTCAGATTACTCTTTTTTGCATTCCCCACAGAAACTTCCAATTCTTTTCAAGAAAACTAGCTAGAAGAGTAGTCTACAAATAAAACATTTTGGAAAAAAAATGGGCTTCTCAAAATACCATATTTTACCTTTTTAAAGTTTTCACAAGTTCATAAGTGTTAACCCCCCCAAAAAAAGAATCCTGATATAATCATAATTCAGACACACTTTTTGTCCTAATACAAAAGAGAAAAATGCATTAAAACTTTGAAAGCCCTCACAATGAGGCGATACTACTTCCTGACCGGCTGTTTCTTCCATAAAGAAGTTGTTTCTCTGGACTCTCAGCCACCTGCCTCTTCTTTTCCCATCTGGTCAGCCCACGATTCTCTCTGATTCATCAAAACCAACCCATGTCCCTCACTGTTCTCCAGATTCAGGTTCCCCACATCGCTGGTCCAACAAGATCCTATTAATGCAATTAAATATTTCTATGTGCATGAGGAATCAGCTAGGATTTCAGTATCTGTTCTCATTTTAGTACTTGATGCCAAACTGTTTTATTCTGCCTCCTCTAGAGGAACAGTGTTTCTTAGTTGGATAACCTGTGCAAGCGTGCTTGTTTCGGAGGAATAACCTAATTATTGGAACGTGACAGGGAGTATCTTCCACTGCGTAAAAAGCAGCTGCAGAAGATGGAGGCACTTGCTTCACAAGGACGCACCGTGGCAGGACAAGCGTCAACAGGCATAAGTTGCCTTAGGGGGAAATCCGTCAGGATATAAGAAAGATTCTTCCCTGAAAACAATCATTGCCCGGGATGTCTGGAGAATTGATGGGATGGAAATATTCAAGGCTCAGCTTGCCCAGTCCCTGGATTGCCTCATCACAGGCCCTGCTTTCAATACAAGACAGTCTTTCAACAGATGGTCTCCAGATGTTACTCCAACCTAGACTATATGATTCTGTGACACCATTTTTCATTCACCCTAGGCTAAGCCTGGCGCTCTGTGCAGGCTGAGCGTTACTCACACATCTCCTTGTGAAACAGCATCTGTCTCATTCCTTTTCCTTAGAACTGCTCTCCCATGTTGCACTTCTGCCCCCTCTCCACCTACCCCCTCAGAGCCTTCCTTGTTCTGCTCCAGTCACCAGCTATTTGAGTGACCCGGTTAAGGACTTGGCCTTGGTTCCGACACTCCCAGGGAAGTGTCAACAAACCCGTGTAACAGATCCTGCAAGATACAGCTCTGAGAGAAGGCAGGAGATGGACGGGTGGAAATTCCGAGCACTCATGCCATTTTAAGAAGCGCTAAACATTTTTTTTTTGACAGAAAGGAACCCATCCTATTACATGTAATTACATTACATGTAATAAGCATTCACACTGCTGTGTTCATTGTATACGTTACTCTAGTCCAGCTTTTGTTTGTGTACAACCACTTTTAATTGTTCCCTGGCTCTAAAAGGTTGGTTATTGACCAGAGATTATTTAACTAAATTAAAAAATATATATATACATATAATTAGACTTCAAATCTCTTATCTTTCTCTCTCTACAGTTTTTCCATTTCTATGTGGCTTCCTCTCTGGAGAGTTTCATATATAAAACAGTGGAAATAAACAGGTCTAACAAGAATTGGTTTTATCTTGACAGATCTGTTCCTTATTGACTTTCACCCACATTACATAATTGTGTGTAGAGTTTAAATGTGGTGCCTATTACTTTGTTCAACCATCACCAGAAGTCTAGCTGTATCAGATTAACAAGTGACTTTGCAGACTTTCATGCAGCAGTGTAAATCTAAATTTTGCTTAATGGTTCCAGCCTCAGGATTCTTTCGAAGGAATGTGCTGGTCCAGCTGCACAGTTAGTATGCTCAGATGAAAGTTGTGCCTTTATGTTAGGAAATGAGTCACTTTGAAGTCCTTTGATGACCACTGTCTTGGATGTCAAAACCCTATTTTTTTCCAGAAAATTAAATTACATTCATAATTCCTAGCATTCCCAATTCTTTTGGAAAAAAAATCTTCACAAGTCACTAAATATTGAGGCAGCAGCTTCTAGAAATCCCCAAAAGTGACTAGGGGACTATTAAGCTGAGCTTAAATGTTGCTGGCAGGTCCAGACCATAAATCTTGAGTTCATAATGCCAGATATATGTACTTATGCTGTATTTCCTCACTATTTTTGGGTTTGATTTATGCTCATAATCTTGCAGATACTTTTGTTTTCCATAGTAAAGCTGCATGTTGCATAGTCTGTACAAATCACTGCTATTATTTGGCTACTTTTGTTACTCTTAACTCAGACCAGCACCATAATGTGAAACCAATACAATTGGTTTCATATTAGCTTTTATAAACTTAAAAAAAAAAAAGAAAAAAAAAACTCCTAAGGAAGCAAATGTATAACAAATCTGCTTTCTAGAGAGTTCCTGGTAGCTTATTTACCATCACTAATCCCTTCTTATTGGGATTTCACTGCTATCTCTCACTGAAATGGCTCTGGAGACACAAGACTGTTTTAGAAGGATTGCTTTATAAATAAGCCAGAAAATGCAAAGCGTGAACCAGTCCATTTCTATTGAACAGCAAATAAATCTCTTTGCTATATTTAGAAAAGGTCACTCTTGAATTATTTATTGCATGAAAACTTGATTAATATTTATACTTTACAGAATACTTTCTTTCCTTTTCAAATAAGTTTGTTGCTTTCATATTTCAGAAAGTGCAGGTTGTTATTGATGATTGAAACTCAGAAGTTAGGGTGGCTTAGTTCAAATCCTTATCTGTAGTTTTTAACATTAAAATCCATAAAACTTGAAAGAAATCCATCTCTCTCTGTTTTCAAAATATGAACACAGGTAGAAAAAATTGGGATAAGAAATCCCCTTGAACTGGCTGGATGATGGAATTCAATAGAATTTTGTTAATTAGAATACCTGGGCTTCTCAATTTATACGGATCTGCCTGCTAGTTCTGGAAATTAGAAAACACTGCAGTGTGAGAGGCACTACACAGCTGCCCAAGGCAGGGGCTGGGGACAGGCTCTGCTCAAAGTACGTTCTGCTCCCAGCCTTGCAGGCAGACAAAAGTCACCGCAGAACCACAACGTCATCCTGGGTTTCCCAGGGAGCCTTTCCATGCAGCCTTCCTGCTCTCCTGCTCACTGCCATGCAAAAGGGACCTTCTTCAGCACTTCGGTAGTCTCATTCATACATGCTGCCAAAATGATTACAGATGAACACTGATATCAAGAATTTACTCCTACATTTTTTTGGGGGGTATTGCTTTATGCATGGAGTGGTGTGAATGCAGCACTCGTAAAAATGCCATTATTGCATCCATTCTTTTCATGCTTAGTGGCTTCCCCGAATGCTATTGTGCTGCCTTAGTTTTCCACCCACCAGGACTATCACTGGATTCCTCAATGAGACCTTGCCCAGCTGTGACCAATTAAAGCTGCCTCTATCACACACCAAGAAAGTCACACTGCACACTGAGTATTCATAACGCTGTTCTCCACAACATCCAAAATAACTAATTTCCTTTCACAACCCCTTTCAACATAGAATGGGCTTTGCTGTTTTTGTCTTCTTGTCAGGCTTAGAAGTTGCTTCTGTGAGATCTCTTTTCTCCATTCTCCAAGACACTGATCTTAAAATAACAAGTAAGAGATGAAGTTGTTAATTTAGGAGCCCTGAGCTTCACAACAAAGCCTTAAATATTTCCCAGGGCCTTGAAGGAACTTTTGGTTTGGTGCTTCAGACATAGCTAATACCAGCTCATGCCTAAGCGCAGAGTCCAGAACATCAGTGTTCCTCTAAGTAAATCCCCTTGGAAGAGCTTTATGTATCAGGCATTCCTGGGGGACGTCTACATCTACTGTACATCAATAGGATCTGGTGTCTCAGGAAATGTAATGGCAACCACTACAGGTTCAAAATTTATAGCTAAAGGTAACTGCACCACTTCCCTTTCTCTTTCATACCCTGCTCTAATGTTAGGGTCTGCAATCTTGAAAGGATGTGCTGGGCTCCAGTTCTTGTTTTCAGTGATTTTTTGAATCCACATGCAGATTATAAAATACATCCTCTGTTCTTGGGACAGGGTCCATAACCTTACTGTCTTCTTCTCAGGCAAGTAGCTTAACTCTTGGCTGTCAAATCAAGTCCAATATTCTATTCTCTCTGGTCCAAAGAAATAGATTATATCCTCATTAAAAAGAATGAGGAGACAGTCCTGATCAAAGCAAATATCTAGTGGTTGAAGCATGTGCTTAAGAGGAGAAAGCTCCAGTCCTGATCTTATATAGGCAGAAATAGAATTGAAACCAAATTCCTACTTACAAAGAAAGTCCTTTAACTTAAATGCTTATTGCACTAAAGAGACACTATCCTTAATCTCTTCCATGTTTTAAGGGAGGAAACACAGAGACACCCTTCCAAACCTTTTAAAGGCCTCCTAGCAAACAAGACACAAACATTAACATTTATAAGGAAGCACTAGGCCAGATTTTCTTACTGCCTGAGAGCTCCGTTGTTCAGTCCTGACCTCCAGAAAGAAAATGAAAGAATTGCATACATTTAAGCTCTATGTCCTCAAAATATCTGGTTGATTAGCTTTGTTTCTGACAGTTCCCTCAGGTTCCACCTTGCAGACAAGATCTCATTATCATTTCTTAGTTAGAATTCTCCTGTCTAGAGTTCCCTCAGCTGAGATTTATTCTGCAGTAGGTGCCAATCACTGGCTGGTGAACCAGACTTTCTGACTCAGAGCTTTGAAGAATAAATTATGTGTCTTCCAGAATGATTCCTCCCTAAGTGAAAAACTGATCCTTAGGCAAAAGCTCCTATCACATGCCCTTTGACGGCATTCATGTAGAAACCATACCCCAACAGATTAATTTGTTTACTGACATTTTCTCAACCTGACAGGCTGAAATACTGTAAAAATTGCAGTGGGTCAAGTATAAAGTTTAGAGTTTTAGACCAGAACTCCATTTCTTCAATGCTATGTTGGGCTTTAGCAAATTTCTTTTTCCCTGTGATGTAGGCTTCCTTTCTGCCTTTGAGAAATCTCTTTACCTTCATCAGTAGAAACAGCTTATACTGGACAAAGTGGAAAGTAATAATTAGGATACTAGAAATTCTGACCCTAGATTAGAAATAATCCAACTAACTATTTCAAGCACCTACAAGAAGCGTTTGTTTCTCTTAAAAAAAAAAAACAAAACAAATGCATTTCACAACTCTGAGTAATTCTGGAAACTAGAGAAACATGAGCACAACTACACTTTAAATGTAACCAAGGAGTCAAGGTGCTAATAAATCATTTGGTCCTGGTATATTTTTACATGACAGAATCACTAGAAGTCTGCCATGGATTTTGGAAAGTTGTGCTTGTAAAATGAATATTGGTTCCTTGATTGTAATACTACTAGACTGGGGAGAGGGGGAGGAGTTTAAGAAGTTCTTGCTTATAAACTCCTACATCACTGCTGGTCAAACAAGCATGTACAAAACTCAAGTTTCGGTGTTGTTGTTTAGAGTTTGATGTGCATAACCCTGGGGTTGTTTGACAAGGGAGGCATTGCCATGAGATATCAGAATGCTTATCCACGTATCACACACGTAACACCCACAAACCATGACTTGCTCAAAATTTTCTCTGCTTCCTCCCTCAAATAAAAAAAACAATAAACCCTGTAGGGATCATTGAAAATACTAACAGAAGTCACAGTAGACTAAACTGCAGTAGAATCTATATGTAGTATTGGTGATATTAACTGTGTTGTCATTAGGGTCTGTTTTGGACACTGATTTGGTCCAGGTCCTTTTAGTGAATATGCTCTTTCATCAAAGCAGACAGCTTTTGGTAAAAGGTTTCTATTTAGGTTCTGAAAATCTGAGATGATTCTCCCCTTGGAAGTGAAAGTGACTCATTTGAAAAATGATGCAGTGCTAGGCCCTGAGATCTCTTGCCCCCCTCAAGTGATGCCATATATCATTCTGGTTCTTGTCTTCATCTTTTATTACCAGATACAAAATTACTTCCTAATATTTAAAGTAAGAAAGAATAAATCACAATTTCAGAACTGTCAGTTCTCATAAAATCAAGATCTTGAGATCTCCTGGACAATCTGCTCTAGCTGACCCTGCTTGAGGAGGGGATCGGACCAGGTGGTTTCCAGAGGTTCCTTCCAATCCCAGTGCTTCTGTGACTCTGATTTGGAAAAGCAGCTTTGAGCAAGACTCTTTAACATTGCCTGAAATACAGCTATTATGGATCACTGCAAAAAACAAACTGAACCAATCCAATCCAAAACAAAACAAAACAAAAAATCAGTAGTTAAGCAGATGCACTTAGTGTACAGATTTTAGGTGGAACATTTTTGGAATGTTATGGAACAACCTAACAAGTTGATCACTACGATGATTTGGGAGGATTTTTTTTTGGGGGTGGAGGGGGTTGAGGCATGAAATACAGCCACAGAGTCAGATAATGGCTGCAGGAGCAGTACATTGATTTACTGCTCTGCCTATCCAAAATTATAAAGAAAATGTCTGGAACTTGAGCTGTACTTGAGGAATTTCATTTTCAGACTTAACCGAGAAGGACAACTCCCAAGGTTCTTTGGTTCCAGACCTGCTTATCTTTATCCTACATTAAAGGCTAACAATACCATTTACAAAAAAGAAATAAACCCTAAAACAAACCCTTAAATACTTGGTTTTGGAAAGTGTCCTAGGTTATGTTTCAAGTAATATAAATCTAGAAATGAACATGATGTTCTCTCCCTTGATAGCTACAGAGCTTAAGCCATGGCCTCCAGTAAACTGAGCCTTTTATCAGTACAATGCACTGGCATCTCTTCTGTGCTTTGTTTAGCATGTGGAAGCAGCAAGTTGCAGAAATTAAACAGTAGCCTCACTATGTGTTCTTTATTCAAGATAACTATTTAGAAAGTAGGAGAAACAATCAATTATAGTAGTGAGGTAGTAAAAGGGAAATGAAGAACTGAGTAATAAAACATATGAAAAGGGGCAAACTTTAAACTTTTTCAAGTAGCACAAAGCATTAGCATTAAATAAGCATAAAATAATTATTTTTTTTTGCTTTCTAGATGATGCACCAAGAATTACTAGCGGGAAAATCCAAGTCTAAATAAGAAAACTCCTTGACCGCTCTGTATTAGAGGAATTACATATAAGTTTCCTAACTCATTGCAATATCTAGTAACAGGAACAAACTGGACATGTACCAGAAATCTTGAGGAAACAACTGAGGCATAATGGATTAATTAAACTTTACTGAAGCTTAGTTTCGAATCTGTTCAGGAAACTTTACAATTTATAGTATTTTGAATGAGGCTTATTATTTTCTGGGAAAGCCATCAGAAAGTTTCTCCTGTCTTCTAGTGCCACACCTGATTTAAGATTTCCCTTGTGCTCAAGGGTGTTGGTTCCAGTGTGCAAAGAAGGACAGGAAGTTACTGCCTCAGCAGTTGTGCCAACTCACTGCTGTGGGCTCTGCTGTAAACCTAGGTCAGTTCTCTAATCGTGTCAAAACAAAAACAAACAAACAAACAAACAAAAAGCACAAATGATGTTTCTGAAGCCAGCAGGAGACCTCGAGATACAACCTGTCCGTGGGTAATTCTCTTTGCAGAGGCAGATGGTCTTCACAAATCCTGCAGAATTCGGCATGTTATCTGTGAACTGAGAACCATAATTCTGCTCTTCCTCAGCAGAGGAGGCAACTCCCTCTCCTCCTGCCAGCCTGCCCGTTGTAGGACACCGAGTGCAGCTGACGTAGGACACTGAGTGCAGTTGACAGAGAACCACACCCTAAAAATAAAAAGAAATCACGAGTTAAGAGCCAGCGTGGGAGCCCTGACAGGCAGCAGCAGGAAACCTGAGATGGACAAAGACTTGTTCCGTAAGAGCCAAAAGACAGGTCTCCTGCCCTTTGATTCCCTCTTTGCTGAAAGGGATAGTTTTGATCATTCTTGGTTAGTTGTGCTTGCTAATAAATATCTCTCTCAACATCTCTAGCCAGTTGTTCAAATAAGAAGAGATTTGGTTCTTGGCTATCTGCTTGAATCAAAAGCGGTAACAAAGCATTTCCAGTTATAAACATCACAGTCATTAAATTGTTGATTTCATTCAGGCTGAACAGTTAATTTAACATACAGCTCAAAATTTGTTACAAAATGTAGCACTCCTTTTATATCCTGTTTATGTATTGTATTCAGTAGCTATTTAATTTTCTTTTAACATTTTATGATCTATGTTATAGCTTAGCTTAGGCAGATATGGAAATAAACTGAGACAAGGGTGCCAAAGATGAACAAGCAACAGTCAAACTCAGGTAAACTTCTGAATCACAGTATTCAACTCTGAATTATGAAAAGATTGTAGAAGCAGCTGAATAGATGATAAAAATTAAAGTCTAAACAAGGAACTAAACAATCAGTACTGCTTTGTCAGAAAACACTTATTCTCTGGAAATGACTTTTTCTAGTATTCCCTAAGGGGAAAATAACTTATTTATTTTTACCTGTCAACCTGTTTATCTCTGAAAATAAATTATCTTGGTATTTTCACACATAGACCATTTTATACACAAATGCTGCCTACAGTTTGCCCCATCAATAGAGTCGGCAGTCGAACACAGGGCGGAACAGTTAAAACTTTGATCATTTCCAGAGCGGCATTACCAGATTCCTTTATTTTTGTAAAGTGCATGAACGCTATTGACCCACTGTTCTCAGGGACACAACGCTCTATTTTCTCTACCACAAAACATGGAAAAGCGATCAGCCTGGCAGACGGCCCGCAGCGAGAAGGTGGCAGCGAGATGCACGGAACCTGGGGGCGCACAGTTCGAGTCAGCAGCAGACAAATTATCCAAGGATATATTCAGCTTTACAAGCACTGAAATTATGTTTCCTAAATGAATGGGGTTTTCTGCTCAGTTATTCAAAATGAGTAAAAGCAGGTAAATAAATTATGCACATTAGAATACTTTTAGAAAGATGTATTTGGCACTGCTGCGCATCTACCGCGGCCCCTACTCCGATACAGGAACACGACTTCCTTTTAAGCCGTGTCAGTAGGAGACTCCCGCCGCAGGTGCTCAAACGTAGGAAGGCGGCTGCACGTGGAACAGCTGGGACTCGGCGGCGAAGAATTCCTGGACAGGGGGTTCTGGCTCTGAGGCCTCGCGGAAAACGAGCCACGGACGCCGCGCTGGGAGGCCAGGCCAGGCCGCGCCGCGCCCCACGCCCGCCCGCTCGCCG
>VZSV01000188.1:1474884-1496269 GCA_013398735.1 Nothocercus julius | reverse complement strand
GTGCGCTGGGAGTAACGGGCGGGGGAGGCTGCGGTCTCGCCGTGCCAGCCCGCGCGGCTGCCGGGCGCGCGGGCCCGGCGGCGGTTCCGAGCCGAGTGCGGGCAGCCGGGGGCCCTCCCGGACCCGCTTTAGCTTCCAGTTTAAAGCGGCCGCCCACGGGGTCGAGCGGGGCAGGTGCTGCCGCAGCACCGGTTTGGAAGGTGAACCTGGCAAAAAGCCGCGCGGTGAGGACTGGGCTCCGCGCGGCGCCCAGGGTGTGCGGGAGGCGCTCGCGGCGGTACGAGCGGGTACCAGAGGAAGCTGCGTGTAAGCGTTGTGCCTTTTGTACGTTAGTCAGAGCTCTGCGGTGCCGTCCCATCCGTTTGCTGTTACCGTGTCTGGCCGTGTGTCAGCCCCGTCAGCAGCAGACCCTGAGCTTAATGCAGGGGCTCGACGTAAAGGTGCTTATTTGTGTAGCACCGGGCACTGTTCGTGCCTAGCTTTTCTATTCTCACTTCCCTGAATCAGTAGTTACTCGTTGGTGCCGGCTGGGTGGGGGAGGGACTGAGGTACCTGTCGCTGCCCTTTGTTTTCTGAGCGCGGGAGCTTGGCCGTCCCCTCCGTGCTCCTCTCCAGGCGGGAACAACCACGCCAGGTGCTCCGGGAACCGCGTAAGTGCTATCGGCCTCCCTAAAAAGAGCGTCCGTAAAAAGGGCTAATCATATGAATATCCAACTTGTGCTGGCTCAGGATGCTAATACTTCTTGAGGCTTTGTGTGCAGAGGTGAAGGAGGAAAGAAGTCTCAGGGATTTTTTTTTTTTTCTTCCCTCTTTTATCCCCCTCCTCACATCACTTCCCCCTTCTCCACCTTCTCGCTAACTTTTGCATGAAATATTTCTGACAGGTGAAAGTTAGTTGCTCTGCACATGCTTCTACCTGCTGAGGTTGCTATGCAATTTATCTGCTACTGGCATCTTAAGAGAGGATGTAAACAGATGCTTGGTAAGCTAAAGGATGCGTATTCATGGGCCTGTACTGTCTCTACATCTGCCAATGCATAGGTTTGATTTACTGAGCCTAAAGGTTATGCTGAGGACCTTAGTGTGGCTCACGCTTTGGTAGCATTTAGTAACTGGAGCAGTAATTTAGTCTGGTGTATGTAGATGAATAGGAGTTATTTATGAAAGCTAAAAACTGTCAAGCACAGCTGGAAATGCAGACATAGGAAAGGATAGGGCATGGAACTCCTCCTTTTCCTCCAAATTTGTCAGGATGCTCTTTGCCAGTTTATTTCCTGCATCTTCAGACAGAAGATGTACTGATTTGGGGGGATTTTTTTTTTTTTTTTTGAATAGTTTGACATCGTGGAGATGTTTGTTGCAAAAATACATTGTTTACTGTATTTGGCAACATCAGTTTAATGCTGTTTGCTAGATGAACCTGTACATTTGCCCACAATAGGGAGTAGCAGTAAATCTCAGGTGTGTTCAGGAGTGACTCTTTTTAGACCCAGCACTTGGTTAAATTTGTGTGGAAGCTGTGTGCAGTGTGTATTCCAAATTGCAGCTGAAATGTGAGAAAAAAATTGCAGCTGAAATGGTGTTCCCACTTAGTTCATGGCAAGCTTCTACCAAGTGAGTATAGGAACTGCAATGATTTAAATTTATTGAAGGTTATGTGGGTCATATAATAATGCTTTTAGACATTATTTATGCTTGCTGTTAATAGAAACTGTCCTTATTTAGGAGCATCTCCTCTTTCTTTTCCCCACTCCAAATAGCTGTTAGCAAAGCCTAACCTAAAGCTTTTTGTTGACCACTTGGTGAAATGAGGCTGATAGAGAATGTAATTGAGAAATCAGTAGGGATTAGGAAGGAGTTCTTCCGAGTCAACAATTGGAATTCAGACAGGGAAGCTCTTTTCTGACCTACTATGAAATCTGCCTATGTTGAGGTTAAGGCAGATTCAGTGAACCAAAATTTGGTCTCTACCTTGGATCCAGTAGAGCCCAATTTTAGGTAGTGTGCAAGATTGATGGTTTTATGCTTCTGAATATGATGCTGGTTAGCAGGAATGATGCTAACTACAGTGAAAGTCTCACGTCATCCTTGGGACTTGGTGCATCCATCTTAGTAGTAGTATCCGGCAAGTAGAACTAATTATGCAGTTAAAAGTAGCTTTAGAGAAACCATTTGATTGTTATGGTTTTTTTTTTTTTTTGAGCTACTACTTGCTAAATAACTGCTTTTTAAACCTTTTGATGAAAGTTTTCTGATCTGTTCTTTAATGTCTGTTAGAGGACCTTCATCAGCCTTGTTTGACCTTTAAGTTGGAAGTGCTATTTACTTCTTGTCATTATGTTCTTTCATCATGTTGCTTCCTTTCATCAAACTTCCTGCTTATTTTACTTCTGTTGATGGTTCTGGTTACTACAAGGAAGCCAAAACTTAAGCAAAATTCACAAGCTGTCTCTTAGATCACAGTTTCTTTTTTGTGATTCAGTTTGTAAATATATCTTCAAGTGATTTCTGTGAAATAAATGGAATCAGTAATAGGCAAGGGGATTTCTTTGCTTGGAGCTTTTCCCTGGGGGGATTTCCCCCTTCCCCCCCCCTCCAAATTGTTACTTGCTGCCACTTCTAGTTTGTCTGGCTGCTTCTATAACCCTTCCTGGTAAGGCAAGGAAGCCTTATGGTTCCTGAATCTCTTAATGTCCATTTGTTTTAGGCAGTGATATGTTCTGATTTGTGATTGAAACTGCCTGTTATTTAATCTACATAGGTATATGAAGGGAATTAGACTGTTGCTACCAGAGTGGATAAATACTATTTAAATCAGGTGACTTTAAAAATAGTATATTTAGTTTGAAGTGATGGCAAACTGTTCTGGCTAAACTTAATATGATTAAGATGACAACAATAAAAAAAAGTATTCAAATCTGCATATGATTGCCATGAGAGTTCTAAAGAACTTAAGCATCTGAAAAATGAAATTAGACTTTAATAAGAGAAACCTCAAGTATAGCTCTAGTAGAACATTTTAATTTATATTTACGTAAGTTGAACGTACTGAATGAAAGCAAATAGCTGATTTAGCTTGTTTCTTTCCTGGTGTGTACTTACTTAAAATAAGAATATCTCCCCCAGCTGTAAAGTGTGTTAAGTTGGCCATTTTTGACCTCTAATTAAGTATGACATGAAACTCCATTTTAGTAAAATAAAGTTTAGTTTATAGCATGAGGTATTTGGTATGTATTTAGGAAATTGGGGTAACATATACAGTGTTTTTTTTTATTTGTTTTTGTTGTTGTTGTTTTTGTTTTTGCACTTTTTAATTGCAGGATGCAAGATGAGCATTTTGCCTAAATCATGCTTAAAATGAATGCTTGAAATCAAAGCTTATATCCGTCTGCATTTTAGATGTCCAGCCTGGAGGTAGAAAGTGTCACTGAAGTTTAATCCAGTTCAAAGCAAACTTGCTGGAGAGCCACGAGGGAATGAAACACCAGGTTTGACCAGCTGAAGATTCATCATCTTCCTTTACAGAATTAGCTGAGGCTGTAACTGCCTGGCTACTATTGTCATCTTAACTAGCCATTTAATTACCCTAGGGCAATAATTAGCAGTATCACATGGGCACTGAATGAAGAGTGATCCAAGCATTGCCCACCTTCCTTCTCCCCCTCCACCAAGGGGAAGAACAAACAAACAGAAAAGCCCACCCAAGAAAACCCTTTTTGCCTAAGTTGTTTTGCTCCTTAAGAGACAGGTGGGCAGGCAGAATGGTGATAGCTGCTTAAGCTGGTAATATGTTTTCCAGCTGTGCTTAGCTAGGATGTTTGGGCAGAGGATGTGCTATATCTGAATATTTCATCTATCCAGTACTGCTACTAATTTACGGTTGTAAATTAAATTATTAATTAAATATTAAATTAGAGTATTAAATATCTCTAATAATGATCTCTAATATCTCAAAACCATATGTATGTGGATCTTGTGAGAAAGCTGCATTTCATTTTCATGCTTGAAAGCAGGAAACTTAACTCCTTGAACTTTACAGAGAAGCAAATAGTAACTATAGTTACATGTATTTTAATTGTGTAGATTGCTATAGTAGTCACATTAAAATATAAGCAAGCTCCCCCAAAGGCATTCCACCAGAAATAAATGGCATAGACTTACTAGAGCAAAATACAAAGTAACAATATAGGATTTGTTATCAAGTGAGAAGAGAGGAGATTAGATCATTGCTTATGTAATACTTTCTGTAAATAAGCAATTCAAAAACAAATGGAACGTGCTTAACGTAATCAGTGAAATGTGTATTATGCCTTAGTTTAGTATGAGAAATTTAGAGGAAAAAGTAGTAATGCGTTGTTTTAATGGTGAGGCTTATGGAGTTAGTGTTTAAAAAAGAAAAAAACTAAACAAATTTGATATTGATTACAAAATATGTTTACTTTTCAAGAATGAGGAAATCTTTGAGTGATATTTAAGTAAATATTTCTAGAAATATGTTACTTCTGTATAACCTTCATAACCTGAATAACCTTCTTCTGGTTATTCTTCTGAATAACCTTCTTTCTTCAAACCTTGACTGTTTGTTCAGATCAATGTTAGAGGCAAAGCTTTACTGAGATAATTGGCTTGTATAGGGGAGATCCTATACTAATGATGCTAAATTTCAAGCATGTTGTTCTAATACCAAGGAAAGACTAATTCTGTAACTTGATGTGCAAAAAAATTAAAAAAAAATCTGATACTTTGCTAGTAGATACTACAGAAGGAATTGCTCCAATCTTCATTTACAGTGAAAAGGAAAATAACAGGTGGGAGCTGTTGCCTTTGCAGGAACTGAGGCCGTGTGTGGCAGGTAGCTGCTCTCTAGGTACAGTTAATGCTGTGTTGGGACAGTGCTCAAGTGGGATGGCATCTCTAAGGTATTTTCAGTTCTGTTTTTTGTGAATACATACATAAGTATTTATATATATGTATTTCAAAATCAAACTTAAGAAGAAAAACTTTGTCACGGAGCAGTACCTTTGCGTACATGGTGCTCTTCAGCCTCGTTCTTGCAACAGTCTTTCAAGGTTATCTAGTTTCATAGTAGTTTCTAAGGTTGAACATAATTTAACTAACAGAGGAAATGCAGTGCTTAAGTAGAATGCTAATAAGTATGTGTAGGCCATGTAAGGTTGTGGTTTGGTGAAGGAGAAGATACTTTATTTCCTACTAACATGCTTTTTTTTTTTTTCTCTTCTCCCCTCCCCCTGTATTCAGTTTTCTACAAGTGCTCTAAAATTCTCTTGAGCTTTTGCTGAGGTAACACCTTTGGTAATGGTTAAGAACAATATAAGAGTCTAATTATGATCTGAGGCTGGCTAGCTTTTTATTTTACTTGCCTTTTTTTTTTTTTAAATGAAGGTTAAGGGCAGAGAATGATCAAGCTTAATACTTCTATTTTTGCTTGAAAAAAGCAAGGCTACATGGCATGGATGCAGTCTGCATTGTGCGACTTTAGCACTGCTTCGAACGCTGCGCGTCTTGCTCACAGCGATTGCCACTTAGAGCACATCTTTGTCCAGACTTCAGGCAGTCGTAATATGTAGACTGGTGCCCAATGACAGGTATGTCAAGTGCCAGGACAGAAAAACACAGAAGCCAATGAATTCCTCAAAAGCTGCCTGGCTGCCACCCTGTGCCCCGTGCTCTAGGTGTCCCTGCTTGACCAGGGGAGTTGGACTTCATGATCTCTAGAGGTCCCTTCCAACCTCAACCATTCTGTGAATTAAGATGGGCTGCTCTGGCCTGGACTTTCAATACAAACCTCTGCGAAGCAGCATCCACCATCACGAGCATGAGGCAGACTGTCAACAGTCTGTTAATGGACGTAATATGTCTCTTGGGAAGAGGATGAGGGATCAGAAAATGAGTTGGGAAATATTGCTCATAAGTGGGGCAGTCTTTTTTTTTTTTTTTTTCTTTCTCCATTATATCATACTTACTGAGTTTGGGTGTCTGAAAAAATGAATACCAGATGTCTTGCTCTCCTTGTGAGCATATACAGCATTGAGTATTTGATCTAGCTGATTAATTTATTATAGGTTATTTTTCTGTTCCTTTTGGGTAGATTTTTACATTTATCTTGAGCATAAGCTAAATGACATCACATACAGTTTATGGAGTTTGGATAAATTGTATATTTATATAGAACTTTTGATTTAATATTTGCTGTTAATAAGCAAAATATCTTGCAAACATATAAAACCTGTTGAATTTTTATGGAAGGGTTAGATCTTGTGTATCTAAAGTCAACTGAAGAAAAGTGAAGTATCCCAGTTTACATAGGCTGGTACGTTGGAGTATATATTTTTGTTAATGCATTTTTAAGCAAAAAAAAGTGTGTTTTTTCTGCCTAGTTCTAAAGCAATTTAAATGTCCATCCAATTCTGTGTGGGCAAATCTATACTACAGAGTATTTCATTAATAAGGTATGTGAGTGCATTCCTTGTGCCAGGAAAAGTTTCAGTATAGACACAATTGTTTTGGCTATATATAAGTGAACAATATAAATATAAATTATTTACTGATGTAAGCTGTATCTCTTCTTTGAGAATTTCCCTAAGTTGTCAGAACTCTTCTACTGTAGATCACATTTTAGCAAATTTATGCATTAGCCATCAATCTATGGGGCAGAAGTACTGAAATAACACAGGTTATGTGAATAAAATGTCCATGGTTACCAAAGAAACAGAAAATGAAAAATGCCTAAAGTGTGGTCCTCGCAGGGCAGTGTGTGTAAATGCTTGTGAATATGCAGTGTTGTTTGCAAGCTTCCCTTCTGAGATTAGCCAGGCAAATCTAGGCAAGCAAAATCAAATTTACTAATGAATTTATTCATGAACTGCGTACAAAAATATGACTGAACAAGAACAATTCTGCTAGGGAGAATATAAAAGGAAGACCTTGTAACCACTGGTGTTTTTAATAATGAATGTGCCAAGGAGAGCACTTGGGGGTTACGGTAACACCGACCGGAGTAGCTGACCCTCGGGATCCGCAAGGAGCCACGGTCCCTTGTGCAGGACGGGAGAGGCGGCACCGCGCAGGAAGGGCCCTCCTTCCCATGTGGAGGGGTTTTCGGAGCTTTCTGAAGAAAAGCACCAGGAATGTCAGCAAGTCCCTGAGGGGGGTGCGTGTGTGTGTTTTGCTTTCCTCTTCTCCCAGTGGGTGGGATTTAGAGGTTTCTCTAAAGTTACCTGACCTTTCCAAGGCCAGCTCCATCATTGGAGCTGCTTGAGAACTCGAGACTGGCTATCCTGAACATATGGAATTGCTTCTCGTTTGGTGTGAACAGTTGGTAGCATTTGTCATATGTTTTTCCCCTTTCCTTTGTATAAGCACTCTCTTTTGCTCATTGTTTGCAGCCGTATGACTCAGCTTTGCATTTTTATTTTAGTGTGTGTGTACTTTTTTGTGGTTTTTGAGCTGCTGACGTTTTGAGTTGTTTTGAGTTAAAAATAGTTATGTAGGGTGTTATACTTGTTGCATGTTATTTTTTTCCTATATTATTTCCTATTATATTACATTATCCTGTGGGACTGTGGCACCATGTTACTACAAGTACTTCAGGAAAGCTTAATTTAGATATATTCATCCTTCCTTACCTGCACTTGCTCCCTCCTTCCCCGCAGCTTATTCAGGCCCTCGATTGTCCTGACACAGTTGTTTGAACCACAGACTATACAGAATAAGTCAGCCCTTGACTATGCCTTAAGTCCTGCTTGCTCCCTAGGCTTTTAAAGGGGGAAATAACTTCCAGAGCTATAGAGAAACGATAAGAGAGATTTCCTTTGCTAGGGCAACATACGTAGTTCTAGCCACAAGATGCTAGAAAATGTAAAAAGCTGGGTCAGAGATTCAGTCTGTGGCCCTACTTGATTTTTCATTTTGGCTATTTGCTTGATTAGTAAATGGCCATGGAGGCCCTTCAAACAGAGAGGTAGGTCTTTCCCCTTCATTCCTAAATGGATACTGCAGCATCTGCCTACTTGTTAAGTTGTCTTATATTTATACATGGTAGGTGGTGATTTATTAGCACCTTTCTGAACTTATAATATCTGCTGTCTCAATTATTTAGATTCTGAGGCAGTGTAGTCACAAAAACGATACTTCTCTGATGTGAGCAGGGGAGTTGGACTAGGTGATATCTAGAGGTCCCTTCCAATCTCAACCATTCTGTGATCTCTCCCCCCCCCCCCCTTGCTCTAGCTTAGTTAATAAATTAATTACCCTGTGCAATTTAACAGGGGGTTTTGTAACTCATATCACCTGCCCCTGACTTCTTCCTTTGCCCTGATTCCCCCCCTCTCCCCTCAAAAAGGTGTATCTATATGAAACTATAAATTCCTAGAAGACAAATTAACTGTATGTTTGATCAACTTTTCAGTTACCTGGTCATGTCTAGCTATCATTGCTGTCTTTTACTTCCTTTGTAGTGTAAAACAATTGCAGCTTTCAAGGATTAAGCTGTATATATTGATCAATTGGCAACCCCAGGCAAAAGTTAGAGCTTCTAAAAGTTTCTTATTTGTATGCAGAATTTGCAGGGTATTTGCAGAATTACTGGCTTCTCTTAAAAGTAAATAGCTTTCTTGTGGTTTTTGGAAACAAACTGATCACCCTGCCTTGTCCAAAGTAAATATACTGAAATTTATTTTAACATTTAAAATGCATCTGGACTCCACGCTCCTTAGTTGTTTGTTTGCTTTTCCTTCTATTTTTCTGCATTTCTACAATTATTTAGAAAATTAGAGAAATACTTTATTTTTTTTTGCTAATGGAGTTTTTTCAATTATTATTTCAGAGTACCACCATTATTTTTGTATATCTTCACTGTTTCTTATTACTGAAGTGACAATTCAAGACTTGTGAAAAAATCCGGAATCTTGTTAAAAAGTGGTTAATATTTTGATTAAAAATAGTTAAGGAAAATACATCTCAACTGCAGCTTTACAAATCTTTCCTTAGCTATCTGTCATCTTGTTGGCATTTTTCAAAAAAATGTGGTTATAGCATTAGTTTAGCTAATAGTTATACAAGAAATCCAGTGTGTGTATGTGGGGAATTCTGGAACAATGATCACTGTTTTTTGGGGGGTACTCTCCTATTTAACTTATAGAGGGGTTTTGTGGTTCTAGATGGCGGTATTGTGAAATGTCACTGTCGTGTGAGTGGGAGGTCTTGGTTCCTTCAGTTGGTTTATCTGATCAATAGGAAAAAAAGAAAAATGAAGTGCCCTACTCATTTTAATGGCAGTCACGTGGAAAATATGTTTTAGTACGGTGTTCAGATTTTTGGTCGGTCTTTTCTGCCATTCTTTCCTACTTCAAGCATCATCTTTTCAGGAAAAGTGAAGGAAAAAAAAAGTATTATAAAAATAAATGGATATTCTGGCAAGTTCTACAAGAGTGATCTTCATCTTCATATGGTGTGTGTAACGTCTGGATGTTCAGAAAGTATCTTTAGATGAACATGTGTTCTTGGAATTAGCTGAACAGTTGAACTTAGCTGGAATGGGGTATATACTTCAATATTTGATAAGTGCAAAAGCACAGAGATTTGCCATGAAGGTCATCAAATACTGGACCTGCTGCCCAGAGCTTTTGTGGACTTTGCATCCTGGAAGAGTTTCAGAACTTGCTAGGAGGGCATCTGAGCAACCGGAGCTAATGAGCCCTGCTTTTAGCGGGGCCTGCAGAGGTCTCTTCAACCTAAATTGTGCTACAGTTTGTTATTTCAGAAGGCTGATGTACAAAATGAGATGTGCACCTGTTAACCTCACAGTGCACCACAGGGGACAGTGCTTAGTTATGTACACAGGCTTAGTGTTTAACTTCTCTCTCATGCAATAAAAGCCTCTTTCCTTCCTGTTTCAAGCTCAAATGCCAAAATACAATCCTTAGAGGAGTGAAGAGCGTGCTCATTTTATGCTGATGATTAGTTTTTTTTTTTTTTAAGCCTAGTATGATTCTTTTTTCCTTTGCAATTTACACATTTTATGCTTTGCTTCATCTGCTTGTCAGACATTGTAAACCTGTGCATAGAAACTGTGGATAGCATCTTTTTAATGGGGAAAAAAGGAGCATTTTTGCCCGAACTGTCATTCAGGGGAGGAATATTTAATGAGGCATTTTTTCACAAAGTAGTTGCGATTTCATTAATTCGGCACAAGATGAAAATTAAGGAGGAAGAATGGAAGAGGATAAACTTTTATAGCCGTGAAATTTCACAGTTAAGGGAGGGGGGAAGGAAGGATATTTGTCTCTAATCTGATAGTTTTTCTTTATGACAGTCACTGTTAAATGTTGTATATACCTTTTTTTAAAGCTGGTTTGCAGATTGTTAGGACTGGAGGAGTGATGTGGGCTTTTGCTCACTGATGGCAAGAAGCGATGTTGAGCTGGATGTTGGGAAGTACAGTGAATAGCTCCTGTGAACTGTGCCCTCTTGTTGGGAGTTGAGATTAGGTCACAGTATCATTTGCGCTTCCCTGTTATGTTGAAGAAATATAACGTTAACGTATGTGTTTGCTGTTCCATAATTATTTCACTAACAGAACTTACCTGCTGTTAAGGGGGTGAGTTCTGAGGTGGTTGAATCCATGCGGCCCATTCCAGGTGTCACAAAAGCTATCATGGACATTAAGGGCATTTGGTCAGGCTCATAATTTTCTAAATGGTGCTATATGGTGTATCATAATATCTCTTTGTTAATTTATATAGGTGATGAAGATCTTCTTCGAGCTTTGTCAAGCCATGGTTTACCAACAACTACTTTGACAACTAAAACTGGTCATGGTAATGGGTCTGAGCACCCAGAGTACATTGCCTTTGCACTGGTTCCTGTTTTCTTCATCATGGGTCTCTTGGGGATCCTCATCTGTCATGTCCTTAAGAAAAAAGGATATCGTTGTACAACAGAGGCTGAACAAGTAGAAGAAGAAAAAATTGGCGAAAAAATAGGTAATCAGTGGGTTTAGTAAATGCCTCTTACATATTTCTTTACTTTGCTACTAATACAGACTGGCTTATTGTGAGACTCCTGTCCTTTTTCTCTCCTTATTAAACATGACTGGTGTTTTTAAGATGATTGGTTTTGTTTGTCTTTTACTATTACATGATCTCTGCCAGTCAGAACTAGGAGTCTTCCAATTTCCCATGCAAGTCCTCTAAAAGAGATTAAGAGTTTGTGGAGGGATCAAAACATCCAGTTTATTTATAATGTTAGTGGCTATAAACTGCTACGTGAGTCACCAGGCTGCTTCACTGCATATCGTGTGCTGTGAGTAATAACAAAGTACTATCCATAACTGTTTAATAGAGTGACATAAAGCTGCTACTTAAAGCATCGTATGTCGTAGGTGCATGTTTAACAATCTCAAACTTGTGCTGTCATTCTCTTTTCCCTTCTCATCATAAAACTGAGCCTGTAGTCCAGGTAAAAAGGAAAATAGTAAAGCATGTCCTATTTTCTTAAAGATATATTTGCCTTCTACTGCTTTTGTACTCTTTTCATGGTTCCCTTTTCCTGCCTTTGTCAATTACAAAAAGTATCACGAGGGAAGCACTATAGGAAGCCCATTTTGCAGGTAGCTGGGTAACTACAAGGGCCAAGTCGGTGCAAGGGCTTTGGGTCTCCTCCTGTCTGCCAGGTGATAGATTGCGGGGCAGTAGGTTTATAGCTAGCCTGGGTTACAGGGGCTCTGGGGTCAGTGAAGAGCCAGGTGAGGCTGTAACAACATGTCAGTGTGTTCTCCTCGAGCAGTTGCTGCCTGGGGAGGTACTTAGCAGCTGGTGCTATTGGATTTGCTATTGCCAGTGAGTAATAGGAAGCAAGGTGAGAGGTAGTAAAAAGGTCTGCTTGGGACTGTAAAGTTACAGGCAGGAGGCTGAAGATGAGGTGGAGAGGCAGGGAAGCACCCCCCAAATGGGGTCTCACCTATCAAACCTGTGTCTACCTGCATGTTTTTAAAGCTGCCCATAATGATTACTAGGGAAGGGCAGAGCTGGTGCCTGTCTTCCCCCCCGCCCACCACTTCCTCTCCCTTCTCAGAATGATCTCAGCACAGAGACAGAGGAATCTTCCAGCATTGTTTCAACAGGTACAATTGACTCCAGCTGCATTAAGTTTAGTCACGATGTTTCTCTCCTAAATTCCTGGTTCCTACACTCATGAGAACCTTGGTGTATGAAAACACACACACACACACACACACACACACACACACACACACACACACACTTAAATTAAAAAGGCAAACTTTGACTCATTGTGTTTCTGAAAACTTTAGACTGAATTGCTTGTATAGCAGAAGCACAATAGTGTCGACTTTAAAATAATGCCTTCAGTTTAATAATTTGCTTTACCCTCTATAGTGGGGTTTAAAAATGCTGCTCCCTTGTTTGTGTCTCCTTATTAAATGGAGAAGGAATTTTGATGTGTGTTT
Organism: Nothocercus julius; assembly: GCA_013398735.1. Classification (NCBI taxonomy): domain Eukaryota; kingdom Metazoa; phylum Chordata; class Aves; order Tinamiformes; family Tinamidae; genus Nothocercus; species Nothocercus julius. The sequence continues at coordinate 1,483,782 of VZSV01000188.1, read as the reverse complement.
ATGGAAATACTGAGCTTTCTAAAATCTTGCATGAAAATATCTTGGATCTGTGTGTGCAGATTCCACAAATTTGTGGTTTTCCTGAATAAGGACTAAAAAGTCTGACCGAAGGTTTCTCTCCACAGTGATGATAGATCTTTGTATTTTTTAATGTAACATTCTTCTAATTTTTCTTGTTTTGTTTTTGAATAACTCAGTTTTTCTTTTGGAAGCCTAAGATATTGATGATATTTTCTTCTTGTACAGAAATGAATGAAACTATACATGAGAATAGTGACACTGTGGGACAAATTGTTAACTACATAATGAAAAATGAAGGTATGGTATGAGATATTGAAGTTATAAGCCTTTGTGGTGCTGCCTGATAGCAAATACATTTTTTCAGATACCTGAAGTATGGTATATTCATGTATTTCCATTTAATCTTTTTGTGCATACTTTTTTTAAGATTGTCTTCAGAAAGCCGTAACTTCAGTCAAAATGGGAAAGTTTTTGTTTACCTGAGAACTGTTTTGAGTATGTTTGGTTTGTGCCTTTCTTGATGTTTTATTGAGTATTTTGGTGCTTCTGTTGGTTGAATTTTTGCTTTTTTCTTTCTTCTTGAAGTAAACTCAAGCTTTTTTTATCACAACATTTAGAGTAGGTAAATTTTTAAGTTTTGACTGCATCAGACTGTCTTGAAATGATTCCTGCAGCTCTAGTCCAAAAAAAGATCCTGAGTGATTGAGACAACATGAGACACTCTAGTCTGTTTTATTTCAGCCATGACATCTTCATGTGTTACATGCACAAAGTAAAAGAGAAAGAAGATATGATTGAAAAAAATAAACCCAAACTTACGCAGTCTGAGAACTACTGCTTAATTAGACTGCATGTTATACAGTATGACAACTCTGATTTATACAATGTAAAATTAGAAAGAGTGAAGTTCTCTTAAGTATTGGACTTGCCTCTGAGTTAATCCTGGATGAAGACACTCCTCCAGATTTTTTTTTTTTTTTTCCCTCAATAATGCTTAAGATTTTTTGGTCTGTGTGGTTTTCTTCAGAGTTGGGATTAGGTAGCCACACTTGTTTGTTTGCTTTGAAATGTGTGATCAATTTGTATTTCTTGGCTGATAGTTAATATGCAATTTTGTAGGGCACGTTTATAAACAAATGTTCTTCATCTTTGAAATTGCTTTTTACATATGAGGTGATGCTGCTGCTATAATCAAAAGGAAGTTCAAAAGTTTTTGTAACTTTGTCTGGAAGGGTTGTTCCGTTCTATGTTATACATCTTGTACTGGGGCAGAGCTTCAAGTGCCATACGAACTGTAACTTTAATATCTCAGGTTAAGAAAATCTTACAGGATTATATTAAGATTTTGCATAATTTTGTCTCATGGTTTCTTGGAGACTTACATAATCCAGATATCTTTGTAGTAGGTGAAATTTGGTTGAACACCTTTGGTTTTGCTGTTTGCTTCTCTAAAGTTAGAGCTGTACACTTAAGAATTCCCTTTATTCTCATTGCAGCAAATGCTGATGTGTTAAAGGCCATGGTAGCAGACAGCAGTGTGTTTGAACCTGAAAGGTAATGACTCTTCTTAACATGTGTCTCCAGAGCTAACTAAGAACAGATCCTTTCAATGACCCTGTGTGAATGGAAGCATGGTGAAATGACATCCTTTAATGTAACAGTTTGCTAACTGTCTAAATCTACCAAAGTTTAGTATCAGTAATCTGGAAACTTAGTCAAAGTGGCAATGTATTTAATTTCCAATATATTATTTTAAATTAAAGCTCTTGTTGTGCTAATACCATGTGTATAGTGCATAGTTTGGAACTTGCTATAACTTAGAAGTAAAAATTTGGTTATATGAAACCTAAAGCATGTCGGAAAGGGAAAAAAAAAAATCTCTTTAAGTGACTCTAGAGATTTTTCTTTTTTTCGGATTTTGTTTCATGTGCAATGCTAAGGCTATATCACTTCCTGAGTCATCAGCTAAGAGGACAATATTTTTATTTCCTTATGCTGTTCTTTCCAAGTCACTACACTTCAGTGTATGCCCTCTGATATACTTCTCTTGATTTATTTTGTTCTTCTGGTCATATGCTTTAGGTGTGTAATGTGTGTTTGCTGCTTTTGCACCAAAGATTCATAGAGGCTGCACCTGTTTGTTTACTTTAGGATGAAGCTGCTGAGTAGTTTTGGATTAAAATAACTTGACATTTGAAAGGACAGAAACAGCACTTGTTTCATTTGTACAGATGTTAATTTAAAATAGACATCTATGCCTTTAAAATAGACATCTATGCCTCTTTGTTCTGCTTTTTCTCTTTACAAAGATGGTAATAAGAATATGTATTGGCTGGGTTCTCTCTCCTGCAAGCATCATTTGTTCAGAAATGCTTGTACATGTACATAAGCACCTATAGCTATACTACTTTGAATACTCTTATAATTCTGCGTTCATGTTCAAAGCAGGTAGGTGAAGGTGCAAGTAGGATATGTTGCTAATTTAGAAAAGAGGGGTGGAGAAGTGTTTAGGATTAGCAATAGGAACAGGACTATGTAACAGGTTATCTCCTATTTTAACTTTAAAAGATGTTTGGTTATTAAGTAAAATAACTTCTTCTTTTCCCATATAGAATTATTGGATATATTGAAATTGGATATATTTTATATGGTACAGCAGGAATATTTGGTTGAATTCTAACTCCCAGACTTTCTGTGGGCGACCGTGTGATGTTATTTGAGAGTTTCAGACTTGTTTCAGTGGTGAATTTGGGTATCATTGTGGTATCATTAGAAGTGGGGTCAAGGGAGTAGGGCCTTAGGAGGCAGTACAAGATATGGTTGATGGCTCTTGTGTCATTTCTGACAGGTACTCCCAAAGCTTGGTAATACAATGGATTTCTGCTTGTATTTCCTCATATATGCTGTGCTTTAGGAAGTGCTTTCTAATGATCAAAACCTAAATCTGCACTTTGGTCATTACTTCTTGTATTTGCTGCGCACTGAACAGATTTTATTTCCCTTATTTCATTCTTTTATTCTGAGACCGTTAAATGTCTCCTGTCAATATTTCTTGTTTATTTTCAAAACATGGTAGTAATTCCAGTCTGTCCTGGCAGTTTTTTATTTCTGTAATCTGTTCTTGCTCCTCACCTTTTGGATTCCCTTCATTTGGACCGTGTCTTTCTTGCAATAAAAATCCTGGAGCTGGGTGGGACTCTCCAGCAACACTAGGACATGATTATTGCAGAGTAGTGTAACAAAATTACTGTGGTAACTTACACTCCTGTTACTTCCAGTGTGCAATTTCTAGTCTCGTCTGCTGTGGTTACTGTGAGATTTTTTTTAGCTGGTTTCCTATTCTGTTGTTCAGGAAGCTTTCTAAAACACCGAATGTCCTCAGGACCAGAATAACTCCAGTTAGTGTGTAGTGTGTCTTTCCACTCTACTGATGTATAACATTCTCTCTCTCTCTCTCTCTCTTAAAAAAAAAAAAAAAAAAAAAAAAGTTAAATAGTGATTTCATCTGTGATGCGCTATGCTCTAGCTTGTCTTATGGGAATGTGTTGCAAGGCAGGATCAAAATCAATACTGAAGACCAAAAATACATATAATGCTTTCTACCTCTGCTATCTTTTTTGTTTTTTTTTGTTTTAGATTGGCTTGCTATATTCTCAATAGATGTCTTTTGGTTGTTGCATTGCTTTTTCTTACCTTCTAGGTCTTAGAGTTGACTATTTCAGTGTTTTTCTGAGGCTTAAGTTGCATAGTCTGCTATTCTTTCCAGGGTAGACATTAGTTTTGCCTCTTCCCAGTGTTGTTGGACTAGGTGTGTTTATGAGGTTTTTAAAGATAATGTAACATTTCTGAAATGCTTTTGTTAGTTCTCCAAGGGTGCACTTCAACAGCTGATTATATGTCTTTACCCATATTAGTCCTTTTAACCCTTTCTCCTCTCTGTTTNTTTTTTTTAATTTCTTTCTATTTTATTGCCCTTTGTGTTAGTTAAATGAATCACTTGCCTCCAGTTGAATTCATTTGTGGAAGAAATTTTAAGTGCAAAAATACCTTTATGTTATTATATGAGGGAGAACCTTAAAACAAGTGCTCTCAGAAATAAGCTGTCCTCCATAAAAGTACTGCTCACTAGACACAGCTAAAAGTTCTATGTTATCATTTTCCTTTTTAAAAAAAGAGATTTTATAGTAAACATCTACATTTCTTTTGTACTTTTCCCACAGCCCTTTATCTCCTACCACTCCTGGGAGTCCAACAACGCCAGGGTCTCCTCTGTCTCCTGGTGCTATTCCATTTAAGCACAGCTGCAAAGGCCATCACTTCCATACTGTCGGAGGGGTTGCAGAGAAGGACGTTTGTACTCGTTGCAGTCACAAACGATGGCATCTTATAAAGCCAGCTCACAAGCCTAAAGAGCACCGACGGAGCCGCCTGGGAGAGGTCACCGTCCTTTCTGTGGGAAGGTAAGGCATGGGGACTCGAGTGGCCCTGCTGGAGTATCCAAATAGCCCTATACATACTGCTTCTATATGTGTTTCTATACTTGTAAGCGGATCAGAGTGGGTAGGTCATCACAGTGAAGACTCTGCTATGTTGCCCATGTATAAAAGGCTGTCATACCCTCACAATCCTTTCTTGCCAGCAGCCTTTGAAACACTGATCACGCATTTGCAATGCTTAAGTGGTACTTAATTGGATTACATTTCAGTTCTGTCCAAAGGCCTGGCCTAACGCTTGGAGCAATCTGTGAAAAGTGACACACTTGTGTTCTTTTAGTTACACTTGCTTCTTTATATACATTTGAAGAGAATCTTGTTACATAAGGACACCATTTTTTGTTTGTTTTACTCACCCATAATTAACTCACCTACACTATTTTCATATGCTTTGTACTTGAGTCCAAACTTTGGACTGACGTCTAGAGTTAGTAAGAAGATTCATGCCAGTTGGATGAGAACCAAGGAAGCACTTGAGTAATCGAGGAGGTTAGACAAAGTTGCCAGAAATCTTAAAGTGACATTACTGTAAAAGCTGAGAGCTCACAGGATGTTTGAGGGGTTTTCTTCAACTTCCTGTGGGATTTCAGAAAAGTGTGCAGTTCATCCAGAGGTGTAGGTATTGGGGCGATATCGAAAAGGACAGTTAAGGATATTTGAGGAAGACTTAACTTGAAAAGGTAGTAATGTCAAATAAAAGAAGCTTTACACTGACTTCACAGTGAGAAATTGTCCTTACAATACATCTTGATTAGAGGTCAAGGCACTCAACAGGGGCACAGAAGGCACAGAAAACTGAAGACCCAAGGGTTGATGTTGAATGAGACAGGGGTTGGAAGTGAGTGTGATTCTGAAGTAGATAAAGCTTTATCTGATTCTTCCTCTGTCCACCTTCTAAAAAAACTCTATAATTAACCCAATAACAACAAAAACTCAAGAAATTTAGGTCTTTTGTAGTATAAAAGCATCTTTGGAATGGAGAATTCCTTATGAAGATGTGAAAACTGTCATCCTTGCTTTCCCAAACTGTCCCAAAACAACTAACAGCTGGTTTATTTCTGCCTCTAAAGGCTTAGAGACAAGACACAGCAAATTCTGTTTTCTTCAGTTAGCTCAGTATGTGGTAGTCTCTGTTTAGTAAGTGTCAAAGTTTGTACATTTAATGGAGAGCTTGCAGGAGGCTAGGAGGCTGCAAGGGTTAAGCAGGGTTACTGGAACTCATGCTGAATGTGACAAGTAGTGTCAGGGCTGATCCAACAGCAGTGTGTATTTAAAAGTATGCCTAGGTAATAGGAAGGGAGATTGTTCTGAGGAGCTCCCTGGCTTGCAGGACCTGTCTCTCTGGCCTAACAGCTTTCCTGCTGCGTGCACAGGTTGCTGGAGGGGCTTTGCCCAAGTTCTGGTACAACGGAGGAGGAGGGGACACTGGGCCACATGTGAAAATCTGGAAATTAAATGCTTTTTGTTTTGTTCTTCCCTTTCTCATTCTGAAATGTGTCTTTGTGCTGTACGTTTCTGAGTCACTGTTTCTTCAGAAATTCCTACTACTTGAAGAGACTTATTTATTGCTAGTACATTGACAAGTTGGGACAGATATGTAGTCATGAAAGACCTAAAAGTCTGTTCCTGTGCATACACAGGGTACTGAGAAAGATTTAGCTAAGCTCTAGGAAAATAAAGTAAAATAAACCTTTCTTTTGCTCCCCTCAGATTTAGAGTCACAAAAGTGGAGCACAAATCTAATGCCAAGGAGCGGAAGAGCTTGATGTCTGTCACCGGAGTGGAGAGTGTCAACGGGGACATGCCCGTTACACCGGTGAAACGGGAATCAAGGGAGGTGCCTGCGACACCTGCGAAACAGGCAACACAAGAGAGAAGAAGCTCAGAGTAAGCTGCAGGTATCAAACTATAACGCTGAAAGTGGAATGTGAGGAAATAATTGAGGTAATCAGTAAAGAGAAATGAGGTTGAAAATGTATCCGTACAGTGTGAAAATTCATTCAGTTGCTAAAAACAATTCTGTAAAATACACACTTGATTGTTCAGTTAATGATAAATTAGTAAAGTCTAAAAATATCCTGCAGATTCTTATCTAAGTCATTTAGACTTTGTAGTTAAGAGATATGTTGAAATAAACTATTTTTTTAGAGGTGGCTTCAGAAGTCCAAGAAATACAACATCTGTGTACTGATTTTCACCCCCCTTCCTCCCTCAGTAAATGGTAGTTTAGTAGCAATATGTGCTTTCTATCCAAAAGAAACAAATACAGCCGACAGCTGCTTTCCTGGAATAACTACAGTACTTCTTTCTTATGCTTGCTGCACAATGCTTTGTGCTTGTATCAGGTGACTGCTTTCTAGATATTTCTCTGATAAATCAGTGGAACTCTGGCTAATTCGTAGGTAGAAAGATGAGACCGCTTGTAGGGCAACGATCTCTTCTAGTTAACTAAGTCAGGAAGGTCCAGAGAGTGGGATTTTCTTGCATTAAACTACAGTGAATTGCTTCAAAAATACCCTATTGAATATGTTGAAAGAGGGCACACATTCCAGCATTTTGGAATGTGCTCCTGGCCACTTTGCCTTATTCTCTGTTTTTTTTTTTTTTTTTTTTTTTTTTTTTTTTTTTTTTTTAAATTCTATAACATAATATGATTTGCTTCTGACTGATGGCAAGAAGTTGATAATCAGAAGGGGAAAGGCCATTTTATATGGGTGATACAAAATGGAGAGACTGATCCTTGATGAAGGAAGGAGTTCTGAGGGGTGATAAAGGCTTTAAGGAGACTTGGTAAGCACCAAGTGCTTACCAACAGGTCTCCCTCTGAAGTGTTGTCAGTGAAGCCCAACTTCAAACTCTGGGCTCTCAGTAACTTTAAATATAAGGAAGCGCACAAGTGGAAGTTAAATGTTATATTTAAAACAACAGCAACAACACAAAACCCAAACCCTTGAATGGCTGGGGGCTAACTTCAGGAAGATCAAGGTGCAAAATGAATTTTATTTTTATTTATTGATTTATTTTTGTGTGCTACCATATCCTTTCTGTGAGTTCAGAAAGAAAGGCAAAGGAACAAGCTGGTGTGCGAAGCTGAGAGATGCCCTTCTGTACCCCATACTGCAGCCCAGGGATGACTCTTAACCAAGGCTGTGTTTGCCTGGACTCTGTGCCTTATCCCCTATACCCCATCCCAGGCAACCGCTGCCATAGGGAGCCACTGCATATATTGCTGACCTCCATGTGCTTTAGAAAGCTGCCGAGGGCGAGGAGGTCAATGATGTGCTATGTGCCCTGGGTAGAAGGTAAGCAGTGGGTACAGTGCTCTGCCAAGAGATCTGCCAAGGTGCTACAAGTGTCAGTTAAAGGCAAACAAAAACCTTGCTTTTTGCAGATACAGAGTTATGTTCTGACACTCATTTTTCTCTTCTTTTCTTTTTGAAATTGCTGCTTTTCTCCCATTTAAAAATCAGTGCTAGCGAAATGAAATAGAACATAAATTATTTTGTACTAGCTACGTTGTCATTGTTATGACTGTTATACAATTGGATTGTTACTTCTGCGTGCTTTTTTTCCTACATCTCCCACAATTGACATGATCTTAGGAACATGTTTTCTGACTTAAAGGCAGTCTGATTGTCTTCTCTTTAAACAATAAAAATAGCAAGAAAAGGGCATACATGAGAAGTTAATTGTAGTTCACTTAGATAAAAATCTGTTTGAAATCACTCTAAAAATAATGTTTTACAGTTTGAACTTTCATTTTCTAAATAAAAGAAAGCTCTTCCCTGTAATTATATAAACTTGAACTATTACTACTTTAATCTAAAAATAGGCTGTTCTCTAGAAATTTATAATAGTATAGCTATAAAAGAAAATGTCCATCTATGGCAGTTTTTTATTGTAGAGTCCTTTAGGATCCAAATGTTGCTCTTTCTGAAAACAAATTTTCTAATAGCAGGGAATGCACTTAGAGTTTCTTGTAAAGGTCTCTCCTGTTCAGTACAACTGCTTTGCAAATCATCTGGAAAACTAGCTGGAGCTGCTTGTTGTGCACAACTGAAATCAAACACATCTTGCTTAAATGGCTGAAGTAGCCTTCCCTAATGTGGTTCAAGCTCAGCTTTTGTCCTTTCTGACATGAAAAAGCTGTTCATATATAAACAAAAAAATACTAGTTAGATCCTTGCTTCAGTTGCTTATTTCAGACATCTAATCTGTGAAATTTCAGTAGCTCAATTTGCTGAAACTGAACAGATAAGCAATGTTTAGGACTTCTGCCTGAGCCAACAGCAGATGAGAAGTATGTAATTTCAGAGAACTAGACTTGGATTGTCAGATGTAATGGAAGAGGGCAGAACATGGGTGCTGTTTGGTGTGTGTGTGT
>VZSV01000188.1:1419743-1474647 GCA_013398735.1 Nothocercus julius | reverse complement strand
CCAGTGTTGCAGCTTACACAAGTATCACATCAACTGCAGCTTTTTAAGTTGGATCTTGCCTTCTCCCTGTTGGCGTCTGTGTTCTCAGTAGACTCTGTTCCATCCATTCATTTAAATATGTTTAGTGGCGTGTAAAAAAAAAAAAAAAAAAGCAGAGGTAGACATACAGCTAATACCCGAAGTCAAAATCGTAATTTGAACTCTTGTACTTCCATTGTCATTTGGAGGGGAGAGGAAAAAAAACAAAAAACCCCACAAATACTCGTTTGTGCACTAAGTTTCTGTAACACTTCCAGTTCTTAGCCTCAGTCAGAAAAAGTTGGGCTTTACGTTGTGATGCACTTTGTCAGCTCGTGTCCACGTTTGCCCATCATTTTCATGATTGCCCACTGAAATTTTAGTTTCTTTATGGCTTTACATCCTAAAATTTGTAATGCATGTCCACCATATTGTGTAATTGAATTGGAATTTTAGAGAAGCTAATGTAATTCCTTGCCAATTTGAATACAGAAAGCTTCTTGAATTTTTTTTTTTCTCCTAATGTTTGGAATGTTATCTTATTTGTTAATAGGCCTGTTTATCCTAAAATGAATATTGCTACTTCTTTTAAGAACTGTTTTCTTCTCTTTCAGGTGGGACTTTTAGAAGAAATGTGTCTGCTAAGACTTTGGAGAAAACTGAAACCTCCAAGATGAATATTATTTAAAGAAATGTCACTGTAGCATTTTTACAAGTTCTGTGGTGGCACCTATGCAAAGTTAAATGCTTAATGGCTTTTCACCAGTAGAACCAGTGAGATTTAGATGCTTATGTAGTGTTGAGCTCTGAGGACCTCCCTGGACTTTGTCTTGTAAAGAAAAGTAACTTTAAGTCTTCTTGGCAGTAAAAGCCTCATTAAATAACCTTGATTTTTGTTTTTAGATAAGTATTTTCAAGAGCTCAATCTTCTGATTAATTACCTTATGGATAAACTATCTCTACCCTTCTGGTCCATCTATTTATTTTTCTTCTCTGTTCTTCCCCTTCAGTCTTCCCCTTCAGAGTCCATGGCACTTAAGACGAACCATATTAACAATCCAACAGATAAAAGACAAGCAAAATGTGCAAGGAAACAAATACTGTATCAGCGCAAATCTGCATGTGTGCCTTTAGTACGTAAGCATCTCACAGTGCAGACTAGTTCAGCCATGTGCTGCTGTTAGACAGCATCAATGTCCTTCCTCCTCCTTATCTCAATAACTGCTTCATATCAGGCTAAAGAGCCTCTTTAATATGGATGAGCTTTTCTTTGGATGAGCTCTTGGGGAGGCTGCTTTCTTTGAGGCTGTTTGTCCTTCCGTTTTCTTGCCTGTTTGTCAGTAATGTCTCACTCTTTTTTTGTCTCCCCGACTCTTTCCAAGTTCCTTATTAAACTAAGGCAACCTATTTCAACACCTATTTTAACAGCTAGATAAGTATATGGAATGTATGACATTAAAAATTTCACAGTATACTTAAGTACTTCAGAGTGGCCTTATTGCACTGAGGATAGGAGTTTTCAGTGGCATGAAAATGTTAAGCTGTGGCATCACTATCTTTATATTTTCAGTGTAACTTACTGGTAAAAATATCAGTGAGTGTTTTGTAATGCTGTTTTTCTGTGTGTGTCTACTTACTACAATGCCTGCTTTATTTTATTATTTGTTATTTGGGAATCTATGCAATAATTCAGCAAACTTTGCTGTATAGTAGAAACTGAAAAATAACATTTGCTCCGAGTGCCTAAGAATGTAAGCTGTAATATACTGCATATTAATAGAGATTGCACTATATTCTGAGAACTATAAAGTAATTTAATCTTCTCTATGAACTTACTGAATATCAGTGCCTGTTTTGAAATTGATGTTTTAAATTAATGGTCTCAAACTTTTTAGTCTAAATGTTCTAAACTGTGTTTCTCCTTAACGTTTTAAGAGTCGGATATTTTCATCAGCCTGTGCAATGCTAACAATCAATATGTAGAAAGATAAATCTTCCCACTTAAAATTTTAGATAATCCTCATGGCATGTCAAGCTTATTGGGCTGTTGCTGGGAAGTGTGTGCTACTGATGGTTGCCTTTTGACTTGTATCTGCAAAACACAATCTGGACTTAGAGTGTGTGTCTCGCTGACGCTACCCGGCTATTTGCAAAAAAAAACACTTTCTAAAGAGAATCAGAGGTATATTATTCTTGTAAAAACAGTATTTTTACAGGTAGCTGTCTGTATTTGAGTCCCTAAAATAAGCTTGGCCATGACTGGTACTTGAATGTCTAACATCCTTGCTCCTATAAATTTAAGAGATAATTTATAAGATTTTTACAATTTTTAAATTTAACATAACGATCAACTTGTTTTACAGCTGCTGACAGGCATATATTTAATAAATTCTTGCATTCTTGTCCTCTCCAAACTGCTTGATTATTTCTGTAAAGAGCTTAATGTTTGCAGAGGAGTTTAATTTGTATAGGTGTAATAGTTAGCTTTCAATTTCTAAGATGCGAAGAAAATGAGTGTGTTTTTTTTTAAAAAGTGTATTTTACAAAAAACAAGCAATTTTGAATACTTAGCAGAAAGGAGATACACAGTTGTAGACTGTCTCAAAAGCTTTAAAGAAGATTTTATTCTGATAATATAATGTTTTAGTATGCAGTGGGTTAGGACTGCAAGTAAATATGCCAAAAGGATTGAAGAAAGTTTAAACAGAAATATGTTATTTTTTTACTTAATTTAAAAGTAGTTTATATTTCAATTTTATTGAAAATATATAAAATAAATACAAGTGTATTGGACATATAAAACATTGTTTGGCTATTTAACATACTTAAGACCTGGTCTGGACAGGATCTTACCTTCTGTATTGCTTCTTCAGCAAGAAGATTTAGAAATTGTGCCTGTTTTCTTGGATTTAACACTACACTCCGCAGTTTTGTAGTGGTATGGATGTTGCCATGTCAGTCTTTCTTAAATTTGCATATGAAATGTATTTTTAACAAAATAGTTTATATACAATTTTTGTACTACCAAACAGTAAATAAAACATTCATTCTTAAGCTTGCCTGTGACTTCCTGAAGTCCACATCCGTTGTGTGAAACTTAACCTTTGCACAGTCTTTGCTGTTAAAAAAGGTATATTGCAGTCTCTTTGCATTTAAAACTTTATTTATGGAGACAGTGAGAAAGTTATATTGTAGAGTGATGTACTTAAGTTAGAGGAGTTTTCTTCCTTGAGAAAAGCCTATTGCAAATATTTTCTCTATTTCATCTAGATAAGAAGAAAGTCTAAGCTGGTATCTGCTCCAATTAAAGACCTTTTACCTTTAAAGCATTAAGACTTTTAACGTCTTCATTGAATTTGACTTCAAGCTTTGAAAAATACACAGCATTCTTGTTCTCAATTGTTCTTACAAGTTGTGGAAAGAGAAATTACAAATGACAGGAAGCGCTTCAGAGTTGCTTCCTCTCATCCTGTGGCTCAGTGATTCTACAGTGCTCAATTTGTCACGTTATGTTCTCACAGATGACTGCAATCTGCAAATGGCATTAAAGGACTTCTGCTGTATGAACAGTCTGAAGGAGGCTTAGAGCAAGTTGTTGTGGCTAGCTCATATGTAATTATCAGTGTACTGTCCTGTTTTCAGATTTTTGTTCTTTATTTTGATGTTTTAGCTGCATCACACAAACGAGGCCTGGGTTTTGTTGAATAGTTACGGCTGTGGTTTATATTCAGAATTTTTTGAACAAAATATTCAACTGATAGTGAAATTTTGTACTGCAAATAGTATAATTTATAGAAGCTGATGATGATACTTTTTGATGATTTTTTTGCCAGAGGATTATGCAGAAACTCGGGATCCTACAGCAGGTTGACTTAGCAAAACTTTATAAGGGAGCTAAATATATCTTAAATAAAATCCAATTTTTGCTATAAAGATTACCAAGTAGATGTACAACATTCTTAAAAGGTGGTAAGAATCAAATATCTCTTCTATATTTCCAAATCTCCTTGTTACCAACAGCCAGTTGGCGAGCATGCTAGACTCGGTCTGATTTCTTTCCCTCTTTTCTCACGGGTACGAAGATTTAACAAAACAATAGCTTGTGATTCCTCAAAATCCTCAAAATCATGTTTTGCATGTGTCACTTTTGGAAGGATGGTGGTGTTCTAGCCAGCTGGTCTCATTTAGCTGCACCCTGCCAAGTGCCTTTCAGTTTATTCTGAATTTAGGGGCTAGGTGTTGCATATATACACTCTCAGTAGAAATTAATGGAAGCAACTCAGGTATCCCTGAACTATAAGGATACAGCTTTTGAATGCTAATGAGCGGTGCTTTCATTTTATTCATTTTACCTGATCACTGAAGTGGTTACCTAGGAAAGGTAAGGGTCTTGCCTTAGAAAACATGAAATCCAAAGGCAAAGAGACCAATCTGATCTGGCTTGAAAATGAAAATAAGAAGCTTGGTTTTGATCCCAAAATGCAATCTTACTGGCAGCATTAAATGGAGAGGAAGGAGGGAAGCTAAAACACCAGTAACTTACAGGAAAGAAAGATATTTACAGTAGAGAGATTTGAGAGGAAGTGAGTAAGGTCTAAATTATAGTTCAGGCTTCCAAGATGGGGCTGGAAGGTAACGTAAGATCGTGGCAGGGCCGTGTAGTTCATAATTGTAGGATTTCAAGAGCGAGGGGAGAAATAGCTCGACAGGGAGGAGTGCTGTTCACTTTCCTTTCTGAATTAAGGCTGCGCAGCTGTTAACAGCCATGCAGCAGAATGCGGGGTCATTAGGAAGCTCCCAGGGGAATGGTGGAGCCTTTTCTGCAGAGGAGTTTTGTACTGAAAGAAGTGAATTGTTGCTGTAAAGAAAAAAGCTGGCATTTTGAGGATGAAAGCTAAGAGGTTGAGATAAACCTGCATTTTGATTGTTATACGATACTGGGCAGCACTGAGGTCCCTCAGTACAAGAGAGTAACTGGAAGAACCCTGGTAAGTGTTTCTGGTGGGGGCAGAGGGACGGGAGGGAAGGCCCAAGCGAGTTTTAGCCGGAGCTGCTGCTGTTGTCTTGGCCGAGTTGGACGGACGGGTTTTATGCCCGAGCTGAGGGCTCTGTGGAGCCAACTGCTCCCGATGTGATTTGAGTGTGCTGAACACACACCTGCAGGACGGAGATCGTTAGTAACAGCTGCTTGCACTCCAGCACGGGGCAGGAGGAGGTACTGGGCTTCCCTCCGCATCCTCCTGCTCAGAGACCCAGGTGGAGCGCGCCGCACCGGCTGTAAGCGCCTGCCCTGGGCCTGTAGCCTAACGCCCCGCAAACTTGGCCGCCTGAAGTGCCCAAATTCCCTGTGGGGTTGATGGCAGAAGTGATTTGGAAGGTGTCTAAGGAGGAGCCGCGGTGTCCTCTGCCTGCTCCCCAGTCCTGGGGGGGCCAGGCCTCCCTGCGAGGCTGTGGGGGGGCCGAGTGGTCTGGTCAAACCTGGAAGCCCAGGAGGGGGGGGAGGGCCGCGAATAGCAGGGTGAGCCAGGACAGAGCAGCGTGTCGGGTAAACCTCCTGAAGGTTAACCGAGCCTGCGCTCGCTGCGGGCCGGTGCAAAGGGATGTGGTTTAAAGAGGGCCTTGTTGAGGCTGCTCATGTCTTGGTGAGGGGAGAGGGGAGCTGCTGTCTTCTGGATCAGCAGTGCAGCCCGTGTCGGCTGGATGGAAAGGTGAAACTCGCTCGCTCCTGCCCAGGAGGTGTTTCCGGGTGGTCAGTGGCTGCTGAGCGCTCAGCTGGCTCCCCACGTGGGTGGTGCAAATGCTAGCGCGAAGCCACATGTGCCCATTTGAACCAGGGTTTCTGTGCCTTCTGCTCATGTGCTTTCCACTTGCGTGCTGAACATACAGTACTATCAATTGTGCATAAAATGGTGCAATAGGATGCCACTGGTCTTCCTGTCGCAGGTGGAAGCTGTTGCCCGGGATGCACCATTTCTTCCCCCCTGCTCTGCCTGAGGAGAGGCACCTGTGCTGGGGCTGGCTGGTTCTGAGCCCCCACCACAGGGTTGGGGCTCCTGGGCACCTGCAGCGCTGCTTCCTCCAGTGCGGCAAAGTTACAGGAGAGAGAGGTACGGCTGGAGCAACATGGGGAAAAGAAAGCTGAGGTGTTGCCAATGGGAAGGTGGGAGAGACTGCCAGCTCTTGGGGAAGAGAAGACAGGAGAAATCGCAAGCTGGTTGTGCTGATGGAGCTGGAGTTGAAGATAAAGGAAGATTACTCACAAGGTTTGGAAAAGGTCTGTGCTGTAAAACTGAGTTGGAGCTACTTGGTGGGGCGGGGATGTGAGTGGCTTGGTGGTATGTTTTGCTGGGCAGGTTAGGAAAGGTCTCTTACACCAGGCTGCCTGTGAAGTGGATCTTGCTCCAGAGCTTGTGGGCTGCTGGTCCTGTGGATGGCACTCGGCCATCTGGCTCCGGAAATGCAGGCTGGCTTTCTTCATCTGCGTGGTCTTCGCAGGGAGCTGCACCTTAACTGAAGCAGCTTTCCTTTAAATTGTATCTGTGCAACCCCTAGCGCCATAGCAAGGTAATGGCAGCAAGGTTTGCTCTTGCTGTAGTTCAGCTGGCTTCCTCCAACTTCCACGAAGAAGATTATGTTGGCAAAAAATGTTTCTGCCAGTGCCGCTGCTTGTTTTATGCATGTAAACCTCTGAGATTCCCCCCCTCTTCCTTAGCTCTCTCTTCCTTACTTATTTTCAGTCTTTCCAGCCCTGTTTGCTCTGGGCAGGCGCCTTGCCAAGCACATAGCAGTGGTGGAAAGGAGGCCCTGGTGCTCGTGTGCATTGCATTGGTGTTACTGAAATGTGGCCGGGGAACAGGGAATAGAGAGCACTTGTTTTGGTAATTTTTCTGTAGCAGATTTGATAGTGGCTTGGTAAGAAATGGAACAGTTTCCTCAGTTTTCTTAGCAATAGCTATTGTAGATAGGCATAGCAGTGAAGACCGAGTTCAGGGTGCTCCGTGGTCACCTAGACCTGGTCCAAAATACCGGTACAAGGACTGCCTTACCTGCGAGTGATATCAGGATACGTATTTCACCTTCGTGTGTGTGTGTGCGCTTTTGTAAGACTGAAATGACTTCTCAGTAAGGTGATGAATAGGGTCAGTTGTTTATTATCATTAGAGCTCCTATCTCTCTGGAGACATAGTAAGAGTGACACGTCCATGGGTACGTGTACCCTAGAACACCATTCTGTGGCTATGGCAGAGTCTGAGCACTCAGGTGATACTTGCTAGGCCGGATGGCAGAGGAGCAGGCAGCAGTGTGAGCATGAAAGACTTGCAGAAACTTGGGAGGAAAAGGAATATACTGCAAGAAATGTTAGTGACAGTGAAGGCAGCAGCCTGATAGCCTGATAGCCTGATGACTGTGTCATGCTGTCCTAAAAATCAGCTATGTGAAGCCCTTAACTGAAGTACCTTCAGGTCTGTGGTTCACTCTAAATGCACACAGAACAACTAGAATAGGCCAGTGATTTTTCTTTTTTCTTTCTTTCCTTTTTTTTTTTTAATATAGTACTTTCATTTCCTCTGTGTCTTTTTTTTTTTTCTTTCCTCCCCCCGTGTTCACTATACATCTAGCTAGGTACCTGGGTAATACAGTGTGTTTTTTTTTGCATTGAATAAGATGATTTTTGACATACCAGAAGATACGAAATGAGATATGCCTTATATGAAAATAGTTAACACTTTAATTAGTGGCCTTTAGTGTTTTGGTATATAGTCAAAATAGTTATTTTTTTAAAAGCAGATTTTGTAGAGTAAGTATTTTCCAGTATTCCTTTTCCAAAGGTCTACCTGTGTGTGTATATGTACATGTACCTGTGTAGGTGCTATATGTAGATACATGTGCACATACACATGGATGGACCTCACAAATTATCTTAGCTCAGCTGAGATCTGCATTTACTGGCAGCAGAGGGAGCCATTGAAGCTTTTATTGATTATTCATCAAGTATTTATTGTCTTTTGGAGTGGAGGGGAAAGTAACTATAGCACTAATCTAATCAGAGGTAGCTCCAAGTTTTCTGTAACTGGCTCTTACTCGCCTGCAAGTGAGTGCTCTGTTCCCCAGAAAGGGAAACGTGGGCGCCAAGAGGCAGCCCTTACACCCTGGTGGCCTTTCCTGCCTGGTGGCAGAGAGGGGACCCTGGTCCAGCCAGCGCCTCGTCTTCTGCTGCCGCAGTGCTCCGCTCTCCTGGGCGGCCTCCTGCTTCACCAGGGCCCTGGAGTCGGCCCTGGAAGTCCCCGCTGTAATTACTGAAAGGAACAAACGTAAACTCCTGCCTAAGCCAAGCTTTTAATCAAAGAGAGGAGAAGGAAGAGGATCTGCGTGGCTCACGTCAGAACAATAGCGGCGCGCGTCAGGTGCTCATTAACACGAGTGAACACGCAACTCTGGAAAAGTAATCCCCAGTTTGGCAGGGATACGTCTGTTATATTGCCTGGATAATTTGTTTTGGATGTGATTAATGTTGGGCCGTTAATATGATTCTTTTTCATAGAGGCTAACTAGCTGTATTTTGTATGCGAGTCTGATATACCTGATCAACATCTCTGTGATAAATTTGGTATCATCTTATTGCTGAAAGAAGTCCTCAAATGAGAGCTAAATGGAAAGTAAATCTTTATTTGGAAAGTAATCATTAAATGAAAAGAGATGGAAGCAATCAGTGTTGTTCATTCCAGGGGATTCTTGGCCAAATAGCCTTTCCATGTGCCTTCCAATCCTTAAGCAGTTTTTATATTTTATTCTTGCGTTCGTTTTGCTCTGTGTCCTCATAGTTGTATAGCTGTTGTCACGTAATCTTGCTGCCCCTTTGGGTTAGGCCAGGTGATTTACATGCTATTTCTGGCTACAGCTCCGTGTGTTGAGAGCAGAGGAGAGCACATGTGGCCACAGGTTCTTGGAAAGCTGTGGCCCTCCTTGAGATTCAAGCGAGCAGCTGCAGGTGCTGCCTTGCCCCTGCCCCGCTTGGGCGCCTCCCAAAAGCCAAGCCAGGCTCCAGCGCGCGTGAACAGCCGCGGGCTCCGCCAGCAAGCGTGCAGAACCACAGCTTTATTGTGGGGCTGGTTCCGTAGCTCTCCGTAAATCATCTACAGCCTGGCTTAATGCTGGGAAGTTGTATTTCTTGGAGACTTGTTTCGTTTGTTTTTCTATGCAATAAAAGTTTTTTCAGTTGGCAACATATAGATTTGAATTCTGAAGTACAGCAAAAACCTGTTGAGTGCAGCTTAATCTGTAGTCCCTGCAATGAAGATTGAGAGCGGTGTGGTGTAGCCTGAGTAGATTGTTGTTTACAATGCTGGTTGTGAACTGTACTTTGGCAAACTGGTCCCACTGAGGTTCTCTGAACCGAAGTGGTGCAGGGGCAAGGCGCTCTCCTCGTGCTGAAGGAGGAAGAGGTGGAGGGGTGAGGAAGAAGGGGGTTCAGGCAGGGAGGCAGCACCCAAGAGAAGCGGAGGGCAAGTTGTATGATAGAGACCTATTGTGAAGTTGGATTGAATCCTCTTAGAAAATTAGAATAGTATTTAACAATAGAAAATGGAAAGAATTCATCTGTTAAATCATGATTGTTTACATGAAGGCACAATATTTCTGTCATCTCTTATACAAACGGGGAAGCATGTTCAGCGTTTTTCAGAATCTCAGCAGCTCATGGGTTGAAATGGAAAGGGCACTAAGCTCCTGGGACAGAGTTTGCTGAAGTGCTGAATCAGGACTACTCTCAGTTCAGTTCAAGGATTGTGTGATTTAAAGCTTAGGAAATGAATGTGAGGCCTCAAAATGTGGGAAAGTTTAAAAAGCAATCCTCCCTTAAACTCCCAAGGGAAGTTTCTAATGGGGGAAGAGTCCCCAGACTGAGTTGTTAGCCTGTGTGAGAGTGTGAAGATTGGAAAGCCTGGCCAGGGACAGAGCTCAGGAGTTATCCTTTCATGATGGTAGGAAAATAAATTATTTGTCAAGGAAATTTCTTGTTGGAAAACTCAATAAAAAAACTTGTAGGCTACTTCAAAAGCTCTTAAACTTTAAAATGAAGGCCTTCTAAAATCTAGAAGCCAACAATGTCTGATACAATTTTGTTGATGATGTTTCCTTTAAAAATGGTTTCATTTTTAATGTAGACTGATAGATGTGCTTTCTTATGTATTGAGTACATTAAAGAAGATTTAATGCTTTTAATTTTGAAGTGCTGCTCTTGCAGCATTAGTTGGGTTCCAATATCATCTACATGCAAGGGGCAACATGACAATTCAAGATAGTAATCTATTAAGATTCATAGTTTCAACATAATTAAAATATACAACTTAAGCATTTAAACCTATAAAATACCATATGCACATGCTTTAATAAATGTTGATATATTCTGTTCTCATTTAACAAAATGTGGTACGTCAGCAGGGATTAATCTTCTGGAAAATAAAATCGCATTTAGGAAATTAAAACTGCAAATACAACACAAGGTCAAAATTAATTTTGTTTATATTAAAATCAGCATTTCTTGTTTCATGATTTAAATGATGCTGAAAGTTGGTATTTTTAGGTTACTTTAAAGCAATCAATCCTGAAGGATCCTTTAGAAAGTAATAGACTTTAACGAAATTTTATTTTTAATAAGAAGTTTCCATAGCAACATTTGCCTGGCTGATTGCCTATTCAAAAGAAAAAAAAAATCTGCATGGAATTTATCTATTTCCAAGTTCCAGCTTCTCATTCTGCTTTGTTTGCTAGACTAAACAATTCCGCAATGTTAGATTTCGGTTTCTAGTACTGCTTTGTAAACCAAGTTGCCCACTAGCATTTTCTCTAAGAACTAAGTAACTGAAATAACTGGAGTCTGGTGGACTGGGCTGCTTGCTTGTTTTCCGGTGCTGTTTGACATATTTGCTATCTCTGCAGTGGTCTGAATTTTTTTCATAATCTAGTCCAATGATTCTCCATAATGATCCACCGTCAAATTAAAAAGTAGTATTTTGACTCCACAATATTTCATTGTTTATAAACTGAAATAATATCCTTTTAAGCTGTATCGTTATTTTCAGAGGATAATCAATAAAACCTGAGCTCCAAAGACAGAAGTTCTTTCTTTGTACTTCTGTCATTTATAGTAGTTTTCCATCCTGTTCTCTGTTCTTTATTACTACATGTAAGTCTTTGCACTTAACTGCGCCCAGCTCGCTCATTGTTATTTTCTTTTGGATCAAAGGAAAACCAAAGCACTTAGGCATTGCTTCATGAGAAGTAGCTAAGAATGCCTGACGCCGTCTCTTTCAGCTGCGACCTGGTGGAACAGGAGGGGAATGAAGCTCTGTGGAAAGGTGCACGAGGAGCGTAGGAAGACCTCCGCGCTGGAGATGCCCTGCTCGATTTATGGAAGCTCTCCGTATCCTGCAGATCTGAGGTATGCACATGCCTGATGTGCTTTGCTGCTGAGAAAAGCACTGGCCCATTACCCAGTTATTTTCTACACAGTGAAGATACTTATTTTACTTTGTATTTTGTCTGTCTTTTTTTTTTTTTTTTTTTTTTTTTTTTTTTTTTTTTTTTTTTTTTTTTTTGTAAGGGGAACCTGGTTTGCAGTGAATGTGTTGTTCATGGCCCAACACAGGGTTTAGGTCCAGGGTCCCAGGATTATGGGCTGCCCCAGCCGGCAGAATCATCATAGCCATGCAAGAGCTGCCTGGTGTGAGGTGCCAGGGGACCATGTTTGTTTTTAACATCCCATGTGGAGAGGTGCAGGCCTACAGCATGATTTAATTCTCAGCAAGCAAGCCCGAAATATGCTTTGATCTCCAGCAAAAGCTGAGGCTGGAGGTTATAAACAAACCAACCAACAAAACCCTTGAGCTCATCAAGAGGATATTGACAGGTTGGATAGATTTCCTGGGGGTGGCGGGGATGGCGTTTGCTTCTTCGGCATTCTGAACTGAGGTCTTTTCTCCCAACCTGTTGCGCCAGCCACACGTGCGGCCCTGGCCCGGCCCGGTAAGGCTCTGGGTGCTTAGAGCTTCGGTTTGGCCACGTAACAGCAGGTTATTTCCCACCACAGCCAGAACCAGTAATATGCAGTGTGCAAATAGTCTCCTACTGTGGTTCGGTATTGTAGCAATGCTTGGTACACACACGCATGAATAAAGTTTATGTGCACCTGTGAAAAAGCTAGGAGTGCCCCCTTAAATGTTCCTACTTAATGCTGCTTCTCAGCTTTGCAGGCAGCTTTGGAATTTTGCATAGTGATTTACTGCCAATGCATTTTTACAAGTTACAAAGCAGTTGGAGATATATTTTGCCCTGGAAGGGGGAGAAGGTGCCAGAGAAAGAATGAACGCTGCTACGATATTTTTAAAATACATAAAACCTTTTTATTTTACAAATACAATACGGTGACTTTGATCTTTAGCTGTGTTTAGTTGTCTTGAAGCTGAAACTTTAGCTTTCAAATCACAATCATATCAGTAACATGAGAAGTGGAATTGTTGATTGGCTTTGTAGTATCTGGAAGAGAAGGGGGAATCTGCATTTAAACAGAAATATTTTGAGTATCTACACACTGCTTAAACGTACCTCAATATTCTTATTTTTAGATAAGACTGTGTTACTGATTAGACTAGGATTTAGCATTTAATGTTGACAAATATACAGTTGGTGCTTTTTGTATGTCTAAAAAAGAATAAATCTTACAATTTCTTTTATGCAACTGTTATATAATCAGAAAATGCATAAAGTATAAAAGTCACTAGATGATCTTTAATATGTTTCAAATAGTTTTGTTAAGAGTTTGTAATTGACTTGGAAACCATAAAATTTCAAGCACCCTCTATTCCAGACGTTATGATCCAACTTTGGATGACTGACAGCACAGAGTCTGTCTCTGTATCTCCTTGCTTCCTACGAGAAATCTAACGAGCAAGTGTAACGTACTAGCGTGGAGAGGGGAGAAGGAGTAAATGCGCCAAAATACAGGCTTGAGGTTTTCAGGTCTTTTGCTTAACTCAACTAGGAAGCACAAACCCTTTCCTGATTTCAGTTTAGGGACTGCAATTAAGTCAGAGAGGGGACCCCACCAACTCTGACTGTATAAACAGGATGTATTTAATGCAGGACCTTACGAGCCTGTTTGCAAACAGAAGTGTTCAGGAAAGTGAGCTGTGCTGCAGAGCTCAGGAGAGTCGAGAGGTTCTCAGGCTGCAGTTTGACAACACTTAGTCTTCCTATACAACAGAATTGAGCTTGGACTAACTCCTCAACACCTCTGACACTGCATGTGTGATTTCTCTGTGAGCTACTTCAGCTCATTAAACCAGCAGAAAATTGCCCACTCCTTTGAACTGGGTTATGCTTCTGTCATTTTAATCAACTGAAACAGTTCACTGGGGTTCAGAAAAAGTCCAGGGCAAATGTAAGGGGAGAAATGAGGTTATCATGCAAGTCTGCATTCCTTGTTGCGTTCTTGCATCAGCTTTGTGCTAAAATCACGAAAATCTGTGCTTTCTAGCTCCATGGTTTCTGTTTTAAATAATGGAAGCTTTTTGAACCTGAAGCGAACACTCTTGAGGTTCAGACCTGAAGGAGATATTTGCATGAGGCCAGGTGAGGTGGGCACACAGCAGAATAACCTGTACAAACAAATGATACTTTGCCCTTCTGGATGCCCACCAAGAAGGGCCTTATTGTTACCATTAGCCAAGGGAGCTCATTTCTACTGTAGGCAGTAGAAATTTAAGGGCCACGTTTTAACAGCTGAAGGGACAGAGTCCCAATTCCTTTTATTTGTGCTGTTCATAAGTGGTCCACGTGTACAGCACATGAATTCATTTAGATCCAGAATAAGACCCGTCAGTGTATTAGAAAGAACTCTTCATCTAGTACTCATCATCGTCTTCCAGATCTTCCCCTGCAGTTGCAGCTTCCAGTGCAGCCAGAGCTGCTGCCACTTCTGCGTCTTCCTCCTCAGTTTCTCCATTGGTATCTTGGTGGTCGGGGTGTGTGGATGCCTGTGCTGCTGAGGGAAGGGCTTTGGCAGTGGTACCATCAGGAATGTCCTCGCTCACACGTACAGAGTAAGTTTTAAAAGGTTCAGTGCTGTTTTCCTTCATATGCAAAGGCAGAGTTAAATAAGGGTCCTGGTCCTGTTTTTCTGAGGGCCGGGTGTTTTGATCTGGTTGTGCATAATTGACTGAAAGGGTGTCATTTTCAATACAGTTCCTGGTTTGGCTGTCGCTTTGGGAGTAATCTGCATCTGGCAATCGCACGGCATGATTTTGTGTCTCCTGTATGGCACTTTCTATGAGCGAGGTGTTTTTCTCTGCCACGTAGGAGTTCCCATCTTGAATACTGTCTGGCTCTTCACAGGCCGACTTACTGTGGTTGCCTGCTTCTAGGTCAAAGTTTTGAGCACACGCGTCTGGTTTGGTGTAGAAGTCTCTGGCACTGGCTGAAGAAGACTCTGCAGACAGGCTGGAGGCTCCCTGCTCGCCGGCTCCCTTCACTGGGATTGGGTTGGGATTGGGCCCGGCGTGAGCTCCAGTGTGCGAGTTGCCACCGTTGACTGCAACATGGAGCTTTGTAACCCACTTCTCGGGGCCATCCTCCTGAAAAGCATTTCCGCTGTGGTTCCGGAGAGCTTCTTTTGTACTATTCACCTGACTTCTATTTTCTGTTCTCTTTAGCTCATCCTTCTGGAGTTCATTTTTGTGTTCTTGAATTTCACCACTCTGTTTGCATTTGGAGTTATTGCTGTCTTGCCCGTGTTGTTTGTAGCTGTTCGCCTCATGAATGTATCCAGGTGATTGTGCTTCTTCTGGATCAAAAATATAGCTGGTGTGGGGAAAATTTATAAAGGAAATGTTAGTTCAGCGGTTGACTAGTAGAAAACAGAAAAGGATTATGCTTAACTTTTAAGCTGGTGATCTCAAGGAGCTCGTTCCACTAAGCTTCACCTGGGGCCCTGTGACGCGAATGCCGTGATGAGGTGTGCTGTAGCCCGCAGTTTCCGGGGGAGACGGTAACTAACCCTTGCAGTGAGATTGACCAGCAGCACAGAGATGTCAGCTAGTTGTTCCATGTTTCCAGCTTTATATTTCATCTTGAGGTTAGATTAGCCAATGAGTGGTCGTCGTACAGACTGTTAATTTAATGTGTCCCCATGTAACTGCCTATATATATTTTTTTTTCTTCTCTCTAGTATTTTTCTCTCAAGCCTTGACTCTTTGATCTTTTCTTATTGTAATTCTGTCCTTTCCTCTTTCTTTTTTTTTTTTTTTTTTTTCTGTGTTACCCCCACCCTAATTTTTCCTTGACTTATTTCTTTCAAAGCCTGTCTGTCTTTTTTCTCTCTCCTCTTTCACATCACCAGCTTCCTTTCCAGCTTCCTTACCGGATTGAGAGACGTGCTAGGGAGCAATAAGCGAGTGGGGCTGCAGTGTTGTCTTTCTAGAACCGGCAAACTTCTACTGGGAAACTTTCAATGTAGGAGTCGTTCTCACAATTAACTACCTTTAAAAGCTATGGAAGCAAGGATCTGTAGCTCACTTTGAATGTTTAAGGGAAAAGGGAGGATCTGACAAAGTCTGTTCTTCTCACTCTAGTAACAGAAAAACACTGTGGCAATGATGAATTCTGAATGCCACACAACCTTTCTGCCTGTTAGGAAATATAGAGAAGACCCTTGTTTACAGTAAATCAAAAGAATGTTCATAGGAAATCAGAATACCTGTGCTCTGACATGATTTATAAAAAAATGTAGATTTGGGTTAATTCAAAGCTGGTAAATAGTCTTAATTTACGTAGCAAACATAGAGCAAAGGTGTATGTTTTAGTACTTTTTTTTTTGACTAAGCATTTTGTTGTTGTTCTGTTGTACCTTTGTATCATTTTGCAGCACCTGCACCCCATCTGGATTTTCTTTAATCTGAAAAGAGAGAGAGGGAAAGCAAGGGAGAGGGGAAATGAGTGAAGCACTATGAAATTAATGCATGGGCAATTGCATTGAAAATGATGCTCATGTTTAGAAGGGGTTTATTGGTTTAAAAAATGATGCCTACACAGGAGTGATCTAGTGCAGTACAGTTGAAGAGCTCTCTAGGTTCCTATCTTGCATTAACAACAGCCTTTAGATGACACCTGGGGAAGAAGTTAAGGTCTTAAGCATGTCGTAGTGTTCCTGCACAGTGTTTTTCCTAACCTCCAGCAACTTTGTGCCTTGGAGCATCCTAAGTCAAAACATAGGAGCAGTGTTTCTGTATTTGGTATCCGTGGTCTTCTCTTTCATGAATTTGACCACTTGTTTTCTGAACTCAGTCGAGCGATTAGTATCTGTAACATCCTGCGGTGAGGAGCTTCACAGCCCAGCTTTGCTGTGTGCGAAGAACCACCTGTTTTTGTTGGATATGATACTGCTAGTGGCAAACAGGATTTGGTGTCTTCTGGTTTTTGTGCTATTTCCTATTGCTACTGTACTGCAGGTCCTGCACTCCCCCTTCAGTTACAGTTTTCAGCCCGAAGAATCCTGGCTCTAGCATTCTAGGACAGGATGTTACCTGTCTGTCGTGCCTTGGGATGGTCCTTGTCACAGACCCTTCTCTGGCTCTTACCCACGTCTATGACCCTCTTAAATGAGGGGAGGAACCACATACGCAGTGTTTTCAAAATTTATTCTTTCCTAATAACTCTTGCCTGAGGGCAGTTGGCTTTGTGGAGGCTAATGGCAGTGACTTTGCTCCTAGGACTACCCCTTGCTCCTCTGTAAGGACACAGGCATACTGCCGGATTGGTACTTCATGATGTGCAGTGCAGGGGTGGCACCTGCATTTTATTGGAGTAAATTCTTCAAAGTTTGATGAGAGCTGTCAAAATGCTGCTCTTTACTATGTGCCTGTGTGCTGCAAGGTTGCCTGATGTAGGAAGATGCCAAGCATCACCTGTCCTGTGGCTATAACAGTGAGGTCTTTATTATAAGCAGGAATAGTTTGTTAATTTGGGCCCTCGAGAACTGTTATTTTCTGAACCTAAGTGAAGGTAGGTCTGAACCTCCCAAATCCTCAAAAAAAGAAAAAAAAAAACTCAACAACATTCTTAATTTTATGGGTTGGGGCTATCCTGGCTCATGGTAATGGAACCACCATGGCTTGTAAATCTTATACTTGTTATTCAGGCCTCTCTCAATATATTCCACCACTTCCCATACTTTTGCCTCTGTCTAGGGACAGCAGCTCCCTTTATAGTAAGACAACAATTGATGATGCAAGGTCAGGGCATTTACTAGAGTGATTTATTCATGAAACACGAAAAGG
Source organism: Nothocercus julius (assembly GCA_013398735.1). Classification (NCBI taxonomy): domain Eukaryota; kingdom Metazoa; phylum Chordata; class Aves; order Tinamiformes; family Tinamidae; genus Nothocercus; species Nothocercus julius. Next base: position 1,457,299 of record VZSV01000188.1, on the reverse strand, counting down.
AAAATTGTATTGATGTATTCTTACCAGGTGTGGCCTGAACTGCATGCCACTTCTGCTAGCAGAAATTACAGTCAGAGCTCTGTGCAATCCAGGTTCATTATCCCAGTTTTATTTTCCTTCTAAATCTGACTTCCTCTGGTGTCAGCACAGAACATAATGCCTGATGTCATGTCTCCTCAGCTGTAGAGCCTCTAAGGGGCTTGGAGCCCTTCAGCAGCTGCCCATAGGCAGGATGTAGCTGCCGATAGCTCTGCTCTCCATCCTTGTCTGCCCTGAGCTGCTCTGGAGCTGGAACCGCTCTGAAGAGTGGCCTGATGCTGGAGCTTGATGCCTGTCGCCAAGGCTTGTCAGGCAACTGCTTGGCTTCCTCTCCAAGTGGGTCTTCCCTCCCTCTCTCCTTGAAATGCTTTCTCTCTTTACATCTCTGCTTTTTGCTTTATTATTTTTAACCTGGGAAAATTTCTGTACTAGGAGGAGTTTTCATACAGGGGGTTTCTTCTGCAGATTATGCAGTAATGGCTGGTTGAAGTGACTACATATGCTAACATTTCTTCTGTGAAGTTGCTCTGCAATATGGATATGTTTGGCCAGATAGGAGGTTTATTTGAGCTCCTTGTCATCCTTGCCAGACAACGAGGAATTTGTAATCGTTTTGAAGACTGAATTAGCCATAGCCCTTCTTTAGATTGACTGATTTGAAGCAAATACAGTTGAGCTGAGTCCTGTATGGACACTGTTTGGGTGTAACCAACATCTTTCGTTTGGCCATAAATTTGCTTCTACATGGTAGAGAGAAAAAGAAAAAAATACTAAAAAGTGACCACTGGGTTGACTGATTAAGCCTCTAAGTGCTCATGGTTAACAAGTTACCATCTGTTAGACAAGCCATGGTAACTGTTCTTCAACTTCATGGAAAGGCAATGCGATCTGGTTTAGATTCAGTTGCCTTTAGAGGGCTAGTTAAGCTACCATTATTCTTGCTTGCTGATGCTTGACTTTTGTGGTTCTATAACAAAATAAGTAGTATTAGTAAGTTCCTCCCTGGAGTTTAAAGCAAGCATATGCTATGCAGGCTCATTTAAAATATAAAGAGGAAATGGATGTTTAGAGCGTTGAAAAAATGGATAGTGATGTTATCTGAGCCTGAAGTTGGGAAGAGTAAGATGTTGCATTCTTTGTTGTTCCATTTTTTTTTTCCGATTTTGTTATAAAACTTTTATTCTGTTAAATATGCTATGCTGCTAAATTGTCTAGATATTTTCAGATTAACAGCACGACTTAGCCCCAAAGTGTTCTGCAAAGTGCCATTTTATTTCCAAAATACAGTCTGCCTGTCTAATGTAGCAGTAAAATGCTTGACCTTAACATTTAAATCCTTCAAATTCAGCTCAACTGCTGCTAAACCTTAGCATCATTCTTTCTCAGTCATGAAATTCCATTTCTATCATTAGTTATTAAATAGCACTTAATTGCAGGCATAAACTGGCATTAAAGCTCTACTAAAATTCAGAGTACAGATTTTTGTTTTCCTGGACATGTACTTGGAGCATTAACAGGAAATGGAATTGTCAGGAAGGAGAAATGTGGGAGACCTGGATTTAAAATGCTCAGTTTTAAACTCTGGCTTTTCAACTCTGATTAGCCACCAACTCTCCAAAGTGCATCTGTAAGGCTGAACCTGTAGCAGTTCCTATAAAATCAGATTCTTGGAGCCCAAGAGAGAAATGAGAGAGCCCTGTGGTTTGCACATTTGCTGTCAGCGTTTGCATCAGTTAAAATATTTAGCTTTGATGGAGCTGGAAGAGGCTCAAGTGTGTGTATAGTTCCCTCAGCCTCTTCAGCTAGACTTTAGTTGATCATGCGAAAGATGGTCTAGTTATAATTTCCTTGTAATCCTTTAGAGTGAGTGTTTGCAGAGATCCGTAAGATCTGATATTACAAAGGAGTGACTGTTCCTTTGAAAGAAAAATATGTGGAATACCATCTATTTTAAAATCAGTCGGAGAAATGTTTATTAAGGCAGTGGCAAGTGGATTTAATTTGCAGAGAGCAGAGCAACAATATTCTCAGTAAAATAAATGTGGGAAGTGGGGAGGCTGGGGAGTCAAGTCCCTTGTTGAATGTTTTTAAGTTGGTGCCTGTTAAGAGTCTGGAATGGGACTTTTCTTGGAATGTGAGACCTTGCTGAGAACAGCAAGCGTGTATAGTGGCTTGCTCCAAGATGTAAACCTGCATTAAAAGTCATGCTGTACTTTGAGAGGGCTGCTTTACGGTACCAGATTTGAGAAACACAGCATAGCTGCCTCTAGCTTGTCTACTGAAACTGTAGCTGTGTTATGGTTGAACAGAAGGCAGATGAAAGGCAATGTTACAAGTAGGGAAGGGCCAGTGTATTCCAGGCAAGCCAAAATAGTTTGACAATGTTTCCTGACGCTCTTGGAAGCTTGTGTGGAAACAGGGAAAGGCTACTCAGTTTGTTTTGTTGGCTTCTCTTCGGTCTTGATTTCTGTGCCCCTCCTGCCTGTCCAGCCAGAGTAGAAGCAGAAAGGTGAGGTGATGACATAATTACATATTAAAATGTTACTTCCAGTAAATCCCAACTTGGTTAATCCTGGCTGGGGAATTTCATCAGAGTCATTTATAAACAAACAATGATTTCTGTCTCTACCTCACTCTCATCCAAAACCGGTGCTTTCTAAGCTTTTGCTCTTTCTCTGGTTTCCCTCTCTCATCCTTTCTTTCCTACTCTAGATTACAAAGTACAGAGTCTTTTCCTCTTTACTCTTCCTCTATTTATGCACATGCTGCTTGGGCTGCTGAGCTTGAATGCCACCCCCCCCAGCGGCCTCTGGTACCTCTTCCTGATCGTGTCTTTTCAAGTAGAGGCACCTTCTGGGCCAGCCCGTGCCCTGTCGCTCTCTGCGTTGTGGCCTCCTCGGTGGAGGCTGCGTGTGTGCGGGGTCCCAAGCGGGGCCCCGTTGGCCACAGACCCCTCTCTCTGCAGAATGGACACTGTCTGCCTCGCTTCTAACTCAATCTGCTTGGGGGTTCTTCAGGCCCAGGTCTCAGGCAGGTGCCAAATCTTAACCAGCTAGGAGACATTCATAGAAGCAAGTGTGGGAAGAGAGAAGTGTCTGCAGAGGGATACATAAGGGCAGCATATGAAGAATTTGGGGAAAAACCTTCAGCCCTTGCGTTTGGCCAGCCTCTCCTGCTGGGAGGCACTTACACCTCTCGGAGTTTTCCAAGGCCATCCTCAGCATCTGCCAAGGTCAGAGGTGTCCCCAGGCCGGGGGAGGGAAGCACGGCGAGGGGCTGAGGGCTGGAGGCAGAGCCGGCATTCGTCTGCACGGCAGGTAACGTAAAGGAGACGTGGGAGGACTGTGAGGCAGATGGTAGAGCTGAGGAGAACCAAAATTAGAAATGTAGAGAAGTATTAAACATGCAGTGGAAAAACACTAGCCTGTGGCAGAGAGAAGGGAGGAAGAACAATAGGTAGAAGGGAAACAAAGGGGATGGAGCTTAGTTAGCCATATAGTGTATAGGCTAATCACTGTTGTTGGGTGAGTGTCATCCATAAAAGGCCTCAGAGCTCTTCAGAATCTGCTATTTCTGCCTGCAAAGCAAGTACCCTACTAGCTATGCTGAGCCTGCAGGTAATGACTCCCTCCCTTCCCCTGGTAAAAGGGAGAGAGGAACAAGTTCCTGAGCCCAGCATCCATCCTGCTAATCTGTCGTGGAGACTGATAGCCACCGATGAAAGGCTGTGGAGCTGGTGGATCAGTGTCTTCTGAAGACACGTTTCTTTCTCACACAATTGCAGATCATCTGTACTGTGTCTGAAAGCTGTACTCGAGTTTTCCTGGAACAGTCAGATTTAGCATAGAGGTGGCAGCCACACAACTGTGAAAGACGTTACTGAGTAGAACATCAGATCTTTTCCAGCAAATCTCTGGGTTCTTTGGCAACTCATGGCTGAGCATAATTGTTATGGAGGCAACAACTGATAACAAGTCTGTATTTAACTCTGTGTTAAGACTGATACTTTTGAAGCTGGACTGAAATCTAGCTAGGATTTTTAGTCTGGGAAGTTCTCAAAATAGGGCCTTCGGGAGCAAGTGAACCATCGTATATAATCTAAAATAAATCAACTGACTTGAGGAAATATGATGATGTACTCTCTTATAAAATGGTAAAAACCCGCCTCAGGGTTTTTTTGTCTGTTCTTTCGGTAGCTTAATTAACTTAGCTCTTTGTTCAGGGTTGCTTAAGGTGCGGTAGGTGTGTGTCACGCTCGTGCCGTGAACATCTTGCTGTGCGGCTGCGGTGAGGCTCCCGCGCCAGAGCGGGAGCGGCGCTTTGGCTCTGACTCACCGTTCAGTCCCTGATGCCCACATCCTTCTGCGGGAGCAGGACGGCGTGTGTTTTTCCTGGTGAGCTTGCTTTAGCCTTGTGCTCTGAGGAAGGCATGGGCAATACTTGGGAACGAGGAGTGTCAGCTTGTCTGCCAGAAGGAGCTCACGCTCCCCTCCAGCCTAGCGCGAGGTTATTGCCAAGGTTGTGGCTGCCTGTCTTTCCTTCCTTACTCCATCCCCTCACATCTCCCCCTTCTGTATACCTCACTGACAAAGTTGGGGTGCCTTGCAGGAGCTGAACCCCAGCTCTTTGACTCCCATTGCCTGTTTGACTCTGCTTGTTTTCACATCAGACCTCCTGATCTTCACAGAGAGCTGTCAGCACTGCATGACTGCAGATACTCCTTCCTACACTGTCTTCACTTGTTTGTAAGAATCTATGTGTATTTTGGAAGATGATTCTGTCTTAGAATTAAGAGGAAAGTTGTGCAATATGGGAGACTGCACAGTTACAGCACTGCACAGTGATGACAGCTTTTGGAAGAAGTATCCTCAAAAATGCAGTCTTTGCAAGAAGGCATTCATAATTCCATCGAAGTATCACAAAGTATCCTTTATGGCTTATGTCTGCCAAAATCACATCGTTTTCTGGAAATTATTTAATTGCATATCTTAAAATCATTTTCTATTAATAAAAACGTTTTACTCGGAAAAATTAAGATCTGAGCACTGTTAAATGACAGAGCATATACTCCCTGAAAACATGACCTGCTGTTATCCTGAGTTATCCCATTCCCCTGTGCTTAAAGGACATTTTCAAGTCTCTGACTGGCCCCCACACTGATTCCTTGAGGTTTCCCATGAATGCTCCCATGCTCATCCTCACCCTGGAAGCAGGCAGAAGGTTATCCCCAGCTCCCACCTCTGTAATGCAGTCATGTCTTTCCCTGTCTCTCCCTTCTTCTCCCTGGCCATGCTGGATCAAGCCCATAGATTTTATGTTTTTGGCAGCCGTGGCCTGAGTCTTTGGGCCTTTCTGACTGAAAGGGCAGGCTGGTGGGTGATGTTGCACAACTAGGATGAGTTAGACTCTGTGTGTGGGCAAATGGCCGATTATTTCAGCAAGGAGAGAATTTGATGTGTTTTGTATGCTCTTCAAAGCATGAAGTTTGGAGCGTTTTTTGTATGTAGGGGCTTAGAGGTGGTATTTATGATTACTCCAAAAGTCATGAAACAGATGTAGACTCATGGTAGGTTTTTTTTTTTTTTTTTTTTTTTTTTAAAAAAAAAAAAAGGAAAAAAGGAGCTTTAAGTGGGGTGGATATTAAAAAATGAAGATTCTTATGCCTGAGAACTGTGCCTTGCTTGTTGCTTGGAAATTTATGGGACTACCTCAGTTATGGCTTCATAAATTCATGTTGCTTAGTGTTCTGGCCTATCGTGATTCTTTTACTACTATGCAAGTAGCTCTGATGTCACAAAACATTCTTACTCCAGTACGGTGATAAAGCTGCGCACGTGGTCACAACAAGGGGGGAGTACAAGTCAAGGGACATTTATATGGCATTGTCTGTAGCTAGTGTACCCCACCTTTCCAAGAAGTTCTGAGCCAAATGCCTGGTTTTAATGAGCTTGTGCAGTGGTGTCTGAAAATGTCTATGTTGTTCATCCAGGAAGTTGCCAATAATAATAATTGACAAAAATGTGCCCCTGCTATCTTCTCTATTCCAGGTTCTCAATGTCAGTAGCAGTCATCAATTAACGTATAACTGAAATAGTGCAAACAGAGGCTATATCCTTGGGTTATGCATGACAGCCTCCAAAGGAGAGGGTCACCTCCTGGGTGGGAGGTATGGACTGTGCAGGGGCCACTCAGGGTCCCTAGTAGTGGGTGTTGTGCCGGCTGGGGAAGAGCATCCTGCCAGCATGGTGCCCAGCTCCAGCCTGAGGAGGATCTGCTCCGAGTGCCGGGGTGCTCGGGGCGGTGGATGTAGCTCTGACATTCGTGTTCCTGTTCACAGAGCTGAGAGGTTGGATTTGGCCTCTGTTGGTATTAGAAAACTATGTGCTAATTAGCTTACATACCTGTAGTTCTAATATCAGAAAATTCTATTATTACTATGGTTCGTGTCAGTGCAAATAGGAAGCATTTGGTTTGGTGCAGACATCAGAAACTGTTCCCCTTCCTTACAGGTGCTCTCCCTCAAGGCATCTAGATACACTTTTTATCAGGTCCCCATGGTATTTCTGTCCCCGCCTTGACCCTTTCCTCTGTTTCATGTGGCTGTTTTGCCCCAAACGAAGTTGCAGTGGAGGGCAGATGTCAGTGTGAGGAAGGCCGAGCCTTGCCAGCACAGCTTAAACACACCTGCGTTTGTGATTTGCAGGTGTGTTGGCAAAAGGAGCAACTAATGTAAAGTAGATGCTATCAGTTTTGCAAAAGGCACTTTGTTTTTGTTTGTAATCGTTGGTTACTGCCTAAGTTGGTCTTCTACAAAACATAATATTGGTGATTATGTTAAGTCCTATTAGATCCTCCTCAAAACGTTCTGCTTTCCAGCCCGCTGAGGTCAGCCAGCTCCTCCACTTACCCCAGCGGCCTCCTGGCAGTGTCACTCTGCACGCCAAGTCCCTTGCTGACCGCTGCCCATAGCTCTTGCCCCTTCTCTTCCCAGCTGCCAGCTTTCCTCTCCCTCCGGCACGCTGTTGAAGGAAGGGATGTGTTTCCCAGCCCGGGATCTGCTGCGTCCTGTTGCGTTTACGAGCAGAATAAGCTTTTCGCCATCCCTGCTGGTGCTGGGCTCTCAGACACCAGCCCATCTCTAGTACTGCCCCTCTTTCCCCTCATCCTTCTATCCTGTTCACCCTTCCTCCCTCAGGAAACAGGCTCTGGTGTCCAAGGCTGCTTGCGTGGCTTGCTCAGGGGGTGGTTTTGCTGGGTGCTGAGGGTGCTGCTAGTTCACAGTAAAGATGGTGCTATCCGTAAGTCCCTCAACACTGCGGTAGAGTGCCCTAGAGTGCACATGGAGAGCTGCTTAGAGGTGATCTGACCGTGTCCTTTTTGTTGTTAAACCCATTGCAATTGATTTTAAATATTTATTAGATATTTAAGAGCAAATAATGCATTCCTGGTTATTCTTCACCACTCAGAGCAGTAGGTCATAGAGCATTTCCCTACCCCCAGTATTTACCACACAAAACGTTTTATTTTAGTAGATTAAAAGGAAGAGTGGAGCAAAGGGTAAAACTCTCACAATCATTAGCCAGTTTGCACAAGAGAAAAACAAATATAGTTTGTAGCATAAAAACACTCACTTCCTCCTCAGCCAAGCTTATTCCCTACATCTGTTTTTTCAAAACTTGCATCACTGTCTGTTGTTTCAGCTACTGAAGTTCATATTTGCTGTCTTTTAAAACTGTTAATCCTATGTATTATACTCATTTGTGCTCTAGTGGCTCCTAAAGCCTGGAATCATATTTAGGGCTATATTGCGCAGAAACAAGCATAGAAATATACTCACTCCCAAATGATGCACAGTCTAAATGTGTGACAAGGCAAAAAATGCATGTGGTAAACAGATGGTTGTGTACGTGTGAAAGAAGCAATCAGCACGTAAACTATTTTTAATTTGGCAATTGTGTTAGGCTAGGCCCATGTGGCAATCTGTGCTTGGAGACATAGTTGGAGTCTCAAAATATTCCTAGCGTGTTTTTCTGTAATGAAGAGGGATTGCCTCTGAGGTTTCACTCTTTTGGGAGGTTTTGGGAGCCCACTCTTTGTGGGCTTGTGTGACTTGCCCTTTGCAGAATGGATTCTTGGGCATCAGCCTCTGGCTTGGAAAAAACTATTATGGATTTTATCCCATATAATATTTACAATATTTAACATTAAAACCAGTCCTAGAGTCAGGGACTGAGACTCCCGCTCTCTTTCCAGCTCAAGCCCCCTGCTACTGGGCTATAATTCTCCTTCTCTTTTGCTTGTGCTCTCTGGAATTATTCTTCTCACAGTGGCAGAGCTTCAGCAGCTACTTCATAACGGGGTCTTGAGTGTGTCACTTCCATAGCTGAGACATGTGAGTTTGAGGCTGGAGGACAAACTGAAGCTGGTCTTCCTGAGAGAACTTCCCAACCTTTTTCCAACCATTCCTACCACCTCTGCTGGCTGCAGTTTTGGCTGGGAATTTTACTCAACTGGTCAGCTGGATGGAGATGAAGTGTCCATGGACCAGGGTGTGGTGGGAACCTCAGTTTTGGACCGGGGAACTTAGAGCTCACTGAGGTATCACCAGGAATCTCAGAGCATTAGAGTGGAAACAACTAATACTGGAGCAAGAATAGGAAATGTGTTTGAACTCCCCTTTTTCTCAACTCTGCTTCAGAGGCTCGGCCCTGAGTGGAGGAACATTGTGTGATGTGCAGTAGATGAGATTGTGTCCAGTGAAATGGAAGCTTGAATAAGGACTGAGGACAAGTTGTCCATATGGACAACAACTTCTGTATTTGGTAGCTAGATGGGACATCACAGAGCATCTGGGCCCACTGACGCTGCAGCAGAATGGTGAGAGCTGCTGTATTAGACACTAGTTTGTGGCTCTGCTCCCTGAGGACAGAGGAGATTTCATGTGCTTCGTATATATTATACGGTGAATCTCTTTGAGAGAAGCATTGCTCATTTGCACAGTGTTGCAGGCCAGTTCAGACACAGGTGGAGGAAGCAGCTGAGCATTTTTGTGCCGTAACTGCTGTGTTAGAAGAGGTGATGGGGCAGGTTATAAGGAAAGATAGTGGTCTAAAAATATAAAAAGAGCACTGAATAGGTCCACAGAACTGCACATTTTTGTGTCCTAGATCTGTGAAGCATTTTCTTCTCTCTCTGTTGGTAAAATGGTGGCTTGGAAGCACAATTCCTGAAGATCTGTTTTTGGAGTTCAAAGGGTCAAAAGTATCATGCTGAGAACTTGTTTGACTTGGTTGCATATGCGTGCTGAAAGGGAAGCACATGGCAACTGCTGCATGTCATAAATGTTGGAGTTCCATTTTTTTTAATGTTTTAGAATAAGTAGTACCTTACGAAGATGTTGCAGTAAAACGAAAAGCATAATTTGAAAGTTCTGTTCTATGTTCATATCATTTGAGTGTATCTTTTAGAAACTGTTACTTCTAGCATGTGCAGAATATTTGAATACTGCCAAATACTTTGGTCCCTGCCTCCTTATGCAGTTCCCATTCAAGAAGGGTGCTGCTTGTTTTTGCTAGGAATATGTGTACTTGGAGTTGTGTTACCTAGTGCCTGTCCATGTCCCTTTCTGATCTGCTCTGCCCATTTCCCCCTGTGGTACCGGCCAGCGAATCAGTCGGAACTGCTGTGTGTTGCTTCAGTGCTGTTCTGTAGTGGGGCTTCCTCCCCTTCAGTGGCCACAGCGGAGCATCCTGAAGGCCAGAACGCTTTTGCACAGGGTGCGTACGTATTCTGTGTGCCCATGTGAGAAATAATCAGCAATTCTAGGTTTGGCCTCCTCAGGTTCTCACTGAAATCAGTGGAAGCCTTTCAGTTTACTTCTAAAGAAACTTGATGAGTCTTTCCATTGATTAAATTATGACTAGCTCTCTACTTCACTGGAAACACTGAGATATTTATATGTGTATTATTGTTCCAAGACTTTTCCCCCCTCCTAGCAGCTGAACCATTTCTTTTGTCATGAAAACTACACACAGTTCAAAATTCAACATATTTTCTCCAGCTGATTCAAAAGACTTATCTTTAAAGTATTAGTGAAATGTCATAAATAAAAGGTTTTATGGTAGGTTACTTGGAGATGCTTCTAGTTCTATGTGCAGAATTAGTTGGAGACATTGGACTTGAAACCCTATGCCTGGATGAAAGATATAGTAAAGAAGGAGGACTTAAAAATGTCACAGAACTCAGCAAATTTAGGTCAGAAAGAGTAGACAGAGAGAAACAATCACGCTGCTTGTTCCATCGTTATATTAAAGGATTTGGTAGAGTGTATGAGTGCTGAGAAAATTCAACAGGTACTGAGAGGTCAAAGATATCTGTTCAAGATAGTCATAGGTCAAAGATGCTGTTGTGTCTGGTAAAAGATGTCAGGAATCATAGCTGAATTTGAGAAAGGCAGTTGCTGAGGTCAGGAACAGTACAAAGGTCTGTCCCGTAGCAGATTTACATCTGGCTGTGTCTGTGTTTGCCTGCATGGGACAGTGCTGAGCAAACTGGTGGCCTGCAGCGCATAGCGAGGCGCAGCCAGAGGCCCTCAGCCTCCGCATGCGGGTGAAACGCGTGGGAGCGCTGAACCCCGGAACTCGGAAGAAAATCAGCGTTTCCTGGTCACATGGGGCCCTGGTTTGAATGGGTATGGCAGTTCCCAAGAATCTTGAGCAATGCAGGGCCAATCTGGTTCTTTTCTAACCCCCATGGTCTGCAGTCTGCCTTGTTTTCCTCACCAGAGAGCATCAGTAGAATGGAAATAAAGGCAGAATGTGGCTTTCAGAGCACTTGTTCCTCCTGGGGCTGAACGAGCCACAAACTGCACGGTTTGGTTTTTCTTTGCAGCACTGATAGGGAAAACAAAGTTTTTACTTGACTTTCATGTGTCAGCACCACTGCTAGTTAAGCTGCTTTTTGCTCTCTTCTGGTTCAGAAGCCACTTTTCCTTAGACTTCCGTTTTCGGAGTTCAGCGTAGCTGAAAACAGTGAGCCTGTTTAAATACTGAAGTACTTTCTTGACTTGGACTATTTTTCAAATAAAATACTATCTATATATAATCTCTATATAGATACCTATCTTTCTGTCTTTTATGGTCTTCTGGAATAATTTCATTTTTATTGTGCCAATGCTGTTGTCAATCAGAAATTCTGTCTGGGCCATTAGGAAAACCAAAAAGATCCCGCAGTCTGTGCAAAGACTGTGTCCTACTGCCGCAGGATGAAGCCTGGGAGAAAAAAGCTCAAGGTGTGGGGGGGTTCCCAGCAGTATTTTGTGCTCGCACTGTGTAGCGGCCACTAGTTCGCAGCACAGCAGCACGCTCCATGCTGCTGGGAAATGGAGCTGCTCTTCCATCCTAGAGAGGACCTTTCATCTACTGGATGCTGTTCCCTCTTGTATAAACTTTGTGAGTTCCATTCAGCAGGAGAAATAAGGAACAATTTCTGGCCTTCTGTAGCGATTTATAGCTATAGATAGCAGAACCTTAAACAATACCTTGTTGTAAGACTTTGAACTTTTACATGATCTGGGATGCACTTTGTGAACAGAGGATGGAGCGGGGGGAAGGAGAGGAGGTGGGAACTTGACTCACTTGAGAATTTATAAAATTCTTGCAGATTCAAATGGGAAAATAATAAAAGCTTTTAATATTAAAGTAACAGTTGCATGTAAGTGAACTAAATGTATATGTGCAAGTTAACTCATAAGTAATTTTGGCATCCTGGGTTATTGAAAACTCATCTTTTGTTTGCATATTTGCTTACCACTTTGTCAATAGGCTTACTGTTTNTTTCCTTTTTTTTTTTTTTTTTTTTTTTTTTGGCCATAGGTATGGAGAAACACTGCTGGTATTTAGCAGGCCTTCATCCTTTAAGTATATCATACCTTTTTACTTAAGATCTTGGATATCTATGGAGATGGCTTCAAACTGATATTGGGGTTTGTGTGGATATCTGTAGGCAGCATGTAGGGTATGTGATCCCAGCTGGGGTCTTCAGCTGGAGCTTTGTGGCCCTCAAGTCATCTTGCCTTGAATATTTCAAGTGCTTCCGATTCGTTTAGATGATGCAGCAGATTGCTAGTGGCAGATAGTGCGGTGGTGTTCTGACATTCAGAACATTAGCCTCTTTTAATACAAAGAAAATTGGATAAAGCTGGAAATAGTGTGACTCACTCATTCTCTTCTGGAAGAAGAAGGGAAAAAAAAAGACCCAGGAGCTTTTTTAAAATTGCCAGGATATTGGATTTGTCCCTGTAACGGAATAACCTGCAGCTTTCCCTTTGCTGGAGGAACTGGAGGAGGTCAGTGTGCTCTTCCTCTTGAACCCAAATCAATTCTCATATTTTTCAACTTTTTCTCCTTCACTAAATTCCTCTTTCTCTTCCCCTTTGTCTTAGCTTGTCCTTCTCATAACCTTTTGCCAGCCTTTCACCATTTTCTCCTTCCATTTTTTTTCTCTGATACTTGCCTTAGAATGAGATAACCTTGTATCTTATATTTCTGCTTTATGGTAATTAACTTTTTGCGTACTTTAAAGTGGAAACAGGTAAGCTTTCGTTTGCTAATAAAGAAATATTAGGGGAAGGAAACACAGCTGAGAACCAGTTTTGTCAGCCAGTGCTCATAACCACAAAGCTTCCCTATTCTGCTGTGCTGAAGGTATAATAGTGAAGGGCTAGGAAATCTTAAACCCACTCAAGGAGAGAAGAAAAAGAAAAAAAAAAAAAAAGGCTTACCAATCAGTTTGTACTCCATTGACTTCTTGAAAAGTTTGTTTTAAATGTCTTGATCCTGCAATAATAAGACAGCGTTTTGTGAGTGGTCTCTGCACGTGTCCACTAAGTGGAGGAGGTGAGGTGGGGGCTGACTACTGCAAACTGTGAGGAAATGTGAAAACCTCCTCTCTTTACAAGAGCATTTACCCTGCCCTTCTAAATTCTTAATTTAGACAATGATCAAGCAGATCGCTTGAGTAATATGCTCATCCCTTTGAGCTGAATCAGAATGCTATAACCTGCTTAAAGTGAGCGTGAGCCTGCCTGCTACCGTGGATTAGGGCTCATGTGAAATGGTTATACTCCAAACAACAGCAATAAAATTAGAAAATCTTCAAACATCAAAACCCTTTTTCTTTGCTAGGGGCTAGGATATTTATAGAATCAGCTAAAACTTTACCTTTACTTTATGCTTGTCAGAACTTTCTCCTTCAGATTTTCATGAACTTGGAAACTTAAGACATGCCTCTGGCATTTCAATAATACTCCAGGTATCTGGTAAAGCTGCTGTTCTTTCAGATAAGTATGCTCTGGGCTAAACGGGAAGTTCAGGGAATTGTTTTCTGCTGTGAATATGCAGAGAGAAATTTGAAAGATAATGGTAGAGTTGGAATAAAACAAAGCAGATGCCTTTGTATCATTTAAAGTATTAATATTTTCTGTATTTCTCATAGCAAGTGGAATGTGGGCACATGCCCATGTGGATCTGTGTGTGCGTGCAAAGCTGTAATAAATAGTAATCACAAAGTCAAGTTCATTTTGTGAAACAGACGATGTATTTTGCTGTGTGTTTTAGAACTTGTACCATGTGCTTTCTTTGATCCCAGCATCTCTCTGCTTTGGCAACAATCATTTGAGAAGTTTCAGTGCAGCTTGTGTTACTAGCCTGTATTCCAAATAGTGGTGAATGTGCAGGTGTGATTTTTTTTAACTTGCATGATGTTTTTTGGAAAATGGTGAGGTTTTTATGGCCTTGTAATCCCTATCAGCATAAATTGTTTAGGATCTAACCCATATTAATGAATAATCGATAGGTAACAGGGCTGGGGATGACAGACAGGGTCATTGCAGTTGCCGCTGTTTTTGCTACCCCATTTTTGTATTCATACCATGGATTTGCATAGAAGCAGATATATGAACCAGGTTTGTGGTTGGGGTCTGAAAAGTTCTTTTAAAATGTTACAGCTAGCTTTTAGGTTTGAAAGGCCTCTTAGCTGCTCATGTAGTTTCACAGCTTCTGCAAGCCTACAGCGTCAGGAACACACAGCGCACGGTGTGATTTGTAGAAGTTTTCCCAGTAAGAGCCTGAAAGGTGGCTTAAAAATAAGTGTGTACTGCTGAATTTGTAACTCAGCAGCTTGTGATTTTGGATCCAATTCAGGTGGCCCAGATATATGATGTGACTCAGTGTTAAGGAGAGCCTGGGAGCCTTTGATTCATCGTGTTGCGCTGTTGCCCTACAGCAAGTCACTTAACTTACCTTGTACACTGCAGTTTCGTATCCTTCCGAGAGCTTAATGTTTGTGCAGCACTTTGGAGGTTTATAGTCTCATTCAGTCTTACACTGATGCACAGAGTTGAGAAAGTATCTGTGCATCTGTTAAAAGTGCCTTTTTTAGGTTAGGTAGAGGAAATAATAAAGCCTATGAAGAATATTTTACTGTTCATTACTATCTATTTAATTTTTTTTAAGAGTCATCTTGTGTCTCTTTCTACCTTAATTCTCTTCTTGTTTGATAGAGCTGTCATTATTAATTATATTGTGGATTCTTCCATTTAATTTCTATCCTAATCTCTAATTAATCTTACTTAACAGTGTAATTTTGTCTTCATGTCCTCATCTGTTTTGTGTAAGCTCTGGCCTAAACATTTACGCATACCATGGTGCTTTTAAATGAAAATAAAATCATGGCCTCTTGCCATGTGTTGAAAAGATGCAGATCTTATTTAACCAAGGTAAAAGATTCCTTTTCTTTTAACTAAGATCTGTGGTGCATTCTCATCTCTGGAGGGTTGCTTTTGTCTAAGAAATTTTGGCGCAGCAGATTAGCTGAAGAGTTTTCTTTCAATTTATAATTAGGTTTTGTTTGTTTATTTTCAATCTAAAACATCAAAATATGTTCCCATATTTCTCTGGAAATGGAAAGAAAAGTGCCCAAAAGGAGAGCTGATAGGGGTCATAGCTGTTGGTAAGTGGTAGGCATACCCTTATATCATGTCAAGAAATAGGTGATTTCACTGTGATCTTCTACCTTCCTCCAACAATAACAACACATCTGACTGTCTTTTGACCCCCAAAGCAGTGGGGTTTGTTTGTTTGTTTATTTTAATAGGAAAAGCCATGGATTAGTGAAACTGCATATAGTCTGCATATTATATTAAAGTGAATGCTGAAATCTTAGTGTCAAAAGTTTGAGGCTTAGGAAAGGAATACCTGAAGAAGCTGACTTTGGAGTGAACCCCTGTAGTTCATTTTTTCTGTGTCAACCAGGATCAGGCATAAACCATTTCTATGCTTGTACTTAAACTTGAGTTAAAAATATCCTCTTTTCATGGCCTTTGGAGCTTTCTCCTCTTTTACTTAGTGATAGTGTGGAATGTGGCTGTTATTCCTCGCAACTAATTCAAAACTAAATATTCTTTTTTAGATCATCTTTGCTTAGCAACATCCCTTTTGAGATGTTCTTGGAAACTTTCTGTTAAATGCATAAAACAATGTTTGTAAATCAAGGAGCGTTGCCATATCCTGTTCACTTTTGTTTGGTACTTTTTATGTCACTCTTTTTGAGAAAGCCAGCACACTAAGTTGCTCCAGCTTACTGCAAGAAGTAGCTACAAATGAGCTGAGACGTGATCTTTGGAATGTGCTTACCATGTCAGTGTAGGTTGTTTGTGCAAGTCAGTAGGATCTGCATGGTTGTTATGGATCCAAACAGCAAGTAGTTTTCACATTCCAAAATAATCTGGAATTAAAGAAAAGAAAGATAGTCTATTAGTTACTTGGAACTGAGTATACTTAGCTCTCTTAGTGTACAGAGAAGAGCTACAGTTCTCTGTAGCTTCTGTGCTGTAGAAGCTCCAATTTGCATTTTCCGTTTCATTTAGTTGCTGGGAAATAAGCATCTCACAGCCGTATGCTCAAAATCTAAATGTGCTGTGATAAGCCTGTGTTGCCATAAACCCTGGGTGATCTTTGTGCTGCACAGAATTAACCTTTCAAACACCACGGACATTTATTTCTATATTTATCTTGTTCCACTTCGGATCCCTTCATTTTAAAGGGATCTGTGTTTGTCCTCTGATTGAATTGTGCATGTGGGGTGGTTCTTTCAGTGTCCAGGCTGGGAAACACATTCTTTGCATTTCTGGCCACATAGTTCACTCTACATGTTTACACAGGGTTGTGTTAGTGTGCTCTTTGTGCAAGGCAGGTTGAGCTGGGCTTTATGTGAGGGTCGCTATAAAACGCAGGCCTGCTGCATGTTGATGATAGGGCTGTGATTGACCTCCCTGGGAGCAGAATTCAAGCCTTTAAGATTCTGTTGCAAGATCATGAAATTGAGGAGTGTCATGAAATCAAAGATGAATTTGAAAATCTTAAATTGCTTCTATTAATGCTTGGAGTCCAAAAATTATTTTTCAGTTGTAAAACTGTATCCTTCTCCCTTCTGTTCTATAGTAAGATGGAAAAATAAAAATCTAGGTAACTAAAGCTAGCTTAGCTTGCTGAGGAGGAGGATAAACAAATAGTAAATTTAAAAAAAATAATAATTTTGAGGTTATTTATTATTCTTTCTTGAATTTTAAGGGGCTTTTCCAGACATTCTGTATGTTTATCAGTGCATTAGATCTTGAATTATGCCATTATGCTCCTTGTAAATAGAAACTTTGCCACTAACAGTATTAAGCAGGTAAGTGTTTAACCAAGGTACCATTTGCTAATTAGCACTTGAATCAAAACTGTTTAGCAGCTCTTCCGGATCTCCCTGGTTTGTGATGAGCCTGAGCAGCAACTGAAGAGGTGCAGATTATTTGCAGAGAGGTGAAGACAGGCTGGCAGGAGGAGGGAGCTGCAGCAGGCAGTGATCATCAGGGAGAGCCCTGCGATCTTGCTGGTCTCTGGGTTGCACTGGCTGAGCTTCAGCTGCCACGTGTGTGAGCCGAGCTTTGCTGGCCGTGCCATAAGCTGAAAATGCCAGAAACTGCTCCTGTAGTTGTCTGTAACTACACCTAATAGAGACAGGGGATTTCTGAAGAATTATTAGCACCTTTCAATTAGCTAAGGCAGCTTATGATAGTGCTCCCTGCTTAGCTGCTCTTGCAGCATATTATCATGTGCCCATATGTGTCTAGATACAGGTTATTTCAACTATCTGTTAAGAAGGCCACTTCTAAAGCTTAGGTTGTTGGCACTGAGAGATTTGTACGTTCTGTTTGTTCCACCAGTCTCAGACTGTGCTGGCTACTTCCTATTTCTTTCTGGCAGGTAGTTAGCATGAACCATGTTAGATAGTGCTGCTGTTAGTTAGTTTTTACTGCCTGGAAGATGAATCACAACAAAATAAATGTATCTTATATTTTATGAAGTGCTACGTAGAATCAAAGAAATACTGAATTGGAAGGGACACCTTGAGTTATTTGGCCCAGCCTTCCACTTAGAAGTCAATACAAGTTTTCAGCATGTTACACAACATGAACACCCAGGACTCAGTTCATTAATGTGCAGGAAACTTTGACCTCTGTTCGCAGTGTCTGTGACAACAGCATATGGCTGTGCAAGGCAGGAGGTACAGTGTCGCTTTACTTGTCTGTGTTTGCACAGTCCTTTAAGGATAAAGATAGCCCAGAAATCTGGGGTCAGAGTTCTGCATCCTGAGTTTTCCTCTTCTCTAAAAGTTTCCTGTTCTTTGAGTGGATGTTAAGTTTTCTGATTGCTGAGCTTCAGATTGCAGGCCAAAATGCTAGCAGCGTGTGTCTCGTTTGAAAAACAAGGAAGAGAAGCAGATGAAATCCATGCTCTCTTGTTATATGTTGCTATTTGTATATGTTGCCATTTGATCTGGCAATAGACATTTATCTTCCCTCTAGAAGAAGAAATTAGGGGCAATTTCTTGGTGGGCACGTAGTTAGCAGGAGAACTCTCAGCTGTAGTAGACTATGCTGCTTCTCAGGTACCGTTTATTTCTCATCTCCTCACCAGCTAAGTAAGAAATGACTAGGTAAGAACTGCCTTGCCAGCAGGACTTCTTGAGCTTCATCCTGCAAGTCACTTGGGCACAAAGGTGTTTCAGGTACCTGGTTTCTGTAAACATTATTCAGGTGGAACTGAGAAAGCACAGCAGCTTGCCAGGCAGTGCTCCATGTCTGGAGCACCTTCCTTTTCTTTCCTTATACACGCTGATGGACATGCAGCCTTTTGTATCATCCGAATCTGAAAAATCAGCCTACCCAGATGCTTAAAAATTAATTAGGAACAGAGACCAAAAACAACTCCTGGTTCCTGCAGCTGTTGATGCCCATAAATCAACCTTGTTTTTCCTTTTGAAGCAGGACAAGGGAATGGATTTAATTAATGGGTTTGACTTGCTTTGGAAACATGCTGCAGAGAAACTGTCCTCCCCACACCTTTCGCAGATGCTGTAAACATACAAATGTTATTGTGTATTTACCGAGGCAAGCCTGCCAGCATGGCTGTGCTAGATACAGTTGGATGCCTCAAGCAGGTGGCAAGCCAGTGATTGCAACAAATCCTTGTTCTTCGGGCCCTCGGATCGTAGCCACAGAGCAACAGCCGGTTGGAAGGCGTTGGGTGGCTGGTGCCACTTCCCTGGTTCCACCTGAGTTCTGCTCAACAAGGGCATTAATGGGATACGGCAGGGGAAAACAAAAAGGGTGTTTTTCATCCTATTGGAAATTTAATTATGTGTGGAATTCCGAAATACATGTGTAAAAAATAGGATTATCCTGCCTCTCCATTTAAAAGAAAAGCCTATTCTTCTAAAAACTGTCCCTACAGCAGGATATTTCTGACTTTTATTTTTCTTGTATTTTTAATTCTGTCGTAGTATATGTGTATGTAGAGAGACACTGAAACTGCCCAGCTGGATCAGACTCAATTTCAGACCTATGGTCAGCTCCAGATACCTTAGCAGAAGTTGCACAAACTCCCCTTAGGTAGTTGATATTATGCAACTTCAATCTGACTAGATGTTCCCTGGCATATATATTATATAACAAGATGGCTATACCTTTCCTATAGTCTGTATTGCAGCGTATGTTTCCTTATGTTCCTGTAGGCACCTAGATAACTTTAGAAAATGTATACTAAGAATCAGTGGTTATGCTAGAAGAACCAGTAATTCAGAGCATTATACTGACTTCTCTATGTGGATTGGTGCTTTTTATTTTGTTGTTTTGTTTTTTGTTAGTGTGGCTTAGTCCTCAAGAAAAGAGTCATGGAAAACAGTGATGCTTTATTCAAATACTGAAAAAACAGCTATAATGGCAGACTGCTGCCTTATATTAAAATCTGAATTTTGTTTTCTCAGAGAGACTGTTGTGGGCAGGACCCTAGCTGGGGCTTTGGGAGAATGGGGTTTCCAAGTTTCAGAACAATATTACTGGACTTGTGAGTGTATTTGTAGCTATGTATGTGGGAATTAACATTCAAAGTGAGTGCTAAAAGTGCGAGTTACTGCACGTTTGAATTTTGTAAAATTCTTAGTCCTCTCTTCCTTGCTGTGACACACTCATAGCTTGAAAAGCTTCATGGTCCTTGTTTTTTAAACCCTCGTGCCAAAACAAGAGTACATATAGCAAGAAATGTTTGCAGAGAATGCCAAACACCAGGCGGCTGGTGCGCTACGTCTCTGCATTTGTTATGACAGAACATTTTTTCATTAAACTGTAGAATAAGTATTTTAGCTTTCTCATCTGTATGTCACTGCTTTACATGAAAAGATTTTAATCATTCTTTAAGTTATTATAAAAATTGTTACTAAAGCTGTATCGGGAGGCACTTTATCATACGAAGAATCCTCATCAGCCCGACTTCGGGAGTGCAGTTTCCTGAGAGGGCTCACGCTCCGGTGTCTCGCACAGGGCTATTGCAGATGCTCGTCCCCAGCTGCTGCTCCTGCCTCCTCACCGGCAAGGCTGTTTCCGGCGTAGCAGAGGTAGAGGAGGCTGCATCTCCTCTGCTCCCTTGTCGCTGCCCTTCATGGCGCACCTTAGCATGGGCTGAGCTGAAACTCACTGCTGCCTGCTCTGTCTCCTCCGAGTTGCCCTCCAAGGGCCAAAACAGGAAACCTGTGTGGCCTTTAAGTTTGGTAAGAGCAGGACTGTGAATCATTTGGACTTGAGTCTTAGACTTAGCCGTGTGTTGGCTTGCCGCGTTATTGCCGCGGAGCGTGAGGAGTCGCAGGCGGGTTGCTGCGGCCTTGGCCCAGGCGCGCCCGGCCTTCAGCGTCTCGCCCAGCCCTGCCTTGTGTCGGGAGGCGGTTGGGAAAGGCTGCGAGCCCGATGTGCTCCGGTGCAAAACACAGGCCTTGCTTCCTGCTTGGCCTTTCTTGGTGTTACGTGGCAGGTGAATTACGTGTGGGCAGCGCCAAGGACGTGCGAGTCTGAAGACGTGGTTCTTCCTCTGCGTTGGGCTGGAGAGCTGGCTCGCCACAGGGCCTCTGCTCCGCGGTTTTGGATGACCTTGTCCACGTTTACCTACAAGCTGGCGCGCTCTCTGTTCTTACAACAAATCATGGAACTGTTTGGGATGGGTGGGGATAGAGGGTGGGAGGAGATGTGTGCACTGTGCATCTTCCACAGCCACCTTCATTAAAACTACGTGATACAAATGTGTCCAACGCTTCCCGCTCTGCCAGCTTTCACCTGCACTTGTAGCTAGAGAGACCTGGCTCTCTTCCTAAGTAGCATTCTCAGATACTCAGTTACATCCTGGTCTCTTGTCAGTTTTCCATCAGTGATGGCAAAGCAACATGTAGTTTAGATATGGGAATTACACAGAGTGTAATGCACCATCATAAGCTAGTCCACGGGCAGAGAGCCTTGGGGAGCCTCCTGCTCAACATGATTTCCCTCCACTCACGTTTCTGAGGGTGTGGAAATGGACGGTAGTAAATCCTGTGTCACGAGCAGGGTGAGAAGATTGCAGGCTGATTCCGTAAGTAGAAAAATCCCTAAAGAAAATACATTAGGTCTCTAATCCTTTCAGTCAGAAGATTAGTGATTCAGTCAAAAATCAACTTACAGAAATGGCTTTAAAAGTAAGGCTTTTGTAATAGAATTGGGAAATACATGATGCTGAAGGCTTTGAAAATTGGAGAACTTTGGGAAATGGTATTTCCTGTGGTTGTGGTCGCAAAACTCTCTGAGTTATAATTAGACAAACATAACTCTCTTTAATGAAATATTTGAAATAGATTTGTGGTGGAAGGCATCCTGGTGTGCTCAGCGTTCATGCATGGGTTTGGGTAACACATGCAGCCTTTAAGGCCCCAACTTCAGTCCAGGTTGTGTTCATTATAGCTCCTAATAGTGTAGCTGTTACAGTGACCCAGGGAAGGATGAGGAAGAACACAACTGCTTCAGCTGGCGCTTTGCCTGTTCAGTGCTATCCAACACACAGCTGCAAGCAGGATTTTCTCATTGCTTTTGTGTGTGTGCATCTGCCCCTTGTTGCTGTGGTCAGGTTGTGGATTTTGTGTTTGTGCATATATATATATTTGTGTGTAATATATATATATATATATATACACACACACACACAAAACTTATGTACAAATGTGTGTAAATATGTGTGTATCATTAGTATCATACCTTCTTTTTTACTTTAATACTTATATCTATATAAGTGTTTATTTCTCCATTAAAATAGAAAAGCAAGTCTCAAAGGCTGCTTCCTCCTATTGCTCCTGCATAATCCTTTTGAAAATGAGATTTCATTGAGAGTTTTTTCTTCTTTCTTAAAACATATGGTGTTGAGTGGAACAACCAGAAAGGTCCGTATCGCGTTTGTTCGCGTTGCTCTGGCTGCGTGCGGGAGAGGTAACGCTGTTCCCAAAGGCCAGGAAGCCCCACTGCCAAGGGGTCAGCGCCTCTTCCCCTTTTTCCTTCTGCTCCCTGTGTATTTTGGAATCAAACAAGACCGAGCTGGGGTAGGGTAGCTTTTCTGGATGAAAAAGCAAGGCATTTTTGATGAAACTTAACACACGTGTAGGGCTAACAGGCACACAAAGCCTCACTGCAGTAAGGGTCTCTGGGCCCCTTGCAGTCACCAGCACCAGTGTGAGCAGAGTTTGTGCTGGCCAGCGGGTCCCCTCAGCAAGGCAGTCACGAGAGGTGCGAACACTTCCCTGATGTGGTCTCTACAGCCCTTTCAAAGTGAGCAGTAAAGGTGTTTTGCGGACAAACTACTGCAATGCAGTTAGACTGACCGAATCTCCACTCCTTGTCCCCTTGCTACAGTTTTCTGCTCTGCTACAGAAAGTTTTCTGCTCTGCTACTTAAGAAAGTTCAACTTTCTTAAGATCCTGTCCTGCCTGGATGGGACTTGGGTTACAGCACCATGAATTAGCACAGTCTAAAAACAGAAAATTTTGCCTGTCTTATGTGTATGTTTGGCGGGGCTAAGAAAACCAAAAAAGGACATTTTTGGTTTGAGTAGATTAATCTTTTTTATAGAAAAGGAAATGCTGCTGTAGCCAGAAGTAAATGCTACTGAGTATGATTTATGTAACTTACACTTTTTTTTAAAAAAATTAGAGAAATAGAGGCCATAGACCCATTCCTCTATATTTATATAATCATCTCCATGCTCACTGCTCACAGCGACATATTAAATGGTACAAGAGTCCCACCGAACACCTATCAACTCAGTCGTATCGCATCCCACAGCACAACGGGTGTTATGCATTTAATACTGTTTTATTTAGAAACAGAAATTCTTATAACTGGGCACTTCTTCAGCAGCATCTGTTTTCTTTATTTAACTTAATTAAAAGCAGTTTGGAAATGCATTGACGACATCAACATTTGGATAAAATTATGGAGTGATGGTTCTGGCTTCTAAGCCTTTGAAATAAATGAAAGTTCTTGTTGGAGCACTAAATCACTTGTCCCTAATTTAAAGTTGTTAATCCCATGAGCCTGGAGCATTCCAAGCATCTATGGCCTTGCTTGTCCACAGAAATAGCGCTGCTATGAAGCAAGAGTAAACTAATCAGCATAAACCAGTTTTAAATCAGTGCATCATTCTCATGTCTAGAATTACTTCCATTTAACTATGTTAGCTCAACACCACACTCGAAAGAAAGTTGTGGATGTGGTTTGAATTGGTCCTTCCACGAGCAGCTCTGAGCAATGGTTTTGCAAGTAAAGCAGCGCGACTGCAGCACTTGATAAAGGCCGGATTCTCACGTGGGCTCTGCCAAGGCCCACTCGGTGCCTTGGCGTGGCGCTGGCTGCCCTGCCTCTTGCCAGGTGTTGTAGGTACCGGCCGTTTTTGTAGGCAGTGGTGAGACACTTATTCCCTGCTTGCTGTCTTTGAGCTCTAAGGCAGGCCTCAAATTTAGTTATTCATTTTTCGATTGTAGGCTCAACTTACACGTAAATCGCACCAGTTTGGTTGTTGCCCTGAGTTTAAGTGGGCAATGCAATGACTGTTGTAAGGCAGTGTTCCTTTTGACTTTACAGTTACAGGTAGGGGGTTTTAAATTTGGAGTTTGCAGAGGACAGTTGGATCTCTGGCATAAAATTCCTTTTCCTGCATTGTACTGCAATTATTGAAATTAAGGAATTCTCATTAGGATGAAAATTGCTGCCTTTTGTTAGTCAGTCTTTTGGTCATGTGATTTGGTTCTTACAATGAATGGAGAGCTAATTAATAGTTAGCTTTGACAAGCTTTGACAAGACCCAATTTTTTAATGATAAAGTCAAACAATAAAAATTAAAATCTTAGGTCTCTGTTACACATCACAAAACCAATACAGATTTTTTTTTTTTTCTTTCACAGCTTGTCTTTAATTTGGGCTCTAAATGTTATCAAAAATATATTTTTGTTCTTTACAAAAGGGAATGCTTTTCACTCTGTGTTACTGGGCCTATTATCTCTTGAGATGTTTAAATGGATCAAAGCTACATTTTCTCTGTAGCAGAACTTTCTTTCACCCAAAGTGACCCATGGCTGACTTGAGGTGTACTCGGCTGTCACAGCTGAATGTCTGTAATGCTGACCTGCTGCCAAGTGGCAGGCCATGATCTCACCAATTTCCTTCTGCTGTGCTCAATGTATTAAAAAGAATAAAAGTAAATATTTACTTGAAGGACAGCAGTGGAGGAAAGTACCACGGAAAACCCCTGCCTGTCTGAGGTAGGGTTTACTCTGAACTCTTAAGATGGAAAGAATCTGTGAACTAGAGGCCTCGAACTTGGGCCGTCCTAGGAGGGCTGGAGTGAGCAGAACCCTGGGTGCCCCCAGGGTGCCCGGAGCCAGGTCTGACGCCCTGCCTGAGACGGCAGGGGTGCAGAGGCAGCGTGGCACCTAGTCCCACCCTGCTGTTAACAGAAAAAGCCTGCTTAGGCAGAGAGTAGTTATTAGCCAGAAAGCAACAAGTAGTTCATGAAACAAGCGTACTGTTTAATCTGTGGTGCCTCCACAGTTGAGACATTGTCTTAAAACCACAGCTTTGCTACAGACTGTAGTAGATAGGAGTGAAAATTCCTTATTATTGCCTCTGGAAAGGAATACTACTGTGTAATGTTTTCCAACTAAGATAAAGCTGGGGTAGTTCAAACCATTTTGAAAGATATATATATATATTTTTTTTTCTATTTGTTGTGTTTTCAGGTAGCAGAAAGTTTTATAGATGTGAAAGTTTTAGCAATGTGAAAGAAGGAAACTTGGGAATTCAGGCTTAGGGAATAGATATCTCCATAGGCAAAGCCTAAGAAGAAGAAAACTGATGGAAATGTTAATATTAGGGTCGTTAATTCTGTGGGTTAGGAGGAATAAAGAGCGGAGGCGATGGCTTTGAGATTAAGAGGACCAACCAGTCTGCTCGTGGCCTCTCTTACGACCTTGTGGACCCGTGTTCCCCACGCCTGGAGCAAGCGGCTGTGCACGGGAGCAGTGCACGTCTTGGGGCCGGGGCCGACAGAGGTTGAGCGCTCTGTGCCCGGGGAGCAACTGGCAAAGCCCCTGCCTGCCTGTGCGGGTACCTCAGAGCTTACTCTGCATAAGCTGTTGCCACGAAACGTGTGTAGCTGCCTCAGGTCCTGTTAGTGCAATGTGCCCGTGGCATGCATGCTGCCGTAGAGCGAAGAGGTTGCCAAGGTACTGGAGGGTTCACAGACTTGGTGTTCCTGTGGCCTTGAAGAGCCCTCGCTGTTGGGTGGGCTCTGCGGCAGCCTAGTGCGTGCTCTAGACACCTGAATGCAGCTCTGCATGTGGCAGTGCCGCCCTCCTGGTAGGGACCACCTGATGTCACCCACTACTGGGGATTTGGGACACCTGTGATGAAGCCCCTTCTAAATCCAAAGGGATCTAGAGCTTTTGCTTCTTGGGTTAATGGTTTTGTTATTAATAGGCCACATGGGCCTGGGTTATTATTATTTTTTTTCTGTCCCTAAAGTAAGTGTCTGGATCCAATTGATTCTGGAACTACTCTGCTTAATCTAAAAGTGTTTAAATAGGCTATGCCTTATTGGGTGCCTGTAACAGCAAGAAGAACAATGAGACCTTTGTCTTATCTGGTGCCTGTAAATGCTGCCGTAAGACAAACAAGGAAATACTGTAAAAAAACCTGAAGCCAACTGTCTTGTTCCTGATAAACTTAGCTGCAAAGGACCTACAGCCCCTTTATCAGGGGAAATCCTCTATGCGAGTTCGTGCTGAACTTCCTCCGTCCCTTCTGAAGGGGAGGGGACAAAAGCCCAGGCTGATTTCACACCATGAAGGGCAAACTTGTCACCCTTGTCCCAGATGTTTCACCTGAGTGCTTCCAAAAGGTCGTTCATGGAAAGCTTTATTGCTAGCAGCAATCCTTGCTTCCGTGAAGAGATTTCACTCCTTCTGGAAAGTAAAGGAACCATGTGGAAGAAGAAGAAGGGAGAAGTCCAGACTGTTTCAGGCTTATCTGAAGCATTTNAGTCCAGACTGTTTCAGGCTTATCTAAAGAATAAAAAAAAAAAAAAAAAAGAAGGGAGAAAAATCTATCATCTAACTGACATCTTTCTTGTGAAAGCAGGGTTATTTCCTGTACCATAAAGGGCTTTTTTTTAAGATATCTTTGGACACTATGCTCCTTACTAGCAGGCCAGGTGGATAAGAAAAAACAAACCAACAGGGATAAAGTAGAAATCCCACAGAATAACAGTACAGTCCTGCACAGACTGAAGAGCAGAAGGCCAAGCCTAGAAAAGAGGTGGCTCTTGGTGGACTCAATCCTTGGGCTAGGGATTTTGTGCCAGTATCTAGGTGAGCTGCTGAGGTCTCTTGAGCTCACTGCCACACACGACCTCCACGGACAGAGCAGTATTGCGGTGGGAATGCCGGATGAAGTGGAACTGAACGGGCCAGGAAAAAAGCCGTTTTGCTGAACAAAGAAATCTCAGTCTGTGGTTAACTTTCCTTCATGTCAAGGGTGGAACACGTAGGTCTCGGCTATTTCATGGCATGATACGGAACAATGCGGGCCCTGTCGCGGAGCATACCATGAGTGGATTAGCTGCGCTAAGTGTGCTTTGGAGCAGTTCCGTCAGGTTTACTTTATCCTAACAAATACTCATTTAATGCAGTTATTAGGAGAAGTGCAAACCACAGACTTTAGATGAGCCTTGGTAACTTAACAGGTTTTTGGGGAAAACAGAGAACTTTAGCTTCTTGAAAGGTAAATAGAACCTACAGGGAAATAGGTTTTATTGTTTGAAAAGAAGTTTAGGTAGCAAAAATAAATCACATTTTGCATAGCCAATAGACTGAAAATCTATTCGGAAAATTGCAAGTTACAACTGGCTATCCAAATTGGAATGTAAACAGCAAGAAAAGATACAGAAGCCTGTTTATTAATACCTTGATTTTGTTAAGAGTTACATTCTTGGTTTGTTACTGCTAGCCTAATGCAAAACCTAACACAGAGGAGCAGATATGACCCATAAAGCGTATGCTGTAAATTCAGCCAAAAGATAATCTTTCTTGGCGAGACTGAAGGAGAGGGCACCGGAGTTAACAGCTTGGCCCCTGCCCGGGTGCGTGGCCGCTCGCAGGTCTGAGGAGCAGAAGGCTGCGCACAGGCCATGGGGTTTGGTCTCAGGCATGCGTAGAGGAACGGATGCAAAACAACAAACGTGAGATCTGCCTGGTGCAAATGAGTTCGTGGGTTTTACAGAAACAGATTCTTTCCTCAGGGGAAGGTTTGGGGTACGGAGTTAGCTTGCTTAGTGAGAGAACAGTAATGCTGCTGTTTGTGTCAGACCTTGGTTGTCCACAGTCCAGAGAAGGGCCAGCACTGTGTATGGGAGCACCAAATGTTGGCAGTCCAGCACTTCAGTGAATGGTCAGGCTGCAGCACTCCTGACTCAAAATGTTGTTTCTGAGATTGTTTTGAAGCCTGCTTAGACCCATTCATCTTGGGGTAGTTTGAGAATGATCACATATATGAATAAAAAGTAGAATAAAAGTGTGAATCCTTCTAAAACATTGTAAGATATATAAATCAGTATCTTTAATGGGATATATCCATATCAGACAGTTCTCCCATCAGATGTAATCTGAAATGCACTATTTGTGTCTGTTTTTACCATTTCCCTTACCCCTTTCTCTCTCTTCCCCTCATTTTTTCCCTCATTGCTCAAGAACATTTCACATGAAGAACGTTCAGTAGAAAAGCAGATAATTATTCAGACTGTAGTTTCAAAGTACTGTGAAAACATATAGAAAATCTTTTTAGAGACATATAAAGAAAACGTTAAAGCTTCCAAAGGTCACTCTCAAGAATCTTCAAGGAAAAACTGATACAATATCTTAATAAAGACCCTTTCATGCGATGCACTTTTCTTCTGCCACTGGAGTTCTTTTGAACTGAAAGGATTTCTCTTTTCTCTTAAATATAACATCTAGATTGATGTGTAAAGCACAGAGATAATTTAATCAAGAGCTGCTGAGAGTGCCTGTAAACTTTTCCATTTGGTTATTTTAAAGCAATTTCCCTAGCAGACATTGAGTGATGATGGGTGGCTAAGAGAATGATTAGACACAATGATTTAGTGAATAAGAGCAAAGGGGTTTTATTTGTAATTACAGTAATTATTTCTCAGTATAAGACAGATCCAAAGTATTGGCTACTGCATTTAAAAGGATTAAATGTGTCTAAAATGTGGTAGTGGTGAGATAGCCGTGAAATACAGCTGCATCTCCTTTCTGTTATGGAATTGAAACATGCTTATCTTGACTGTATGTGCAGCCTTTTTCAGTCTTGCACAGGAACAATACTTGAAGGCTACAAGAAAGTGTTCGTTCCCTTAAAAGGCTTAGTTTTGTGGGGAATCAAGACAGCTTGCTGTTTTTTTGTTTTGTTTTGTTTTTGTTTTCAGTACTGTGTGAAAGAATGGGCTGCATTCACCAAAGTTATCACCCAGAATTGCACAATTCATTTGCACTGACCCGTGGAAATCCTCCAGCCTGCGGAGTCGCATATGATGCCGTGCTAGGATAGGAGCACAGGGACGTTGCAAGCCAAGCTCCTCGTCCCAAAGGGTGATACTGGAACTGTAAGGGATGTGTCTCAGGTAGCTCTGCGGTAAAGCAACTATCTGCTGTCTGCAGGAACTTTGTTGGCCAGTCTGACGCACTTCCTCACGGCAAGGCAGTTATCGGTTATCATGGCAAGGCAAGTATCAGAGCGCTGATAACTGATAGCGCTGGTTGCAATTTGGAAGCGCGTTAGTTCCCAGAGGCAGTTCGCTGTGGTGCAGAGAGCCTTTGGGGGACGGCTGCAGATGCTGCCTGCCGCGTGGGGCACCAGCGCAGCCCCTGGCTGCCCAGACCTGCTCTCTCCACGCGCAGGGGGGCAGTGAACACTGTGAGCTGAGGAGCCGCCCCCCGTGCTGGAGGGTCCGGCGGAACCCCCTCGGAGGTGCCAGCGTGGAGCGCGGTAGAGGCGCGAAGCAAAGGCGAGGCCGCGGCGTGGCGGCCGCGGAGCAGCCGGCGCGGCCTGCGGGGGCCCCCGGGGCGGCAGCGGCCCTGCTTCGTCCTGCTCTCCGCCGGGCACCCGCGCTGCGAGCGCGTGGAGCTGCTGCCGCGCACGCAGCAGGGGCGGATGAGCGGCCTTTCCCTCAACCCTGCGCTTAGGCGAGGGCTGTCCCGGGCACGGTGACACGGAGCGAAACGTTTCTGCCCGCGGCCGGAGGCCTCGCCTGCAGTTCGCGCCGAAGGCTCGGCGGCTGCTTAATGGGTGTTTGGTTAACGGGGCTGGGTGGGCAGGGGCCCTGCCAGGGGCTTCTGTCACTGTCAAGGCCTCTGGGGTAGCCATTCTCAGACTTAGAGGCATTTTATTAAACAGTTGTTTTTCTGTTATGTACTTTTGATCAGTTTTGCACTAACAACCTTGGATGTTTTTACTCTGTACGCATACACAGACAGAAACAGTTTTATAGAAGGTAATTAATTGGATAATTGCACCAAGCATTTGGCTTTTAGTGCATATTGGTCAATATGGACTAGCCTTTTCATACTCTGAGTGTGTCCATCCAATTCAATGGAAAATATTCCCAAGCAATTTTAATTTAAAATGAGATTTTAAGGGCAGAAGTCGGACCTTGTACGTGGCGGTAGCTTCTCAGGTCCCTGGAGACCGTCAGTTTGGAGTTGATGACTGTAGCTTCTCCCTCATTTACATTTAAAATGAAATCTTACGGTATTTTTGTCCTTTCTGCATCTTTGCCTGTGAAACTGTGCCCAGCAGTTGAGTGTGTATCTTTGCCACCCAGACACAGCCTGTTTGCTGCTGATGTTCAGTGCAGACATAGACATATCCCAACAACAAAAACGCAGCACAAATACCAAGCCATGCGACATCTGCCAGGTTTGCACGGACAAAGAGAACACAGCAACAAACACACAAAGGGCACAGCTAGCGCGACGGTAAATATTGTTTTTTCCATACCCCGCCCAGACCAAAAATAGGGGCACAGAGGACCTTAACAAAGCTTTATTGAGCTCACTGCGAGCCGCCAGCAACCGCTTTTTCCACTGAGCTGCAGCTGAGCAAGGTTTGCTTCCCAAGCTGGGCGCTGCCCGCGCTCGCTGCCCATGGGCACGGCAGGGCAGCAGCATCCGAAATCAGGAGCATTAAAATCCCCCAAGCGAGAGCGCTGCCAGGCTGCCTGCCTGGAAAGCAGTGCCAGCTGATAACGCTGCTTTTGGAGAGAAGCCAGGCCGGGCTTCTGCACAGGGCCGGGGTGTTGGAGGCGGGAGGTAGAGCCGGGTGCTCCTAAACATCCCGCTGATAAAAGCAGGTCGCAGAGCCGCAGCAGGAAGGAGAGGGAAGCAAGTGCCGTGACGGCAGCCCAGCGGAGCGGGAGGGAGGCCTGGGGAGGAGGG
The DNA here is from genome assembly GCA_013398735.1 of Nothocercus julius. Classification (NCBI taxonomy): domain Eukaryota; kingdom Metazoa; phylum Chordata; class Aves; order Tinamiformes; family Tinamidae; genus Nothocercus; species Nothocercus julius. The sequence goes on along the minus strand of VZSV01000188.1, from coordinate 1,426,828 downwards.
AGGCATCCGCATCCAAGAGAGCCCCGAAGAAAGCAGGCCCCACGGAGGTGGCTCACTCCACACTCTCCCCAGGGAAAAAGAGTAACTCTTGTGGATTAATAATAAAATATTGACTCAGAAACACTTCTTTAACCAAAAGGCATCTGCGGCTTTGCAGAAGACATCTGTGGTTAAATTGAAGAGTTGGGATTTAAATGAACGCTTGTATAAAGAGTGCAGGCAGAAAAAGGTCACACCAAAAAGGAAACTTGGGGGTTTTGTTTTTCTGCTTCCTGTTGTTACAGATGCAGCATTTAGTTTCCAGGTCATAATAAAATTTTAAGGTTTCTCCATAGGTCCAAGTGTCAGTGACTCAGAGGAGAGCTTGCAGGAACAGTGTTACTATTTCTTCGCTTTCCAACAGCAGTCCCTTCTGACCTGTCCACCAAAACTCACTCACTTGCCCAATTTGGTATTAACCTTTCAATAAGCTAAAACCTGCATAGTCTCACACCTTTTCCCATTTGCAATATATCCCGCATACCAGCGCTTTTCTTCTCTAGCAAAGCCCAGCTGTTCTGTTGCATTGCTGCCTGCGTGGCTTTTTTGGGCACTCTTTCTGCAGCAGCGGGAGGTGAGGGAGCCCCTGCCGAACATGGGGACTCTGTCGGGAACGGGGATTCGGCTCCCTGCTCTGTGCACAGCCCGTGTGCTGCCCGCAACGTTGCACAGCACCCCACGTCAGCTGGGAAACAGGAATTTCCACTGTTCTGTTTCAAATGGAAATCCCATGGGATTTCTGGAACAACCAGCCACTGCTAAAAATACTAAAAGTTTTTCCTCATGAAAGGAAGGACGCTCAGAGAAAATGCTAAAGATTTTACTGTGGCCCCGTTTTTTTGTAGATGGTTCATTCTTTTCTGACATAATTCTCGGATGGACAAATTTAGGCACAGAAATGTTAATTCAAGTACAAAAGTGAGTATTTTTTTTCTGGCTAAGTGTTTCACTGTGTTTCAGTGGGCTGTGTGTGCCACTGAGCTTTTCTTCATCCCCCTGCCCCAGTCAAACAGTAGCAGTGGAAGATGTAGAAAATATTGAGGCCGTATTTAATTAAATTCCGTACAAACAGAAAAAGACTCTGCCTTGCTGGAAAATCTTGCTGCACAAACAGGTGTTAAGAAGGACTTTCCTAAGGGCCCTTAGCAGCACCGCGGTGATGCCCAAGGTGGCCCCTGGTCCTCAGGCCCCTGTGATTGATAGTGCTTGGAGCCTCCTGCGCCATGAGGGGGAGTGGGGGTCCAGAGAGCTCCTTCCCCACGCTGGTCCCCCTCCTGCTCCATCCCCGTTTCCCTCCTTGCGAAGGCTGTCAGGCATTTTAGATGCCTCTGACCCTGGTGCCGCCCACTCTCCGTGCTGCCTCGTTTTGGGAAGGGGGCAGTTGCGCTCCAGGCTGGACGCGGCCCCTCAGCTTTCACGCAGCGAAGCTGCAGAACAAGTCCTTACTCTTAAGGAAGTTGCTTCCCTGAGCTCACGCGTGCACAGCTGCGTGGTTAGAGAAGGGCCTCAGTCCGTGGACACGTTCCATGCATCCTTCCCAAACGTGTCCACTGTCTACTGGGCTTCCCAAGGAAGCCACAGCTCACTTCATCTGACGGATCCGCTCTCGGCTAACCTGCCTGGAGCTGCACAGAAACCACCAGGTTGACAATTTTTGGTGTATGCTGGTTAAGTCTGGTACAAATCTCTTATACTTGCATGTCTTTTGGAAAACCTGGGTTGGCTTTTGATGAATGCTTTGCCTTGCTCTGGTTTTGGGGTAAAGCGTAAACTCTTTCCAACTTCTGCCAAGTGTTTTGATACTTGTGTTGGCTTCGTTTCCCCTAAGGTGTAAATGCAAAATTATCTCTCAGGTTTCCAGTAATATGTTTGAAAGAATCTTCCTCTGTTCTTGTACACCAGAATGGAAGTATTTGAACTGTGTATTTTTCCCATGAAAAATCTGTGTTGATATGCCAAAGCAACATAATAGGTTGGATAATTTCTTCAGCAAAAAGTAATAATTAAAGTGGTGCAAATTACTGTAATGACTGTAAAATTGTTGCCATAAAGAACATCTGAACTACTAGAGTGCTAGAAGGCAAATGTCTCATTTGTATCTCTTTCTTTAGGATATGAGTTACGTTTCATTCTCATTCAATGCCTGGGCTTTCTAGCTGCAGAGTGCCCATATGGATCAGTGTGTGCTCCATTCCAGTGCACCTCCCAGCGTACCAAGGCATTTTACCTACTAAACATTCAACAGTTTTAACTGCTGAACTACTAAGTGCTACTTTCCCCCGACCCGCCCAATTTGTACAAACACTTCTTAAAAAAGATTGGCCACGATAGGCTGTTCTTAGCACTTAAGACGCAATGTTCCTTTTCAGGGAAAAGCTGCGTAATAGGACGGCTGTTTATTTGGGGGCTGGTGCATTCCTCTCTCTTCCCCGAGATTTAAGTGTCGCTGTGCAAATAAGCCCCTTATTGACAAGAGTTTCTGAACGAGTGCAGAGGTCAGTTATGTAAGAGTAAATAAAGAATGGTTCTTTCTACATGCCCTGGCTTCTCTGCCTTCCCAGCACCGTAGCTGTGAGCTCCTCTGCTGGGACGCCGAGAAAAAGAATTACTGTGATGATGAGATTTTTGATGTCTCAAGCTGGACATGCTAAGCCTATTTTCATCTTCACCTTTCTGAAAATTAGAGCTAATATATTTCAAGAAAACACCTTGGAAATGAATGGTGATGCTCATTTTTTAAAGCACTGTTGATAAACTTGTGGAGGCTCAGACTTTTTGCATATCCATTAAGCATTGGTAAAAACACTTTTTGCAAGGCACATTGAGAGTTTATCTGAACTAAAGAGCTATATATATTGTTTTCCATTTCTTTTTAGCTTGTGCTGGTATTATGTACCAGAAAAACTGAAAGGTTTTGTAGCATAAGTCAAGGAAAATAGTTCGCTTGTAATCACCCCTCAGTCCTTGTGTGAGTAAATTAGTAAACCCTGCTTGCTGCTTTTATGGAGTGGGAATCCCCACGGATGGAAACCTTGGGATGCAGCAGAGATCTAGTATAGTGTAAAATCTGTAGTTCTACAGAGCTGCCTATAAATGCTGTCTTGCAAAGGGATTAAAATAGAGAGTGGTTCAAACACTGTCTAAAAACAACTGAAAAACTGTCATGAGAGAAAGAACTTTGTGATAAAGATTTTACCCTAGAAAAGTCCTTTAGTGCAGGTGGAAAAAAATGAACTCTTGCAATGCTGTCAGCAATATCGCTGAAACTGTAGCACTCCCTGTGAAAATGGATGTGCTTATATGTAATTTTAATTCTTGATTAACAGTATTTTAACCAAAGCGTCAGGTCACTTTCCTCCCCTATTTTGTACTTTTTTTTTTTTTTCCTTTTATGTAGCGCTGAAATACACTCCCCATCTGCCTTACTTAGCCTTTGTAAGATATTTTTATGTGCTCTGAATTATAGAAGGGGAAATAAGAACTTCAGCAAGATCAGTGAGGAAACCACATCCATTAAAATGTATTTTCACTAAAGTAACTGAAAAGTGCACAATTCAGACTGCAAGTAAAGTCAGAAGAGCTCTAAATCCCTTCCCTTCAGACATCAAAGACATATTAACTCCATCTTCACCGCACAGACTCTTAACACATCCAGTTCAATAACCAAATGATCTTAAGGAATATTAGTTTTAGCTTTCTGATAGTCAGATGTTGTTTAAAAAACTGGTTTGTTTGGCTTTCCGCGGAGCTGACTGTGTTTCTGAGTATAAAAAGAGTACAGATTCTGCAACAGGTGAAACGACTGAGATCAGGTACTTTCAGGATAAAACTCTTACATTGTTCTGAAGGCTAAAAAATTAAGAGAATATGCCCAGTAAACAACTTCCCTTGAAAGTACAGTGTTACAAGTTTAAAGGAACAAGAGCTTTTCCTACCTGTAGCTTTCACGCTGATCAGGAAGTGCAGCTCTTTTCTGATTGCAATCTTCCATGGCTTAGCTCGGCTTCTGCATTTGAATGTTAAATATGTAAGAATGCCTTGTTTAGCTTGGGAGTTTGCATGACCTCTTAATGAGATACTGTAGTTAGTGTCATTGGGTATTAAGGCATCATGTGACTGTAGATGAAAATAAAATCCTTCAAAGTTTGCATTTAATACTTCCTAGAATCTGTAACCCTTTACCTGCAAGCTGGGTACGAACGGGGTGAACCTCTGCTTTCTAGTCAGGGCTAAAATAAGAAAAGAGCGTGTGCTAAATCAGTCCTTTCCTCTGGGACGGTCACGTAGGATAACAACCAAGTGCAAGCTGACAGTGTATTAATGCTGTCACGTGCCTCATTTTGAAATCTCCCCATGTCACAAATTCTGCTGAAGGATTTGGCAGAAAGCTCCTCTGTTGTATTAGATAGTTTTGCCTAGCCGTGAAATTTAGTTCTCAGTGTATTGGGTGAAGCCCCACAGAGCAGCTCTGACCTAAGGTGGGAGTTTCAGGCAGGGTGTCGCTTACCTGTGAAACCTGCTGACCTTTCTGGATCACGTTGTTTCGGGTGTGGTGTTTCCAAAAAAGATGTTCTGCTGCCCCAGCATAGGATCCCTGGGGAAGGGATTTAATTTAGGCAATGTCTGCCAGCAGCTGGGTCAGGTGTTTTTCATGTGCAATCTTTAGCATATATCAATGTACCTGGAAACTGTAAAGTAAGTCCTGGAAAGAACTTGCCGACTCACACTGAGGTTGCATCACCGAACCGCGTGCGTCACGGTGTGCGGGCCCGGAGCTGCAGAGCTCCGGCTGGCTCGCTCCGGGCGCTGGGGAAACGTGCTGCTTGGTGCTGCCAAGCTTTGGGGAAGCGCTGCTTGGAGGAGGTGTGCTCCTGTCACCCTGCGTAGCCGCGAGGGTGACCCGCGCGCTGCCGCCCTGCCCTCCTCGCCGTCCCGGGAAGGGGCCCGGCCCGGCCCGGCCCGCTCGCCTTCTCACGCGGAGCAGCGTCCCCAGGTGCGCGCCCGGCGCCGAGCGTGGCCGCTGCCCAGCCGCCAGCTAGGCGCAGTGTGCCAAACGCACGCAGGTGTGAGCGCGGCAGGCGGAAGGGGTGGCCGCGCGGGCGCAAGTGCGCCCCCTGGCCCCGCTGTGCCCCCGCGGGGCCGCGGCCCCGAGGCGCCAACGTCACGCGCCAGGAAGCAAGCGAGGAAGAGCTGCCCTGGATAGGCTTGTTTTAAACAGAGATGCGTGTCATTTAGCGAGGCCAGATGTCATTCGCAGGCTGAAGTAACTCCCGCAAAGCCGCCACCTCCAGCAGCTCTGCTGCAACACGGGGAGTGTTAGTTCTGCTCTCTCCAGCCAGCTCCTCTGGCTTAGCTGACTCCCACTGCTCTGCAACTGCCAGCTGGCAGAGGGTGGCTTCTGCTTTTCCTACAGCTAAGCTTTTAGCATTACCTGCAAATTGCCTTCAAGTGCTAGGGAATGTCCTGCTGCAAAAGCCTACGTTAAACTCCCCGAAAGGCTGTGATCAGCAGGTGAAAGCCCTCGGGCTGCCCGTGCAGAGCAGGGTGCTCTGCGCAAGGAGGGCAGCAGGCTCTGCCTCCCCGCTTCCCCTCAGGCTTGGCCTCCCTCACACTGCCCCCCACTTCCCAGCGCTACCCACGTTGCTCCCGTTTCAGAGATTCTTGGAACAAGACACGTGTCCCTCAGGACGCTGTAGCTCACGCACCAGGGCTGGGATGGGCGTCCGTGCTGCCCTTGTGCGTGTGCCCGCTGGTTTTGGGTGCTGTGTGTGTGGCAGGTGCAGCAGTTGGACTGGCCCTGGCCTATTGCACATGTCTGGGGGCAGGCCTGGCTTTCAGGCAGAGCATGGGGCTTTTCCTGCCCTGAGCATCGGGCATGCATTCCCACCCCCATCTGCGTGGATGGGAAGTCCAGTGCTTTCCGTAGGAGGGCATCTTACACCGTGCGGACCTGCAGAAATACAGTAAATCCTCTGCATCTCTCTAGAGTAACTTTTGACCGCTGAAAAGGTGGAGGTACCTTCCTCTCCTCTTCTCCTCAAAGTCCTGGTCTGTCTGACCAGGCTGTCCTAGCTTTCCCATGTCCTGGGCTCAAAGTATTGCTTCTTGTTTTCGCCTTCATTTGTGATAACTGCTTTCCTCTTTGATCTCCCAGCAGGAGACCCCAAGTCTTCACATCCCTTACTGATAGCTGCTGCCGACCTCTGTCTCATTCGTTCTTCTGTTAGCAGAGAAGTCCTGCATTAGCCCCTGCAGTCCCAGGTGTGCTGTGCCCATTACGGCTAATATAGATGATGCCGTTCCTGAAATGCAGTATTTTCTATGAGCATGTGAAAACCAGTGAGATCATCTCAGGCTTATAGTTTGGTTAGGTTTTCAGAGATGTGTCCTGGATGAAATGACCACTTATTTCACCCACCCAAGGCCCCTGTTCTAAAACATGATCTTTTTTGAGATGCCAGAGGAAAAGCCATTGTGATGTTCAGCTTGTGGAAATCCTCCTTTTTCCCCTCTGGCCTCATTCTTGAACCTTACTAAACAATTTTGGCTGGGGTTTTTTTGAAGGCCATTTTTGCTGAGGTAGCAGCCTGCTTTGAAAAGTTGCAGCTGAACAGGTTATGTTTGCAGGTTACGTCAATGTGGTCTTGGAGTGGGGGTCTGCTGGGCAGCATACTTGGCGGTGGCTGAGCCATCGGTAGAGACCGGTCACAGTCAGCAAAATATCCCACAGCTTTTGAGATTTCTGTTTTCATTTATGTTGCAGTGTGCCTGAGTTTTTGTTTCATCCTTTGCTTTTGTTTCATCCCTTGCTTAAATATATATATATATATAGAATCATAGAATGCTTAAGGTTGGAAGGGACCTCTAGAGATCATCTAGTCCAACCCCCCTGCACACGCAGGGTCACCTACAGCAGGTGGCTCAGGGCTGCGTCCAAGCGGGTTGGGAAGATCTCCAGAGAAGGAGACTCCACAGCCTCCCTGGGCAGCCTGTGCCAGGGCTCTGTCACCCTCACTGGCAAGAAATTTTTCCTAAAGTTCCTGTGG
>VZSV01000188.1:1371063-1419548 GCA_013398735.1 Nothocercus julius | reverse complement strand
CCAGCAGCTCCACATCCCTCTTGAACTGGGGAGCCCAGAACTGCACACATATATATATGCATACATACATATATATGGCTGGTGTTTCCAGATGCTGTTAGTGCTGCACAGACAGTGGTGTGAACTGCCCCCGTGCGAGAGCCCTGTGGCAAAGGCCTCAGGCTGCCCCAGGAGGGCCCGCGGGGAACCTGCTGCCGTGTTCACTCTCCTCTGCACCTGGGAGTTGAGGCCATGATTTGCATCCCGGCTGTTACCATCTGTTCTTTTCATGGACGTTACCAGACTACCCCCAAAATGCAAGGAATGATGTTCAGTGACCAGACTGGAAAGGCAAACCAAAGGGAAAAACTGTAATCTTGCTCATCCCTGCAGTTGTCTTCCAGGAAGAGAGGTGCAGTAACCTCCTGCATGGGGTATCACGACTCAAAGTGGGTCCCAAAGGCCCAAGTCTCCCTTTTGATATGATTGCATAAAAAAGGATGTGGTAAAAAAGTCTTTAGTATTTAAACTAGAAAAAATCAAAATAAATTTCAAATTTTGTCCTTCTATAGACTTAAATATGTTAAATATCTAAATATTTATGTTAAATATATATATATGTTAAAACATGTGTATTTTTAAACTTCTGCTTACCCAAACAAAACACTGCAGATTGTTGCTATTGGTGTAATTGCCCAAATGACCGGGGTCCTTCTTGTGACCTCTCAGACAGGCAAGCAGCATCAACCTGCCCTGAAGAGCTTTCACTGTAGCTTTTGGGAAAGCCGAGCAAAATAGCAGGAGTCTAAGCTGATCTGGGGCTGATACAGTCCACCCTGGCTATGAAAGATGTTTTAGTGCTCATCTTTTTTTTGTTTGTTTGTGTCAAACTACCTTGTTAGTTGGCTAAAACTGCTCCTGCCACAGGTCCCTGCAGAGGAGTTGAGTAGGTGCCATGCAGCAGTTAGAGCTGGGGAACCACAGAGACCTGGACAGATCTTCTGAACACCTTTTCTGGGCTACATGTTAACTCACATTTTCATGTTATCTGATAATAACATGAAAGAAGTCAAATGGCCACAGGCTATATGAAATGAAGTCATGGGTTGCGCATTCCCCAGCTGTGGTGCAAAGGAAATGACTGATAATTTTTTTTTTTTTTCTAGCTGACCTCCGGCTTACCTTGGTTTGCCAAAGAATTTCCGGCTAATTCTGCCTGGAAGCATTCTTCCAGCCACAGCCTTTTTCTAGCAGCTTCTATGTTGGAAAACATGGATGCTGTTTGAGCATGTTGTGTTGTGTGTCCCAGGACAAGAGGGATGTGGAGCTTCTAGAGAGGGTCCAGCGTAGAGCGACAAAGATGATTAGGGGACTGGAGCATCTATTGTATGAGGAAAGACTAAGTGAGCTGGGCCTGTTTAGGCCAGAGAAGATAAGACTGAGAGGAGATCTGATCAACATGTACAAGTACCTGAAGGGAGAATGTAGGGAGGATGGGGCCAAACTCTTCCCCGTGGTGGCCAGTGAGAGGACAAAGGGTAATGGGTGCAAGTTGAAACACAGGCAGTTCCATCTCCATGTGTGGAGATGGCAGTTCCATCTCCATGTGCTCTGGGTGTCCCTGCTGGAGCAGGGGGTTGGACTAGGTGATCTCCAGAGGTCCCTTCCAACCTCAACTGTTCTGTGATTCGGTGTTTATGGATATGCTTTAGATAAGGAGTAAGTGAAGGTCTTGTTCTAAAGATGCAAACAGTGCTCCTTGAAGGTAAATGGCTCTCTCCGTCTGTCGAGGTAGAAATGCATCCGGACGGGAGCCTGCCACAAGCGCCTCCCAGAGCCCCGCGCCTGCAGCTCCATAGCCCTAAACACGAGGGGGGTTCAGATGTTCCCCTCTTTTTTAGTGGGTAGGTTACACAAGGCCGTTCGCAGCTGGTCACCTTGCACACGGGCAGTCTTTAATCTAATCATAGGCAGCATTTAAACATTTTTTTTTTTGTGAATTTCAGGGGCGTTTGTGTGTTTCCTTTAGGTACCTGAAGTGGGAAAAATATTGGAATTTTCCTTATGAATACCAACCTTTAAAAATTATTTATATACAGGCTAATAGAAGATGGAAGTGCTTTGTGTCCATGTGACAGAGTGAAATTTGCTGTTCTGGAGATAGCCCCTATGAACTGGGCATGTCATTCACTTCTCGAGAAGTAGCATGTTAGTCTCCCACGGGAGCTTTCCCTAAAAATAAGACTCTACACACAAGTCTATTTCCTTAATTTATTAGTACAAACAATGCATACACAAGACTGTATATTGTTTGAAGACTGCAATAGATTTCTAATTTAACAACTCTGTAACAAAATTTAACTAAATTTAACATTTAAGAAAATATAAATCTCTGATTGGGTAGGTTTTCCCAACAATACAAAGTTTACATAAAAACATTCAATATGATCTATTAGTTGCAAACAAGTTAGGAAAATTCATTCAAGTCACTTAATATACTATATTGGCTTGTACATAGAACATTCACACACTACATTGAATCCTAGCTTAGCATTCGTTTCTTGGAAATCTGTGGCATGGAGTTCTGAATTTAAAAATAAAACTGTTTCATTTAAATCCTTTGAAAAAATGTTCACAGACGTGCCATCTTTAAAGATAAGTAAAGAGGGAAAAATCTTCTCACCCTTTCAGATGTTGTCAGCCTGGGTGAAATGGATTTTTTAAGCATTTGTTAATATTTCCCAATTTCTGCCCTAAAGCTGATAAAACTGTACAAAAGGCTCAGAACAGTTTTAAAGCAGAAAGTGAAACTTGTAAATATGTGGAAGTAAGAAAAACTCATTACAAATTGGAGCAGTAAAGAACCTTTGGATAGCCTTTATATATAGTGGAATATTTCAGAACATACACAAGCATGTTCTGCTAGTCCCAGAGTGTTTGGTCATCTCGTCTGCATTTGTCATGGGAAAGAATAGAAATGATAGTAAGGCAAATGTTACCAAGGTTAATACATGGCATGTCTGAAAGCTTTCTATTAAGAGTACTTTAGAAGTTACTTTGGACTTTCCTACAACAACATGAATAGTAACCTTTTAGCATAAAGAATTTAACAGATGTTTAACTGTGTCTGTAATGCCCTTTCTTCCTTTTTTGAAAAATTATTCATTACACCCTGTACTAATACACACTGTGAAGACAAAAAAACCTCCCCAAACCAAAAAGGAAAAAAAAAAGAAAAAAAAAAAGAGACCCTATATTCCTGTTATGACTTAGGTTTTTATCATTTTTATCACAATACAGAAACCTGAAATCCCTGCATGCAATTAAAAAAAGATCTTTCAGTCCCTTCATTGAGGTAAATGAGTATTTATCACCTCAAATGTTGACAGATTTGCTGCTCACTGGTGCCTACTCTGTTCAACCCAAAGACTAATCCTAATTAAAAAAAAAAAAATAGTTATTTTTATATGATGATGGAATGTATCAAGTGTTCCAGGTTGGCAGGCGACATCTTGTCATTGCACCATCAAGCAGAAAAACTTATTTTTGCTAGTAGATATAAAGTTGGCTATTAGCAATAGACCCAGCTCTGACCACATCCAGGCAATTTGGTTTAGAAAACAGTGGTCTGCCTCTTCTCCCAGGCCATGGGGAGCTTTAGTTCCAGTCAAAACTGTTTGCCAACCCCAAGTAAGATCTCCTACCTTCTGTAATAGTGTAACACTTTTGATAGTATTGCTAGAAATTTTCAGTCAAGGCCTTGGATGCAATCTTGGACTGAACCTTGTATTCCAAAATTTAAAAAACCCTGCAGCCCACTGGTTAAATATTTGCTTGTTTGCTTTCTTTGTTTACATAAATGCCAGAATATTTGCCGAGGAAAAAACAGCTGGTCTGCCCTGTGCTGTTTCTGTCTGTCTTCCAAGAAACGCACTGATTTTTACTTGAATTCAGAAGGCAACCTATGCCTGTATACTGTTACTCAGGCAAACTAATCCAGATGGACACTCAGTTGTCAGCAGTAAAACTGTGTCCTCTGCAATCTATGGCTGAGCACACTTTCTCATAGCAATAGTTGTGTTTTTTGGTCGGTGTTGCTTCACTTACCTCAGGCTCTGCCACTGTAATGGGGCTGTCCCTTGCAAATACTTCAGTCGATTCCCTCCAGATGCAGTCTGCAGTCACTTTGAAGCTGTAGTTGTGACATTTTGGCCTAATCACTTGTGTTGAGTTGTTGAAGATTTGACGGCTGTTTGAAGTGGCGATTTTGATTTTCAGTGTGGCATCTACTCGATCAACTACCGTGTAAGTACCTATACTTCCGTCATCAAATCCAATAATGATATTCAAATGCCTCTGGGAGAGTGCAAGGAAAGTGGGAGTTTTATAGAGAGAACAGGCACCTATGTTTTTGCCATCTGCAAGCCGCATGACTATCAGAGTGGAGACCGCACCGTTGTCATCGTCGTCTTCGTTGCGGAAGCAGATGTACACGAGATAGCGGCCGTCACGAGAGAGCCGCTGCCGCCAGACGACACCCGGAGCGTGAACCACGCGCAGTTTCCCGCTGTGTAAATCAAGTACATTGATGTTCTCATCTCCGCGGGATATAATTCCTAGCTTCCCATTGGGGGATATTTCAAAGTCTTCCAAATTTTTTAAGAAATTGTTAGGCAATTGTACACGTCTGCAGATGACTTCCTCCATTAGGCTCCAGATGTTCACAGTTTCAGTCGATGTTATAAACACAACAATATCTGGGCAATCTGGTATCAGCTTAATATCCACAATGATTGCACCGTCATCACAGGAAAACTTCTTGGTTATACTGCCAGTCCAGAGACTCACCGCCAACACTTTGTTCTTTGCCATTCCAACTACGAAGGTATTTGCAGTGGTTATAAATGCGTTGTGTAAGGCAACGAGAATATTGCAAACTCTGTGTCCTGTAGCCAGCCGCCACACTCTGGATGCGTTCTGCTCGCAGAGGGAGACTACAAATTGATCGTTATGAGTAATCATCAGCTCTGAGATTTTCTGTCCGTTAATGCGAAAGATATTTTCCCCACTAACAGTGTGCCATACGTACTGGCTGCATTTATCATCCGATGTAACCATTATTTCTCCAGAAGAGGTCAGCACACAGTTTTCAACAGTACCTTCATGCTTGAACACAGCTTCGATGAATCCGGTGCTGAAGTTCCACTTATGGACAGAATCTGATCCATCCAAGGTATATATTAATTCACCTCTGGCTGGCAACACCAGCCTCTGGATGGGTTTGCCAGACTTGTCAATATTGGACATAGCTGTTATGATATCTATATCCCAAATAGAAAGGACACCACTGGTGGATAAGGATAGCAGCATGTTGTGATGATTTGATTTAATTAGCCTGACTATAGTTCCTGAGATTTCCTGTAAGCTTGCCATACACTGTCCCGTATCTCTTCTCCAAACAAAAATGGCTGAGGTATTTTCTATTGAAGCAATTATACAGTTGCCATTTTTGGACAGCACGGCAGATACAAAGCGCTCATTGTGTTTGGCTCTGAACTTTTCAGCCACCTTCCACACACGAGTGTCAAGCAGTTCGATGCTGACAGCCTTACAAATTAAAATTGCACTTTGGTCTTCAGAAAGCTCTACGCTGACAACTTCACTGTCTTCTCTCCTGCAGTCAAAGTCATCCGTAAGCTGGGGATTTGCGATTTCCTCCGTGTTCCACACGGAGAGGCTCCCCTCGCTGTCCACCATCACCATTTCTTGGGCTGTGTCTAGAATGTGAAGGAATTTCACAAATCCGCTAGAAAATTCGGAAGTCACAGTGGCCAGCTTCTCTCCGCTGCCTAAATGAAAAACAGTGGTGGTGTTCAGATACTGCCCGCAGAACGCATAAACTCCATCTGGAGAGCACTGCACACACGTCACCTCGTACCAGCAGTGGAAGTGATAGAGAGGCCAGCCGTAAAGCAGATCTATTACTGTGACATCCTTGCTGGCCTCCAGCCAGGCAAGGGCATGGTTGATTGATAATGTGAATCCATTTATAAAATTTGAGTCCCCCCCGATTCCGCAGTGTTTTGACCCCTTAATTTCTACCTCAGACAAGAGGCAGGAATTTATGTTATCATATATCAAAAGAGTGTTCTTTGTTGTAGCCACTACCAGATACTTCTCATCGGTGGTGAGTTTCATCCCTAAGATGACAGACGGAGACGTGGTAATCTGCCTCAGCAGCTGGCGTGTCTCTACATCCCAGGTGCTGATGGAGCCATTTTCCAAAGCAGCAATAATGGTGCAGGGGTTGAAAGTAGGCAGGATTTCCGTGACGTGCACGCAGCTGGAGGACAGGGGCAGGCGCTCAGGGCTGTACGTCACGTCCATGGAAGAATGCAAAGGAACTATGGAGCAGTACTTGGGTCCGTCCTTGTCGCACTCTAAAAGCAGGTGTCTCAGTTTAGGCAATGAACTTACTACTGGGAGGAGCCTCTGCTGCAGTTCAGCAGACAGAGAACCTGGGTATTTCACTACTTTGGACTTTATGCTGCGGAGGGTGCTCGCGAGAAATTTCAGCTCCTTTTCTTGCGAGTAGGTGTAAGCCAGTTCGATGTCAGAAAGCGCCTTATCAAACTGCCCTATTCTAATCATGGTGTACAGCCAGCTGAAGTTCATGATGACTCCATAGAGGAGATCATCTGTTCGCCCGCATCGCGTCAAGTGATGTATAAGCTCTGTCATTTTTCTGTGATTGATAAAGAAGATGTCAGGCTCCAGCGGGTTACACTGGAAGACCCAAGGCTGATCAGGTGCCTGCCTGTCAAAAGCAGCCTGATCCATACCGTGCTTTTCTTCCTCATTCATGCGTCTACTGCCATGGTCAGGACAACCATTCAAATACTGGTCACTGCTGTAAAAAGGTTTTCTTCGCCCACCTGACCAAACACCAAGGAAATATTCTGCCATGACTGTGTGCATCTCATGCAAATCTTCTTCATTGCTCAGGTACAATTTCTGGGCAATTAGTTGCAAGTGCCTGTTTGCCCAAAGAAGAAGTGTTACATTTTTCACTTGCCGTTCTATTAAGTATCCCTGTAAGCCCTCCTTAAGCCTTGCAATGTATATATATGGAATCCTCAAAGGGTTGCTTTCTTTGACACGCTCGCTTAGTTCATATATAACACTGTTGTCAAGGGCTAAAATATCTTCTAATTCCATTTCACTGAGGCCAGATTTGGACATAGTGATGTAGCCAAGTGCTCTCGACAACAGTCTGGATCCGCACTTGCTTTCCAATGACCAAAACAACTGCTCTATGCTTTCATGTACAGTGACGCAGAGGGAGGACTCATCGACATCTTTATGAGACCTCCAGCTCCGGACCTCTTTGAAGGTTAAGTTTACAAACATAGGCAGAGTACACTTGGAGAACGCTTCATTGACATAAATTTGTTGCCCCGATGTTACTTTTCTTTTCACTCGCAGCAGCTGATGTTTCAGTACCTGGCTACACATCTTTCTGTCCCTTGCAGTCAGTTCAATGTAGTTGTCCTCTTCATGAATAAGGCACCTCAATTTTTGCAGGATCCCATGTTTGTTTGGCAGTGTTGACAATATGATTCGTACCGAACGAGGAAGGTGGATGGGAAGCCACCAGAGCTTCCTAGCGTCATCACCATCTGTTAGTTGTTCTAGAGCATCAAATATTATGACCAGTGGCCTGTGGAATGAAGACTCATTCAAGAGATTTATGAACAAGTCCCGAAGATCATGAATCTTTTTGGGGTAACTTTGTACGAGGCAACGATAGTTGACTGCTAATTGTTCACAAGTACTTTGAAGTATATGCTTCAGATCTGTACTTGTTTCCGTCGATCCCAAAAATCTTATGATCACCACAGGGTCAGAGTCAGGTCCCATCTCTTCTTGCAGCCAAGAATAGGCCTATAGAATACAGAACATAATTTAGTTAAACTCCAAATGTAGGACAATGTAGGACATTTATAAGTAGCAATTATCTATATAGAAATTAAGCTTATTTTCAGTGTCACTGATTGAATGGAAATGCTTTCACCAGCAGAGCTCTAAGATGGCTTATGTGCACTGAATTTTTTCTTTTTCTTTCTTTCTTTTTTTTTTTTTTTTTAATCATGTCATCTTTGCTTAGTTCACACAATATTCCAAAGCACTAAGACTCAGATCCACAAAGAGCTTTCGCCTTCAGCAGAATTTAGTCCATAAATCCAAGGGTACTCTTTGCAAAATGTATGCCTCCTTTCCAAAGTTAGAGGTTTATAGTAAAAAATTTCTTTTGACACAAAGTGTTCTGCTATTACAGATGTCTGAAGTTGACATATGTGATACAGCTGGGCAGCTCGGCACCTTGTTCCCAGCTTCAAAGTCAGGCACTGGTTTGGGGGACAGGGATAGGACTGCAGGATTGTCCTTTTCTACCTGGCTACCTTAACTCCTGGACCACAGCAGCATGCTCTCGTCTTTGTGTGCTGAGGCTCTTGCACTCCTGTGCATTGCTGCAAGGCCTAAGAACTCTCTCTTGTCCCTCCTTTCGGTTGGGGTACTCTCTAGGCAAGAAAGGAACGTGGCTTGAAGTTCTCTTGGTCTATGGGGGCTCCATTCACTCACCCACCCAATCTTTTCACCTCACTTTAAGTTACTATGGAATATTTTGAAAGAAAAGCATAACCCAGGCCCCCAGGTTGACTCACATACTGAGATAGGAAGTGAGATCTTAAGTTGCAAATCCCAGTTTCACGTAGTTAACTAACATGAGTTCATAGAATGCCACTTTGTTTGGTAAAGAGATAAGATATTGTTCCTTTCCTATTTCCTCCTGGCTGATGTGGCTGTTTCCTGGCCTACTGTGCCAAAACCTCTGAGCAGCCTGCAGGGAACTGGGACTTCCAGCTCAAGGCTTAGGCTGGGTCATCTTTGGCTTTTGCACAAGGTGTTTCTCTAGTACTCAGCTCAATGACTGAAATGGTGTATGCCAGAAATAATAAGTACATACAAGTATTTTTAAAGATTGACACTTATTACAAATCTATCTATGGGCCTAATTGTTGAATAATTTCTGAAGAGAACATCAACCAATATAGCATGACTTGGAAAGACATGTTGTAATTGTGAATAAGACTGAAAGCAATGCATGAAGTTTAAATGGTTCCACATTCATAGGATCTCAGTGGAACAACATGGAAAGAGACAATTCTAAAATACAGATTGGTAATTCAAAAATGTATTGACTCCTGTTAGTTGAGTAAGACCAGTTTATAAAGCTCTGCTAAAGCTATTTTTGTTTTGATTAAACATATGATTCAGAGATGTTGCTATTAGAAGCTTTCTAGATGTGTACGCAGTCTAATATGCAGAGTATTATTTTTTTCTGTCTTATTGAATGCTGATATCAGAATTTATTAGCAAATGGAAGAATGAAAAATAAGCTGGCCTCCACATGCTAATGCTCGCATTCTGGCACCATATTACGTAAGGTATTTATTTACCTTCTTTGCCACTTCAGCCAGTAGAAGAGTTTTCCCTGTGCATGGTCCTCCGTATACGATAAGAGGGTTCACGTGTCCTGTTTTGCTGCGTAGGAGGTACTTGTGAACTATGTTTAATGCCTCACATCTATATTCATAAAACATGGAGTATGTTTTACATAGTGACGAGTGTTGAAGAACTTCGTCATAGAGCAAGTCTGTCTCGGTGTCAAAATTCTGCTGTATTGTTGCTTGGATTATGTCAATCAAGTCTTCGTAGAATTGCTTACTGAGTCCTTCAATGTAATGATTCTCCACTTCCTGCGAGTACCCCAGCTTCATGTCACAGTGCGTGATGGACGTGTACACTCGCAGGTTGGATGATGCAACTATGGTAGGAATGAACTCATCCCTGAGCTTCAGCAGCTTCTCGTGGGCCTCAGGATCCCGCAGAAACTTCCCAGCTGTATGTATTACATCCATGTATTTTCCCATCTCTGGGATTTTAACAAAACGCTCAATGTTGGCAATTTTACGAATATAGCAAACACACTTTTTTAGGAAGGCTGGTGTTTGTTTACCCAAGGCAAAGTCAAGTTCATCTTCTATTGCTGGGGATGAAAAGAGAACAGTGAGATTCTATTATTTTTTTTCACATTAAAGAGGTTCAAGAATCTCCCTGCCCTAAACATGTTGATTCTGAAATGATTGCATTGGTAAGATGCTGCAAGAAATATATTGCAATGTTTGCGGAAAGGCTGATAGAAAAGAGAATGAATGAATATATTGAAATAGTTGGTCTAAATTTTACCTGAGGAAAGATATCTCTTTGCTTGGCTGCGTTTCATTTTTCCTTTCTCATACAGCAATTTCACAGCAGTCTTAAAAATCTTCTTAATTTCTTCTGATACGTCCTGCCATTTATTCTCATTTACAGGATTTGAAGAAGATTCCATCTTTTAAAAATATCCATAGTTAAACATTAATAGACATATCTACAACTTCAGAAAGTACAGATCTAATATTTAAGGTGACAAGGGGACAAAGAAATAGCTACATTATAAATAAATAAAAAAGAGTTCAACTTTTTGTTTCGCAGGTAATCATGATTCTATTCTAAAATGATATACTATATTCTAGTATGCTACTCTAGAGTTGCATAAGTTACCTATTTTGAATATTTTCTACTTCTGACTGCTAAAGTAGAATTCTTCAAGGATAGGACTGAGAAAACTTTTCTGTAAAGAGGGTTTTGAGTCTGAAATAGTCTTAAATAATGGTAGTAGATTAGCAATAGTATTTGTAAAATTATTATCACTTCTACTACCGAGAAGTAGTAGTAGTAATAATTAGATTTGGATGTCAAAACTGAGAATGAGGCTCCTGGCATGTGTAATTAAGGACCACACATAAGCTAATATTTGAAAAATAAGGGATTTTATCTGTCAATACCCTAGGCAGCAGTAATTCCAGCAGCAAAAAACTGTACTATAAATTCACAAGTCCTGTGAGAGGGTGTCTCACCGACATCATGATAAAGGTTTCTCTGAGGCAGCTGGTAGTTGCTGCTGCATTACTTACTGCAGGTGAAGTGCTTAAGGGTCTCAACTTTTCCTGACAGTTGAGGGGTGTAATAGAAAGGATGAATTCCTTAATTCTTTTTGACATATGTTCAGAGCTGTTCATCCTTATTACTTTCTGTAAGATTATGAGCTGTAACTGTTAGTTTTTACGTTATGAGCATCTTTTTGCTTACTCCTTCGTGTCAGTAGCTTGAGGAAAGGTACAAAGACTTATTAACAAAGTCAACTCTCTCTATTCAGGGGATATTGTGGGAACTAGCAAAATAATGCATGAAGTTAGAGAACTTGCTTTGGTTCTTGTGAGCAATGCTTCAGAAACAGTCACATTATACTGTCTTCAACTCATTAAAACTGTCACTATTTTTCACGTTTTCCATCTTTTTCATGCTACAGAGGAAATGCTATATTTTGTGACACAATTAATGAATGTATTTGATTCTACTTTCTTCTATATGCAGCATGTACTCAAAATTAAATGTTTGGCCCCCATATTAAATACTTTATTTTTGTACACTGAATTCTGACCTTGGATACACAGAATGTACTGGACAGTAAAACTGAACTCCAGGTAGTACATAAGTTTTATTATAATCCATTAAAGGCAAATGCACATTTTAAAAATGCATGGTATTCAAAAATCTCGTGTTAAAATACATTTAATAAGTTAAAAGCATGGGATCTGACTCAGGACAGCACTTAAGCACTTCATTGTGGAGAGCTTTGACAGTACAGCAGTAACAGGGAAAATGTGCATTTCCTCTGCAAATCTTGTTCACTGAATCCTAGAGAAAGGACAAGGCAACAGCCAAGAGAGCTTGAGCTCTCCCTATTCCAGCATGAAGAAAAGAGATATCTGTAATTATGCCCCTGTAGCCCCAGTGCTGACTACTGACTGCAGTGCTCTTGGTGCAGTTCTATGAGGCTGATGGCCAGGGCATCAGCGCAATGGCACCACCCACCATGAATTTTGGAGTCTCACAGCTTCTGCTGTCACCAGATATCAGAGAGGAAGATCACAGAGCCAGCTGCTCATGTGTGGGCCAGGCTCCAGAACTAATTCGTGTGCCTGGCCCTAGGGACTACCTTGCGCTGTAGTTGCTGGAGAGGAATGTTTCAGGAGAGGTGAGCATGACCTACCGTATTCTGGTAGTTCTTCAGCATTTCAGATTTTGGTCTGAGGTAATATGCTGGTGGCACTGCATTCTCATCCCTGCAGTACCAGTCTTCTAAAATCCTTGTCTCCAGCTTAGCCTCTACTGCAGCATCTAGGATCATTTCAAACTCTGACGACTCAACTTCTCCTGGTATTCGGATGTTACCATATTTCTCTCCCAGGAGGCCCTGTGTAATTGCAGGAAAGTAGGGGTTATATTTCTCTTTCTAGTGATGCTAAAACTCTCCTCAGGATCTGAGGAAAAGAATCAGTGTAGTTACAGCTTTATGACTTCGAAATTGCTAGGAAAGGAGACAGATACAACACAAGATGAATTACTATTGACAGTACTGTACTGAGCTACACCTTACTGCCATGACTTGGCATTTCAAGTAGATCCATTATCTTTCCCAGTATTAACTGATTAAAAAAAAAAATACAAAGGTGCATTCAAAAGGTGCAATTAAAAAAACAACTTATTTTACAAGCACAGTGTTGCATTGATTCATGTTTTGTTAATACAGAGCAGTCACAGGTTGCCATCAATCTCAGGTGCAAAAGTGAATGTGGAACGCCCCTTCTCTGCAGTACAGGGTAAGGACGTGATCAAGTTTACAACCCTTTCTAGAACCTGCTTTCTGTAAAACACATTGCTGTCTAAGCCTGAAGACATAAGACTTTTTACAGTATTAATCAAAGCTAGTATTTTACAAACCACTAGACCCATAGCACCAGCATTAGGAGTGCTGCACGAAATTTGAACATACAGTGTATTGCTGTGACCAAGCAATCCCCTTAGCACTAGGGCTTCTGGTGGCTTCCAGCCAAGCTCAGTTGTGGTGCTAGGCACGCATCTCTGGATTCCTGACCTCTTCTCTTTATTCTTACTTTTCACAACAATGGAAGAGAAAATTTTATATTCTGTTTGAAGAAAATTCACATGATGTTATGTAGAGCTTTATATTAGTATTATTAAAAATGTGGCTTTATGGCTTATACCAGCAATATCAAGATCAATACTGCAAGACCACAAGTTGTTTGGCTGTCTCATGTTTATTTGTTTGCAAAAAATACTGAATCTCTTGCTCCAGTAGCTGCCCAACAAATGAACGATGGAACAAGGTAAAGCATTTTGGAACAAATACCAAACAGAAATGCATCAAATCCCATTTTTATCCTTAAGTGCATATATTTGGTATCAAGGCAAAGGTTTATGGAAGTCAGTCCTTAAACCATGTCATATCAGATCTTTCACCTTCAAAATTAAGGATTAAAATGGTGTTTACGATCCTCTAAATACATCAGCTAGCATCTAGGAATAGGTGCCTCCCTTGGTTGACCCTTCCCCCTTCCCTCATTTGGTTCAGCTGTAATTAGATTTTTATCTGGCTGTACAAGCATACTCTATCAGGGTACCACAAAACCACTCAGTCTTTTTATATAAACACTCTGTTTATATTTGAATGGCACACCTTCCTCCAGGGCTTCAGTTCTGAATTGCATCTCTGCAAGAGCCTCTCTTAGTATCTGCAGCAGCCTCTGTTAATATCTGCTCCCCTCCCCATACTCCCTCTACATGCAAGCAGGAAAAATAAAGCCATGGAATTGAAACAAGATTTTACTTCTCACAATGTTCATGTTCCTCCACACTAAGTCTACAAGTAAGACTATTGCCATTTCAGACCATTACAAAAAAATATCATGGTACTCTATGATAATAACCTAAAACTTCAATCTGTAGTAGCAACATTGCAGCATTTTAATTATTATTATATAATATTATTTTTAAAGGGAATAGCAATGTTTACAGTATGTTTAGTTCCAAGAGACAGCTTTATATGCAGACTCGTGAATCAAAATCTCCCATCTGATGAGTCATAATATCTTAATAGTAAACCAACACATTAAAGATTCATTAGATTGCAGGTCATTAACTGTTTAAATCTGCTAGGCTGGCAAAAATGTATAAAACCCTTGGCAACCAACTGAATCTACCCAAGTTTTGCAGAATTAAGAGAGCAACCTCAGCAGTAGTCCTGTTAGTGCTGATGAGCCTGTGGCTGCAGTTACTGTTAAAGAAGATTAAAAAATTACTGGTTAGATTCAGATGGGAAATATTTTTTATTCTCATCTTCTTGGCATGGAAAGATATTAAAATCTTAGTGCATTCATAATGATGACTAAAAGGAGACTAACTAGATTTTGATTTATCTGGAGACATGGTAGACTCATAGTGCATGCCATGTAATTATTTCAGACATCATCACTAAAATGTTCATGAACCTAAATGCAATAGCTTTTATTAATACAGTACAAGTAGAAGTTTTAGACATATTATAGTTCCAGCTAAGTAGTCCTGAGATATTTACTAGTAGATTTTAATAAAAACAAACAAATTACAGAAAGTTATACTCACTAATAATTTGTTCCATTCACCCATTTTAAAAGAAAATTACATGTTAACATCTGAAAAAACAGATCATCTAAGTTATATTTCCAGTGTTTTGTCAAGTGATTTTCATATACTTTTCACTGTAAGAGCAGCATTTCCTTCCCCCCTGCTTTACCAATGCAAAAAGCTGCAGATTTATTGAAATGCATTTTTTTAATCTGGTAAATGGTTTGATGATATTTGCTGGACTTCACAGGACAAATCTTGCTACTCTTATACTCTTGGTGAAGTTCCACATGCAACCCTGGAATGGATAAACATTTTCTTTTTAACATGTTCTCTATGTCTCTTTTAAGATGAGTCCTCAATTTTCACATTTTTGAAGAAAAATAAATCATCTTCAAAGTAATTACATCTAATCAATTAAGAAGCATCTTAGGTTGCCTGAGCAATTCTTAAAGTCCTTATTTTTGCAACAGCCCAGGGAGATTCAGAGGATTAGGCAGGGACTTAGAGCCATGACCCATATGAGCAGTTGGCGATGCCCGGTGGTGGGAACTGGTGCTGGTGGGCAGCACCATCCTCCTCGCAGAGCTGCCTGCTGCAGCAGGAGGACCCTGCCCACATGTGAGCTAACTCCCCAGTGACCCAACTCCCAGCCTGCTAAATTTATGGAGGCTAAAACTGACACCGCTTACACCAGGTGGAACAGTTCATCCTCCAACAGGAGGAGGACATCTCACCTTACTGAGCACGTGGGAGTGTTTCATGCTCCGGGCTGGAAGCTGCTGCAGGCACCTAACTCAGGTGACCCCCAGTGGCACTAAGTGCTGCTTCAGCTGCTGCCTGACTCGCAGGCACCTCAGCTTCAGCTGTTACAACACCTTAGGATTTTACATTGTTTGCTGGTCTCCAGAGGCTTGGAAATGCTGCTCCCAGGGATGTCACAGAGGCCTCCTGCTCCCAGTGCCTGAGGCAGCTGGCTCACAGCCTGATGGAAACCCGCAGGGTGCCCTGACTCGCTCTCCTAGGGTCACTTGCTCTCTGCTGCCTGCTGTGCGTACCAGGGCTGGGCTTCTTAGACAAAAAAAAAAAAAAAAAAAAAAAAAAAAGTAGGATCTTTGAAAAGATCTTTTTAAAAATTTGTGTGCCTGAACTGAAGATAGAATCACCTCAGCATAAATAGCAAGAACTGTTCTACTGTATTCAATTCTTCTTATATGTATAGAGTCTAAATTCTGAGTCCTTTGTCCTTCATGCTGAATTTTGATGTGTTTGTGTGTTTGTGTGTGCAAACCTTCCTAGATGGCATGTTCAAGTCAGGGAGGGAATGTAAAATATCTAACATGTCCCGTGTAGTTACTCTCCTTGTCTGCAGAAATGTGGGCTTACGTGACATAAGTAGATATACAAGTAAATTGTGTCTTGAAAATGTGGAATAAAGTAGTCAGGATACCAATTTTGAAGGGCATTTTGTACAAAATATTATTTGAATAGGATATTCAAACTCTAAAGTTTGTTTTCTTCTGGTATACTGTAACTCTGTTGTAAATATATGCTACAGGAATTACTTAGGCTATATGACATACTCAGCTGCAATGATGAATATTTGGAGAAAAAACAAACAAACATGCCAGGCTTAGCTGGAATGTTGTTTCTGAGGAAAAAAAATATGATGTGAATTGAACTGAGAATTTAATACCAGAAGAAAACAGAACGTCCTATTTCTTTTTATCCCTTGAGGGAACAATAGCCAGTTCCTCTCAGTCTCAGAAGGAAAATGCTAATGGCTAAAAACAGTGAATCCTTTGAATTGAAATAAAATGTAGATTTGCTTAAATTGATTTTTCAATGCGGTAATGATTCCAATAAGAAGAAAAACAAATACATGAATTCATTGAAAATCTTGGTGGAATGTATGTTTCAACTGCTTGTTAGGGTAAACTGCAACAATTAAGCTAAAACGAGCTTCAGAGAGGTTAATGCAAAGAGCTCTTGGGAAGCCACAGAGCCTGAAGCCTCTCTTTAAGAGCAGCACTATTCCCCTTAAGCAAGGGCACCTGGATGTCCTGTCACTGATTTGCCGGAAATTTGCTGATTTGTTTTTGCGGAACAACTGTCAGCCTCCCTTTTAGGTAGAGGTGCAGCTGCAGCCCATTCCACAGCAATACTCAGTTGTTAATGTGGAGATGCTACCTCCGTGTTAAGGATGCCAGAGAGTGCAGTTTGCAAGCAGTGCTGTGCACTTTTATTTTTCTTGAAAAGGATATATTTTGGGTATGAGGTGAGGTAAACAGAAAAAAATATTTCAGGTGAAATGTTTTACAGTTATAGTGGCAGCTACATAAGGCTCCAAAAGATGCTTTCACAAACAGGGGGAAAAAAAAAAAAAGGAATGCAGGCATGCAGGCTTTAGAAGGTCCAACTCCTTATGATTCTGCTTAAGGAAGAGCTATGACTGATGGCTGAATAAAAACTTTTCATTGGTGATTACATTATTGATATTTGAAGTAGGAAGATGATGGATATTAGGAGTGATGGTAACAACCTTGCTTAGAGCTAATTTGACCTATAAGATTTTGTTTGTTCGGTTGTTGTTTCTTTTTTTGTAAAGATGGTTTTGTCCATGCTTACAGACAAATTGTGCTCAGTAATAGTTTGAGGTTATGCTTCTTCTTGATGCATATTGTCAGCTGAAGAGAAACAGGGCTCAAAGGGATAGATTTCTCTTGGAAGACACTGAAGTCCATGCAGAGAAACAGACTGTCTATTTTCTATTTAAAAAAGTAATCTTAACCCTAGAATAGGCAAGGCAGTGCAAACCAGGACTCTACTATGGGCAAAACAGAGCGTCTTAGCCCAAGCTCTGGGCTGCAGAGGACGGTGCCATTAAGCACTATTTTTCCCCCAGAACTAGCTTTGCTATCAGTCAGGTCTAAGTTGCATGTCAGGAGGGGGAGCACTGACATTTGTAGATGCTTTTCTAATGTAACAGCAGATCAGCATCAAGTACACGTGAAATGTTATTAATTTGGCTTGTTTCTGGATTTTGGTGATTTATCTATAATTTTTATATGCTCATTTGCCAACTGCAACAATACATTCTTTTTAAGCTGACTAGTGTTGGTTTCAGGGCCTGTTAATTGGGGAATCTGGGGGCTGGTATTCTCTGAACAGATAACTGATATCTACTCCTTCAAAAATGAAATGATTAGATATCTCATTGGGTAAGAAAAGACCCATGCAGTAAGACTGTAATTTTCTTTCCTAAGCAACGCCAGCAGTCTTACGGCTCAGAAAACACTGATGAGAAAGTATCAAGCTCTTCTATATGTTCGTAAATGATTTGCATGCAGATCTCTTACCTTTCACATGGCAGAAGGTGAGGAAGCATTTTATGTATTACTAAATTACTATTAATTTGGAGGAGGCTAGAACATAGAGCAGCACAGTTGCAGGATCTATGAGAGGAGCTAGTAACCTAACCTGTAAGAATAGTTGAGGAGAGAGAGAAGAACATTTGGAAAGGAACCAAAGAAACCAAACTGAAGCAAAAAGAAGCCTAAAGGCTCCATCAGTCAGAGGAAGAAACCAATGAGCAAATAAATGAGTGGATAAGTCCCGGGGAACTGCAGGAATTCCGAGGGGGGCACTGGCTCCTGGTGGGATACCCGCTATCCCTGGCCCTTGCCTGCAGAGGCTGAGGAAGGGCTGTGCTCAGGCGCCCTGCTCAGGGCTCCGTAACGATAAATAACGCACGGGCCTCGCCGGAAAGGCTTCCCACGGAAACCCGTCCCGGGTCTCATGTTCCAAACTGATCTAAGGTGACTTAGATTTCAGCTTTGCAGCAGTTTAGTTGGCTTGGGACATTTTGATCATAAACCAACAAAAAAGGTAAAAGGTGAAGTGGTTTTGTATTGTTTCTGTCTCAAAATCTTCACTGCACCACTGCTTGGATTTCCTATTTTTTGATATTATTTGTTTTCTCAGCATTCCAAATATATGGAACTGTGCTCAGAACTGCAAGCATTTTATCTGTAGTTAAAAAAATCCCTGACATACATAACTAATCAGGTACCTTAAAATGCTCTGCTCTCTTACTGCTTTGTTTTCCTGCTTTATTTAGTGATGTCTAGCAAGAGGAGACAGACTCAAGCAAGCACACTGATAGCAGAGATTAAAGCTTTCCTTGGCTTCATAAACCACGTCCTCTCCACGCTTCATTAAAGTTGTGGCTTATGAAAAATCCACATAATTTCCATTATACAGAGTAGCAACAGCCTTATGGTCAGCAGATATCACTGCATATTACATTGAGAATGCTACCCCTAATCAGCGGGGATATAAATCCACCCTTTCATAAAGCCATGTTCACAACTGTCATATTTCAGAAAATATTGTTCTTCAAAACTACCCATTATTAGCTTTCAATTTAAAATACTGAATAAAAAGATCAACTCTACAAATCCTCTTACCTTTCATTTGCTACACTTATTCAAAAGTGAAATAGCTCACAATAAATCCTTAGATATAGCAGGTTTTTATTAGGCTTCTTCATGTCTTTTCTACCACTTATTTTTAACTAAAAGGTAATCAGGCCTAAAATGAATGGTAAGTGTGCAGGCAAATCTCTGAGTGCTGCCTGTGGGTAGCAGGTCAAGTCCTCAGCCACACGTCTGAAAATTCAGGAGCGAGTCTCCATGGAAATGAAAGCGGGAGAGCGAAGAACGGCCGCTCGTGGCGAGAGGCTGAGTGAGCGCAGCGCTGTGCGCGCCGCGGGTGCTGCGCGTGGGGGCCGCGAGCAGCGCGGGCTCCGCTGCGCCGCCTGGCCAGCGCCGCCCTCACCTAAGCAAAGCTGCCAGGGCTCGGCGCGGGGTTAAAAACTGTTTCTATACTACGCAAGATACTTGAACAAGAAAGGCACACAAAGTTTACTCGTAATACTGCAGTCTCTACGGCGTTCGTTCTCTGCTTCGTTTTTTTTCCAGGTTGAACGGGATAAAGAATTATTGTGTGAGGTTTTCCAGTAGGAAAGGAAGCAGCGAACCGCAGGCTGCTCCGTGGCATACTAACAGGACAGCAACTCTGACCAAAAAGGGCCTTGTGTTGAAGCAAATGTGTAACAGAGGCAGGGGATCCCCTACAGCTGCAGTGCCGCGTCACGGGAAAGAGCACTCCTACTTTCTCCTGCTCTACTTTGTAAGACAGTATCTTTCTTGAAGAAAAGCCTCCTGTGAAAGTATACACTCTGATTATTATTATTTAAGAAGCTACTACTAGCTGGATTTACCAATATTTAGGATGGAAAGTGAACTAGTTCCTTTGTGGGCAGGGGTCTGTGTCCGTTCTGCTTCAGGAGAATCCCAGGGGCCCTGAAGCGGCCCTGCGTGTTTGGGAAAGGGAGGGTGCCCGCAGGTTATACGCAGGTTATGCCCTGGCTGCAGCCAGTAGCACGGAGAGGACAGTAAGGTTTGCTGTTGCTTTACGTAGAACTGTGAATTTTAGGCTTACTGTTTTTTCTCACGTGCACAATACAGCTCAGGTTGGTTTTCTGATCTACGGTTCCATTCGTAGAGCAGATCATTACATCTAGATGATGTTTGGGAAAGCTCTGCTGAGGGTCAAGGATCTCTTTCTCAAGCAGCCTATTTCTTCCTCCACATGTAAGACATAGTATGATACAAGTTAGAGTTTATACAAATCTTGTTTTCGCTAACATGGTTATTTATTTTAAAATATGGTTATTTATTTTAAATATATTTATATTATAAATATAAATATAAGATAGCACCAAGAACTCTGTTTATGTCAAGAAAAAGAAATGCAGTGACTTATAAGAAAATCATACAGTCTTTCATAGGTTGAAAATGCAAGCTACTGCAAGGCCAAGTCAAGAAACAACTGATTTATGTTATTTGGTTCGGTTGCTTTGCTTCAGAAGTAGCAGTCAGTTCTGCTTCATAAATCAGTTCTTCATCCTTACTGTTGGTGAACTCCAAACTGCATTAAAGTTGCCCTTTTTTTTTTTTTGTATAAATGTATCTGAATAGAATGCACTGGTTCCAGACAGATTTTCATTACAGTTTTATGCATGTAAGCTATCAATCTGTCTAGGTGGTATTCTTCCTTATACCATTAAAAGTATGCTGACCTTAATAAGAGAAAGTAAGTAAAGCTGAATATGCAGCACTAATAGAGGATAAAACAGGAAAAAAAAAAAATATTGGGGATAAATAAGTTCAACTTGTATTTTTTTTTTTTTTCATCTAGGATTTTGTTCTTCCTGTGCAATTTTGCTGAATTGCCAAGAGCCAGCCTACCATGCTTTTATGGGTTTTGGATTTTTTTGCCCCAGGAGAAGAGGACCAAGTGTTTTTTTTTTGCACAATCATCTGCCAAAGGTTGCATTCTCATAATTACACATTCAGAGTGTACCTGGGTAACTTCAAAGTGGAGGGTAGCTAATCTTTGCTATTTGTCTTTCCTATGCTTTGACAATAATTCCATTCGAATAGGCTCCTTGGTATCTGGGTATGAGTAAGAAAGAAACTTTGATTTTATTCCATGTTTGGGAGACTATCATTAGTAATGCAAAACAGAGACTGCAAGCAAGGTTACAGGCCAGCTAAGTATTCTCTCCAGACATTGAAAGTGAGCACCTGATGAACTTCTTAACCTAACTTTTTTTATAAAAAGAAAATTTGTTATCAAAATCTTGATCTAAGACCATCCAAAAGTGCATCTAAGACCCCCTATATGCATCAAGTAGAGAGAAATCTGAACTTCGGTGCTTTCCCTAGCTACGCTACATTAAAGTTTAAAAGATAGAAAAAGCATCTTTATTAGTATTTTATTCTGGCAGTGCTATAATTCAGCGATGCGTTTTTCATTGCACTTTGAAATGCAAGGCTTTTGGAATTTGATATGCAATTATAGCAGTGAGCTATAATTCAATTTGAAAGTGTTGGCATAACTAACATGTAACTAACAAATCTAAATACATTTTATACAGCAAATTGCCTCAGGTGACAGGCTAACATTTCCTTTCCATTTCTCCCTTTCAGTTTAAAACTTTGGAGGACCCAGTGATGCGAGGGCCTCGGGTTGGGCAGAGACCTCATGGAGCTGCGCAGCTGGCAGAGCGCACCGTGCGTTGTCATTGGCAAGGGGAGCTCTACAAGGACGTGTGGAGAAGCTGCCCAATTTTCCACCAATTTCGGCACCTTTCCGTGGGTATGTTCAGTTGTGACTAGCATAGACTGAGACTAGACCCATAACGGATGAATCCTGCCCATGATCAGTCCTCGTCTTGGGATGACAAGGCGGCTCTCGTGCCAGATGGCACCGAATGAAAACGACAGGCTCATGTCAGCAGGTGAATTAAACGGGGAGAGGGCGAGGGCCGTATGGCATGAGCAAAGCACGGCTTTCATGGGACAGCACGCTCTGGCTTTTGTCTAATCCTTGTCATGGACAGAAATGATCTGTAGCCTTTGCAGCAGATGGAGTGTTCTGTAGCCTTTCAGTACCTCTCTGGACTCACAGAATTGTAAGTTTTTACTTAAATCTTTAAACTTGTAAACTTAAAAGACAAACAGAACTCGCAGTTTTTTCTAAACTTCTTTTCCTCATTACGTCAAGTTTAAGAGAACTGCAGTTCAGTTAGTTCCCTTTTATCTAAATATACCTACCTTTTCCAAATTATTACTTAGCAAATACAAGAAAGGAAAGTTTGGAATAGCAAAGATGTGGTCCTAATACTTTCCACTGAATCAAACATCAAAAGACTCAGGTCAAAGTGTTAAATTATTACATATCATGGACAACATTAGTTTCCTTGTATTTTATGCTAGAGCCCATTTTAGAAACTTATCCTTAAGATGCTTTATGCTATAAATACTATGCTGATGGTATATGCAATGTGACATTTAAGTTAAAAAAGAAAAAAATCCTAGATCTCCAAGTATTCTCTCATTTTCTGTTTCCAGGCCCAGGCTGCAAATGCTAGGATTTACAATTTTTTTTTTATTAGTATTTTTTCCAATTTGCAGTAGCTCTGCTTTGGCTTTATCACTCCAATAACTTTTTTTCCAGGTACTTTTCAGTGACTTGTGGAGCTATCAGTTCTTTAAACTAGTCTCAGTATTTTTAAAGCTGTCTTTCAGCTGCTTTGTACTAAGCTTAGGAAGATGGCTTAGGCTTGGTAGATAGAATATGTTTTGCATCTGATTGGGGCATAATGGGAAAGATTCATTCGTAGAATTAGAGCTGTCAAAGGAGTGTCAAAGAGAACACTTTTCCTAATATCGTTGCAGTCCTACAATTATGCATAGAGAAATTACTGGTTTATAGCCTCCGCTTACTTCTTAAAATGATGGAAACTCAAGATGTCTGATGGAGTTAAATACATCCTAGAACAGTAGTCAGAAATACGCTTCTTCAAGAGAAGTATTCTATATCATAGCAAGTCTTACTCATTGTGGTTATTTTTGTACTTTCATTGAGGTCCCTCTTTCATGTAATTTATCTCATATACAAAATAAATCCAAATTCTTCCCAAATCTCCTAATCTTTTGTTTTGGAGTTTTAACAGAAGCTATTAATCATGCAGTTTATAATACTAAATAGTCAGTCTCATTAGAGTTAGATCTATATCTACCCACAAAGTTAAAAATAACCCTTATTCTTCAAAGACAAAAGGGTATGGTTCTCTAAAAGGTTGGGGAAAGGATTCCATTTATCAAAAATCAGTTTATTTCTGTCTGTGCATCAAAATTAATACTGTCAGTATGCCGTGCACTTAAATGCTCTTAAATCAGTGTGCCATGCTCTTGAAGTAATTCTGAGTTACCTAAGTTCACCTTAAACATGTCACAAATCTTTCTAAGCACTACTATGAAATAAAGTTTTGTACTATTCTGCATCACATAGTTAATACAAAATCAGTGTCAGCAAAATCTATTGTATAAGATTCTCTGGAAAGAGGGGAAGAATACCTGGCAGCATTTAATATATGCAGTCTGTTCCCAGGGCCTTTGCAGTTACTGAACCCTATACAATATTTGGCCTGACTTCATAAATTCATATTACTTCAGCTGAAAAAGCTATGAGGAATGGCTGGACAGTCCATTGAGCTTGATGTAAAACATCAGGTCTGTCCATAGAAAAATCTCTCTCCACCATTTGAAGCAATGCACAAAGCTTCATTAACCACTTCTGTAAAGGTGTTTCAGCCTCTCTTTTAGGCCTCAGCAAAACCCAGTGAAGATGAACCCTTTTTGGCAGCTTTGATGACTCTTGAAGAATCCTAAAAGTGACTTTTTTTTTTTTTTTCTTTTGGCAACAGTCAAGAGAAGGTGGAAAGCAGGTTGAAAAAATAAAGAAAATCACAGCCCAGAAGTAAGGAATGGTGGTCTTCTTCAACAGGCAGTGCTTCCTTGCCCTTCAGTCCCAGCTGCGGGTGCCTGAACACCCCTCACGTCTGGGCAGTGGCCAAGCAAGGCCCTTCCTTCTTTCCCACTAATGCTGATGATTCCTGCGCAGGGAAGCCTTTGGCAGCAGGGTAAGCAGCGTGGAGCAAGGAAGGCAAACAGAATGCATCTATTACGCATCTCACTCATGCTAATAAAATCTTTAGGTTTAAAGTAAAACATTATTTTTATACCCACAACAAAACATGGACCTGCAGAAGTCTTCAAGCAATCTTCTAACAGCCTCATACGAGTCTTTTGCAGCTCCGGACTGTCCCATTCGTCTGCTTCAACTCCCCAGTATAAGTCGATAACCTGAAAATCAATATGCAACATTGTTCATTTATCCTACGCATTTTCCACCTATCAAATTACAAATCAACTTCACCACCCTGGAGTGATTGCTCAGCATTTGTCTGCCATCCTCTAAAAGGCTGCAAGTCCTCTGCCTGCTCCTTAGGCAGCCTGGCAGGGCCATCTTAACTGAACAGCAATTCAAGACTATTTATTTTCCATCTTAGATTTTTTTTCTGTTTAGAATGTAAATACTTTCAGGTAGGGACAGTCTCTCTTTTTCTATTCATATTTTTGTACAGAGATTAACATTACAAGATCCTGATCTGAGGTTGCCTTTATGTGCTACTAAATTGCAAATAACAGGTAGCAATAATGACAAGCGCAGGGATAACATCCTGGCTTCCCGGAAATTAATGGGAGTTTTGCTGGGGATCAGTCAGCACCAGGAATTGGTGCCTCATGTCTTTTGTATCCACAGGATATAAAATCACCCTGTGCACATGGCCCAAAAGAAAGAGAACGTGCACTCCTGCGAAATCCCATTTGCTGTGCAGGCTACTCGTGGGTACTTGGAAGGCCAGGCTGGCGGATGGGCTGAGGCAGAGGTGCCGTTCAGCCTTTCACTTCCCCCTACAGACGCAGCCAGTTTTGTGGTGATGGTGGTAGGTTACAAACCAGTTCCTAGAGGAAACTGGAATATGGTTGTTAAACCTACTTCGAGAAATTAAGCCTTGAAGTTTGGAATCACTACACGTTTAAATTGCAAAGACTGAAAAATTGTCATTGTAGGAAACTGGATTTAAAAGGACAAGAATCATATGTGTGCATTTCTTGATTTTTGGAATGAAACTTCTGGTACATGATAGTACTCTGTAATTTAAGCTACTGCTGATTGTTCATAACGTATGTGACTTGTCAAATGGATAGTTTTAAAATAAAATCAAACTGTATTGAGACACAGCTATATTACAATATTATTATTATAGTATTATTAGTACTGTGGGAGCACTTTGATGTTGCAGTGAGGAAGTAAACCACAAAACTGGTTGTTGTCTAAACAAATCATAAAATCAATCTGAAGATCTAATATAAGAACTAATAAAGGGTTCATAAAAAAGTTAAATTCACCGTTTTACTGCAGGTTAATCTCCTTTGGAAGTTTCCCACAACAATAAATGACAAGATTTAAGACCTAATCCTACAAGTCCTTATGCCCATGTTTAATTTGATTACCAGCAATTGCATGGGGTAGTTCTGGCAAGAAAGTTAAGGACTCATCTCAGGGTTTGTTGGACTAGAAACAAAATTGTCCAACATGACAGGTACGCAGCCATCTGAGGGGTGATGTGTTAAATAGCCCATAGTATGAAATGCACGGTAGATGCACTGCCAAGAAAACACACTTCATATCTTTATTTTTGTGCAGAAATTCTGTTTCAAAATTTTGCTGGAACACAAGGCTTCTGCTTTATAGCAACTCCATCTCAAGTAGCTTTCCCATCTCCCTCAACTTCATGGTTATTTTTTTTTCTGCTTTAGTCTCTTTAGAACAAAGGACTCGCTCCGCTCCTTTTCCTTCTCTTTCTCCCATCTTTATGACTTTATTACTGCACTTGCATTGTACTCAATTCTGTGATTATTTGAACATAAAGAATGTATAGAACATAAATGTACATATATAGAGCAGGAATATAAAGAATGCATAGAACAGAAGTATTGTAGTCATAAAGTTAGGGCATCTTAGCTTAAAGTCAGACATTTGAATTAGTAGTTATGCTTTATGCTGAATAAATAGTTCTTTTATCTTCCAAAAAAAATAGAAATGAAGCAAGAAGGCAACTGTGTTTGGTGTTAAAGTATACTTTAATTTGTAATCAGAAACACTGCTTGACAAATATGCACCCTAATTTTCACTAATGTAGTCTAGGTGAGGTGAGTGTCTTGCTCAAGAGCCAGCTACACAAGGTGGTCTGTGTAGTCGTTTAATTCCACACTGGCCAGGAAAAACAGACTTTTCATTCATGAATCAATGTTTTCTTTTGCTTACTTTTGTCCAACCAAGCTTAGAATTTCATAGATTGATCTTTTTTTTTTCATAGTAAGGGGAAGAATTTTATCTTTCTTTGTACTATTGCCATGACCTGCTTAAAAACGACACACTCCTGATTTCATTGCCATGTGAAAATACTACTTTCCTTCTGCCACATATCAGACAGTGGAAAATGCTATTAGTTAACTATTGTTAGTTTGTTAGTTACCCTCCTTTTTTTTTTTTTTTTTTTTTTTTTTACATTACCACTACTTTTTTTAGCCTCTCTGTTTTCCCCTAAAAATACAGTGTTTGGGGTATGAAATATCAAGCACTCTGGAAGTATTTTTCCCACCTTACTTTGCCTTAACCAACACCCACTTTGTGGAAATATTTTCTGATTGAAGGCACAATTAAGTGCACTGAGGGAGCGCGCGCGGGATGGAGCTGATGCCGGGCGTTCTGCTTCTGCGCGCAGGCCGTCTGTGCTCCGCATCAGCACCCGCCAGCTTGGGGATGCCTGACGGATCTCTCGCTTTGCAACAACCAGCAAACCAGTGGAGCTGGATGATTCCATGAGAACTGGAGCTCTGAATGTAATTAAAATGAATTTCAGTTAGGTCATGATTTCTCAAAAAGAGGGAGTGTTAAGGATGCTCTGTATTAGTCAGACAAAAGGTAGTCCACGCTTGGTCAGTATGAGGGTGTTTGGCAGGATGAAAAGTTAAGTATTCTGCTCAGTATAGGGATATATAAATTCATCCTTGTATCTGGGAAATACATATTACTTTCTGGATACCACTGCACTAAATTTTAATATCCTTGATTTTGCATGCTAACATACAAAACACAACACATGAGGAATGGAAAAGGCAAAAAAAACCCCTGTTTTAATGAAGTCTATCTTAGAGCCTTCTCCTAAATGCCTTACTGCTTTTCCTTGGCATTTTTTTTTTGTACAGTTTTTTCCTACCTTGCTCCCACATTAATATGATAACTTCTGAGTCATTTTTGGAAGTGTATCAGCAGAGCAGAGGTCTCAGACCACACTCCACATAAGGATTCTCCTGGTGTTGAAACTATATAATAAAATAATTTTCTTCTATGTATTTTACTAAATTTACTGAGATGTAAGTCACTGAGACTGAGTTGTCTTCTTAAAGAAGACGGAGAAGTAAAGATACTGAAAGAACTTACAGCAGCATTTCCCATTTCCCACAAAATCATATCCTAGTAAAAGGAGAAAAATGCTTTATTATTTAAATTTCTTTTGATATTCCTTTCATGTAGCACTGCAGCTGAGACTTCTCAATCAGCTGATAAGCCAGGACCCTCAGATAAAGCCTCTATATGGCCATAATCTAAAATCATGCTGGATTTTAAAACCATGCAGATTCAGCAATCCCACTGTGACTCAGGGAATTAAGACCAAATATCCAAGAACTTGCTATTTTGATTAAAAAAGAGCTGCATGTACATGAAGAATAATCTACCATGAGGAAGAGGATGTTCTCTAATAGGAATTAGCTGTTCTCAAGTACGAATAATGTGTTTACACTCTGAGGAGTTCCTCTATTGGTGATGTGGCACGTAATACTAGTATGCTAGGAAGGGCTGGAGATTTAGAAGCAGAACTTTTGGAAAACCTGAACAATGTTTTTACAACACTTGATAAGGCATTTGATCCTTTTATCAGAGATCCAGTTCTGGGCCTGCTGACATAAATGGGACTATTTTAATTGACTTTATTGAACTCTGAATCAGGACATACCTGATTTAAAGTACTGTGATATCAAATTCATGTATTTAAAGTCATATGTCATTATTTATGGGACAGGGAAAACCTGAATCCACTGAACTGCAACTGGGAATTTTACCACTGACAGTGAAGGGGGCAAATTCCATCTTGGGCAACCACCACAGAAATTTTAATGAATTTTCCTCATTCAATTAATTTTGGTAATGGAAGTTTCAATATTCTCCTGATTAAATTAATTTACACATTACAGTGGAAAACAAACATGGATGTAGAGCAGTATCTGCTCTGTGAATACAGAGATGTTCTGACTTAAATGCTGAGTCCATTAAATCAAAAATAGGTTGCAAGGCTGACATGAGCCTGAGTGCGGCTTCTGGAAGTGCAACCCAGTAATTCAGATATAGCATTCTTCTTTCTTAAAGACTTTGAATATTTAAAATAAGAGTGGAGTGATTAAACTTCAAAAGTGAAAGCTGTCAGTCTGTTGCTGTGCAATATTGTATGGTAGAGCTGTGTAGCATTTTTTCATCTACTTAGAATTTACCCTCAGATCTTCTGAAAGATAGTTTAAGTACATCAATTCAGTACAATTAGCATATGGAATACATTTTTGTAATTTTTTATTTTACCAATGACGCAACAGTTGCAATATTTAAAAATAGTATCTGTTCTAAGCAGAGCTGATTTCAAGAAATAATATTTATTATAACAGAAGATTCAATAAATAGCATTTATCATAATCAGAAATCATAAATCACAGTTTATCAGAAGATTCAATGCAATAAAACCTACCTGAAATTCCAGCCCATAGTTTTCCCTGCAGAATTCCCTCAGCTTAGGATACACATGTTCTCTTAGGGCACTCCTTTCTGCTATTGTATCTGCATGGGAAAAAAAAAGATGTCACTAACCATCTTTACACAAATTCAGTTCTTTTAAATGGAGATTTATCACATAAAAAAGCACATCTACTTCTGACATTTACATTTCCAAGCTGTATGTTGTACTTTGTTGTATTTCACATAAATACATGCAGCATTAGGCTTAATACAACCCTTAGTATTGCAGTATAATTCAACAAAACTCAGCTAAATTAATTTTGTAATTCTGAAGTCAAAATTTCTTCATCAGCTTGACTTTAATTTTCAGGAGGCTGAATTTAACCATTAGAAACACCATAAAACAAACAGAAATACCAAACATGGGACTGATCCCTACATTTAGTGTAATAAAAGAGAGTCTTCACCATCTTTAATCTTATAGTATCTCAAAAGGAAAGCAGCTGATATTAGCATCATATTTATTTGCCCGGGTGATTCCCGCTATCATACTCAGAGCACAGTCCAGACACCTTCATGCTATTCGCACTATGCAAAAAGATACACGTGCTGACAGCAAAGTACAATGTGGCTTCAAGACGGCCAGATTCTTACTGGAAATTCTGCATGTCCAAGTTATTCTGAGCACATTTGCATAAAACCCATCATCAAAGAAGCATACTAACAAATCTGAGGTAAATTTGATGGTTTAATGACAAGATCTTGTAGATACAATACATTTTATTGTCTCTTCAAATAAGATTAAGATGTGATGAATTTTGCTAGGTCTGTAGTGTGGTCTGTATTGAATGAGTTAAGGCGTGAAGGGATGATGCTGTTGCTAAGTTATTTTTGAAAACAAAATATAACTGCTGTAAATAACTAGACCCAAGTACCATATCATGAAAAATAAATTGTGTTAATTTATGACTGATGGAGAACATTGACTGCAGTTAGAGCAGTATTTGTTGAATGGTACTGAAATGAAAGAGTAAGAACTGAGTAAGAAATGAAGAGTTAGAACTGAGCTAACAATCCTCTTTATAAGCAGAGATGCCCATGCAAATTGAACCGTGTTTTGTTAACCAAGGCCACGGGTGATACATTTAACTGAGACAGTAGTTTGCTTATAGAATCATGGTCACAGATTATATATACATATATATATATATATATATATACATATATATACACACACATATATATATAATTTTAGAAGAGTGTGAAATCTGTAATTTAATTAATTAGACAAAATTCTTAATATCCTTAATATCCTACTTCAAAATAGCTCTGAAACATTACATAAATGTAATTACATAAATTAAAAGCAAACAATCCAGAACCCCCCCAAGAAAAGTTACTTCACGTGAAATCTGCACCAAGGCCACCACAAAGGCTTGAAAGTACAGCCGCTGGCTTAATCCCATTTTTTTGAGTTATCACTGCTCTTCGTTCACAAACTTTTTGTATGGAAAGAAAATCAAAAGGATAGTAATTTTCCTAAAGTATCACCTCTAATAGTAACGATTTTATGTAACAATTTATGATTTCATATTTTCAAGCATAGGTGTTTATAAGATAATAGCCCAGAAGGTTTGGTCAGCTCCTTGCTCCGCTGCAAAGTGCCTGCTGAGCGTGGACCTGCCACTCCAGACATGATGCTCCAGCTGTAGTACACGGCCCTGTACCTCCCAAACGTGTACTTGTCAGTGTGCTCCCTTTGCAATTAAGGAAAACCCTGTCCTGGGCTGCACCGGGAGGAGTGTGGCCTCACTCCCTCTCTCCTCTCCTTGTCACTAGTCCTGGGCACCCCAAATCTGGAGGCTGTGGAGGAAACCGGAGCAGGCACCGTGATGGGCAGGGCCAAGCGCTCGCGGCTGGAGCAGGCTGCCCAGAGGGGCTGGGATCCTCTGGCCTTGGAGCTTTTCAAGACCTGACAAGTCCATGGCTGACAAGTTACTGCTGGCAACACTCCAAGATGGTGGTGAGCCCGAAGGACCCGGCAGGACCCGCAGGTTTGACGTGTACAGTCATGGGGAGACTTCTGCTGCTGCCTGGGCCGGTAAGAGCGAAACTGCAGGGAAGAACAGCAGTACCAAGGACCCCATGCCCAAGCCATGTGTGTTTTGGGATGTTTTGCACTCCAGATTTGGATAAATACAGAAGCACCTTTTAACTGTTTCAGAATGGGAGGCAAAAGCCAATGCTGGCTGCCCAGAGCTGCCCTGGGTCGCATGCAGGTACCAGCGGGATGGAAGGGGCGCTGCCTTCTCTGATACTGGTTAATTTTGGCATGCAAGTCTACCAAAACACAGAGCATCCTATCTTTTCAACTGTGGTGGATGAACTCTTAAAAACAACTTGTTACTCGGCTGCTGAACTAAAACAGAGTGATTCTTGCCTCTTTGGAAACTCTAGCTTTGCTGTTAAGCAAGCAGCAGCTGACAGGTGCTCTGTGCAGGTACTCACGTCATCAGTGTGACAGCAGACAAAACAGCCTTACGAGTAAACTAAACCAAGCTCTCATGCAGGAGCAACAGAAAAAAGTTACTGGAAAAGGGCAGAAGTTGAGACTGAATATGATTAAATGGAAAATGGTAAACAGTTGGTCTGAGATATGTAATGCATAAAACCACATTCTGGTGCTTTGCATTTATCCCCATAAGACTCGCCCTGCGGAACCCCCAGTGGATCTAATTTTAGAACAAGTCATCGTCCCCTGTGGCGTAACTTGCAGAGTCTTGTTCAGAAAATGAAAAGAAAAAGACACGCTCCAAGAGGTGGTACATTTTAAATTCCTTGTGAATCAAACAGAAATAAAATATTCTTCCAGCTAGCATTCTGTTGTGGATAAGGCACCCAGCATATTCACCCCACATTTTTATTCCCACCTACAAATCTAATGGAACCTGCTTAATTGGAATTTGAGGCTGCTGCTTCCATTAATGAAGCTTAAGATTTTCTGTATTCATAATAATTTGTGAAACTCTTAAGGAAACAGAATTGCACGTAGTTCAGATGAACAAGCGTAATTAGTATGGGTGGCAGATAAGCTGGTTTAATTAAATAAAATCTAACCTGATTTCTACTGACAGCAAATCTGTGAAGCTGGCAGCTCCTGACAACAGGAGCGTCGCGCAGGCACAGGCCACCTTGCAGGCTGCTGCTGCACATGAACGGATTAACTCTGTATCTTCTTCTAGCAGCCAAAATGAGGCAGTTTTATACCCGTCCTAGTGTTAATTCTGGTATTCTGAAACCCCAGTGATAGTCCCAGTGATTGATAAACTATGGGAATGAAACTGTATCTGAAAAAATAGAAGATTTAAAAAAAACACACCAATATTTAAGTCAAACCAGAAAAGATGCTCTTGAATAAGACGGTGACTTGCTGAACGCAGAGCTTTCCACACGGGATGCCTCTTCCCGCCTGCGGTGCCGTAAGCCCGTCCCGGACCGCAGCACCGCCAGAGCAGCTCCTGCCGCACCTAGAGCTACCTGCACCTTGTGTGGGTGCTAGAGGTTACCGAGAGGATCCAAAAGCCTTTTTTATTTTTTTCTTGAATAGTTTCAGCTAGGAGACAGCTGAGACCTGACTTGTTGCGTAGTCCGAGGTCCTGGTATTAACAGCGGGCGCGAATGCCCGTGATCTGGGCTTGGTGGGGGAAGGAGGGCGCACAACCGTCCGCTTTGGTGGGTTGGGGTTTTAGCTCAGCTTCAGCTGAACCCAGCACTGGGCAGCACTGAAAACTGCCTGGCTTCAATCACGGCCTGATCCAAAGTCCACTACAGGCAATGAAGCGCTACAGCGGACGGCAGCGGGCTGTGGATCAGCCTAGGAGACACCAGACACTTCTCTATGAAAATTCATACTGAATTGATCCGAAACGCCACCCAAGCTCTCCCTCCGGCTGCGTAGCGCCAGGACGAAGCTGGAGACGGAGCCGAACTAGCTGCACACGCACACGGGGCCTGTCTTCCTGCCCAAGAGCAGGCAGTAAGAGTAGCCCCAACATGACTGTTGCTGCGAGACGCGGTGTCTGGAGGCTCGGAGCTCAGTCAAACCACTGCCAGCCCTCACGCGGCCCCTCCGCGTACCGCGCCTCACTGTGAACTGTTTCCATGCCGAAGGCTGACCTTCAAACACAAGCTGCTTCGGTATTAAAGTTCCTTCTTTTATTTTTAATAGGGAAAGCGATTTTACATTCTGGTGTTAGTAAACAGATGATGTGTATTTGCTCGCAGTTGCCAAAACATTAAGCTCTAGGATAAAAAAAAAGTCAAGGAAAACAGCCCAGCTGAAGAAAATTTCAGAAGATATATGCAAGTGAACAGCAAGAGTTAATGCGCAAACCCCATGGGCGGTACCTGATTTTAAGCACCAGATTTTCTGCCCTATGGATGCGGCAGACAGTTTCTCCTCTCCCCGGCAGTGGCTGGGACGGGAGGCTGACGGGGAGGCCGCTCGAGCCCAGGCCGTGCCGCGTGGGGACGGGGCGCCCACGTGAACGTGGCCGTGCACAACGCGAGCTCCGGCCCCGCCGTGGCGATGCCACAAAATTTCTCTTCCAGGAGAACTTTGCATTCCCTGGCTCGGAGAGGCAGCAGCAAAACCAAGGCCCGACACAACAGGAGGAGGCAGCTCAACCTGGGAGAACCAAGGCAGAACAAGAAGAGGAAAGACAAAACAGCCCCAAACTGCCCTTGGGGCTGCTCAAGCCACCACAGAAACCGAGTTCACCCCGGCTTACAGAGCTGCCTGCAGGTCTCAACTCCAACTAACCCCACAGGAAAGAGCTGCCCCTTCCAGCACGGAAGGAGCTGGGTGGGAGATTGCAACATGGAGCCTCCTGTGCCCCTGCTGAGGTCTGTGGCCCAGGACGGGCAGAGAACATCTAATCCAGCCCTAGGCGCACCTGCCCTACCATTCGCATCCGTTTGCTGCTTCCTCCCAGTACTCTGCTTAGTTTTGCTGGATGGGCAGGAGAGATTTTGTCACAGGAAATTTTCAAAGCAGTACAATATTAAAAAAAAAAAAGAAGAAAGTGGGTATTTAACCATTGTGTATTAATTGCAATGA
Organism: Nothocercus julius; assembly: GCA_013398735.1. NCBI lineage: Eukaryota > Metazoa > Chordata > Aves > Tinamiformes > Tinamidae > Nothocercus > Nothocercus julius. The sequence continues at coordinate 1,385,488 of VZSV01000188.1, read as the reverse complement.
GAGTTTTTGTATTTGAGTTATCTAAGGTTGTGATGCAAATAAGGTTAACAATTACTTAGTGGCAATACCAAGTAAGGAAATGGCTGCCAAACCTCTTAAAGCTGATGTGTTCTTGTCACAGAAGACAATTCCGCAACAAAATTACTCCTTTTGAGCTGCATTTTTTTAAAAAAACTAATGCTGCACAATGTATCACCTCTGTTACTAAGAGCTTTGAATATCAATAGGAAATTAATGTCCTTAAATATTATGGAAACCTTGTCTTTGAAAATAATACTGTAATAATAAGTCATTTGCATTTCTATAGAGCCTTTCCTCTGAGAATCTCAGAGCACTCTGCAAACCTCAAGTTTGAATCACGTAACTAGTATGGGAGGGAAAAACTACTTATGCTCCTAGTGCCCTTGAGTTCCTAGAAAATAGCTCCAAAGAGGGCTGCTGGGTTGTGTTGTTATTCCCTTGGGATTTCTGAGTAGAGCGCATTGGAAAGCAGCCAAAGGTCCTCAAGGTTGACTGGGAAGGGAGCAGATTGGCCTAGGTTATTTCCTCCATAGCCTTTTCCCAGACAACACTGTCAACTTTCTGGTCTCTACTGACTCTTCCAGAAGGCACACGAGAAGCTGGAGAGAAGTGGCCATTCATTAACTAAGAATTTAAAAAAAAAAAGACAACTGATTTGTGATTCTGCAATTGTGGCAAAACACGACTACTGTGATGCCGCACCTAGAGACTTGTCCTGCTCCAGCCAGCGGGTCGGCCTTGCCTGCCAGGGTGTGCACAACAAGCCCTAATTGCTGGGCTTTCAGCTCCTGGGCTAGTGCTCTGCTACAGAGTAGCGTTGCTGGCATCTCCTTCTCCTCAACCTTGTCAGTTCTTAGAAGAAACCCATGGGCTGAGCACCTGAGCCCAAAGGAATGGCTGCCTAGCAGGAAAGTCACTAAAACTAATGGGAAATATCATTAAAATAACAAGCAACGCTGAACTGTGTCTCTCAGTTGCGGGGAAATGATAGGATGTGACTGCAAATGTCTAAGCTACTAGGAGCATTTAAACAAAACACTTTTGAAACAAAAAAAAACCATAACTGCCCAGGGCAGGATTCAAAGCATGGCGCATAATTACAGGCCAAACTCTTCTCATTGCATCAATTAGCTTCTCTTTTTCCTGAGAGCAAACAATATCCTATCTAAACTAAGGCACAATTATAAAAACATAAACATTTCCTTCTTTGAAATGTTTCATACTGTCAGTTCTGTAGGATGGCAAATTTTAAAACAGCATACATAGAATATGTACCTAGAAAAAATTGTAATTACCATTTTTAATAGCTGTGTGCATTTCACACGAGACAACTTATTTATAAAACACTCTGTACCTTGGCTGTTAATGTGATTAACCAGTGCCACCTATTGGCTTAACAGTAACATTTAGCTGTCCATTTACATAAAAAAAAATGAGGCAGCTAAAATATACAAAGGGGTCAAGACTGCTGAAGTACAGAATTTAGCAGATATCTGAAAATAAAACTGATGTGGCAGAAGGGAAAAGAAACTCCTGCATCCAAATATCAATAGACTTTCCACAAAATTGTGTTCCTGATGTAAAGCAAATGTTGGTTTCTGAAAGAGTTAAGCTCTGTTGTGCAGGTAATATGCTTACAAGGAGCAAATTTGGAGTCTGATCCAAAGCTCAGTGAAGTTAATGGAAAGCTATGCAAAGTTTGGTGGGTCTTAAATGAAGCCTGACATTTGTGGCATGAATTGAAACGCAGGACCTTCTCATGTCTTACTAACTTCCATCTAGGGCTTGGGTTAAAGCCCTCAACCCATACGGGATGAACACTTGGACACTAACTACTCATTAAATCTAACGGGTATGGCACTGGTGAGTACTCTGAAGCAGAATTTCATCTCAAGAAATGTAGTTCTAACTATAACCTGACATTGCGCCTCAGGGACACAGCTGCCCTCAAGTGTAGGTGTTCAACAACAACAACAGCAGCAGCAAAAAGAGCTGCTTGGTTGGCTTGGAACTTTCCTAATGCTGCAACTGGTCCCTACGCTGAAGCTTGGCAGCCCAAGAGTCCTTGCATCCCTTGGATAAGATCCGTGGCCAGGAACCGTGCACATGTGCAGTGCGCGCTTTAGCTGCGCCACGGGTTGCAGGCAGAGGCCTGGCAGGAGGGGGAATTCTGCATTCTGTGAACCGCACAAGTGGAAGAATTCAATGAAGAGTAATTCTGTCATTTAATAAAGCAAACTGGGAAAGGCTGGTGAAAACATGACAATTTACAAACAGTTATTGTCATATAATTAAATGGTGTGACAAGAGAAACTGAAGACACAGCACATTTAGAGATACCAAAATTAAGTCTGAAAATTACCCCTGCAGAACACCAAAGCTTATTACAGCTAAGCACTGGCAAACAGCAAAGCCTGCAAGGACAAGAATTTGCAACTATAATCAAAATTAATGTGAAAGAAAAAGTTCTTATGAGATATATGAGGAATTATGGGTGAGATGTGAAAAAAAATGCTTAACATAAGACATAGAGTGCCAATGCAGTAACAAGGATATATGTTAAAATCCTACTAATTCATTTAATAGTGTCAACTCACATTTCAAAAAAAGTATGTAATTACCTAGAAAAGAGAAAAAAATAAAGCTGCACAAAAATGGAAATACTTTTTAACAATTAAGCTGTGTGTGCTGCAGTAATTTTACCTTTTTCTCTGATAACAGGAGAAGAAAGGGAACAATCAGGGTACGTTACTAAAGCGCTTAAGCAATGAGTCAGTGACAATCAATAAAACAACAGGATGTCACAGACATTTTGTCTCCTAACTAAGCTGCAGATTCGGTGTTGGAAGCAAACAACACAGTATGCCACAGGCTTCGGGAAGACATAAAACAGAGGAGAGTCATAAAAATAAGTGAAAAGCAAGTAAGACTCATAAAACCACACATGTATTTCACTGCACATCATAGTTAATGATGAAAGAAAAGTAATTATTAAATCTGTCAACATATGGGTTGCTGAAATAAGTAAGCCGTGTGAGAAAAAGGTTCTGTAAATGAACTGTACCTCAGTAGAGGTCCACTAAATACACCTAATTCTGAAGAAATTCCAATAAATAATCCCGCATGGCTTTAACTCTGTCAGCCCTGCAGAGCTACGCAGGAGTTCTGCAAGCACGACCTGCTCTACTACAAAGTTGCCCTTCTGTTCTCTGAACCTCTTACTTGAGTTCTTTATTCAAAAAAATCTTATTTTTTTCCCCTGATTTTGGAGGAAACTGGCCACGATTTGGGACCTATGAAACTGCTAAAGTCAGTGAGACCTGCTGGAAAAGTCTGACGGATAAACACAACTACTGTAGCCTCGTGTATGGGTACCAGGGGAGAGGCCTGAAGACTTTTCCTGCGGGAGCTGAAACGGCCTTAGGCTGGAGACGGAGAAGAAGGGAGAGGGGCTTATCGGTGAGGATGTCTGCAGCGATCAAGGAGGGGTCTCCTCTGCAGGACTCTTTTTTTTTTTTTTTTTTTTTTTTTTTTTTTTTATTACTAAATTGAGAGGACTCTTAAACTCCATCACTGCACATAAAGCGAAGTACTTGGCTGCTGCAGAAACAGTTTTCAAAGATGAAGAAATGAAATGATGCTCCCTGCAACATAGAGCGGCTGCAGCAAGCCCAGGACAACAGGACAGTGACAGGGAGGGATGCCAGGAACTCAGCTCTGCCTTTGCTAAGTTGGAGATTTAAGCCCGGCTAAGCTCGGCTGATTATTTATACAATTATTTCATACACCTACAGTCAAGTTCTGGTTAGCTTTATGACCACCCACTCATAGGTACTGCAGTACAACAGGCTTTAAAACACAAAAGAGAATCTTGGATGCAGTCTGAGCTAAAAAAGCTTTAAGCAGGATGAAATAATTGACAAAACTGGCTTGCTTTGATGGGTTACGTAATGTCTGAGAGGAAAACAATGATTGACATATAAAAGAGTGATTTATCCTACCTACCCTCTCCCTAACCCTTTTGAATTCTAATCATTCATGTAGCAATTATTATTTCGTGAAAATAATATGATCCAGCTGAAAAGGGTATTAAAAAAATAGTAATGTTCCTATTTTTATGAGTCAAATATTTCTGTGATCACTTATTTTTTTCTAGATTTTTCTTTGTTTTCTTGTTCCTGACTTTTATTAATTTCTTCTGCTTTCTAACCACACTTAGCTGATTATATATAGTATATTACATACCAAGAGAACAATGAGCTTGCTGGTTTTCCCTCTTGGGGACTTAGAAATTGAACATAATAAAGCAACATATCTACTAACCACTCGCTCCTCCTGAAAAGCAGGTGAATTTGAAACAGTTAAGTATTTTGCACAAATAAGAATCTTTGACAAATGTTGTGTAGCAAATGATATTTCAGGATTTTCCAGAACTGCCATACCAAGTTGATTAATCAGTGACTGAATTACAGAATGTCTTACAAACTACTACTTTCTTACAACTTCAGCGATTCTCCCCAACTCTTTCATGTTCGTAATAACACAAATGTTAACTATTTTTCTTACAGAATGGATTTTAAAAAATCACTCTCCCACAGCGAGGATTTTTCAGTACATTCTTGCATATAGTAAGTAAATGGGATGTTAAAAAGGTACATTGACAGTCACGTCTAACTACAACGCTGGCACTGTGCCTGTAGGGAAACATCCTCATAGTAATGGAGTACAAATGTCATGCGGTACATTCAGCGGAGCACAGGAAGCAAATTCAGGTTCTTTGTTAAGCCCCTTTGTGTCATAACTATGTGAACATAAATTTTATACTCTACATACAGAAAGCAATCCCGTAAACTGCTGATACCGCCAGAAGCATGTAGAAAGACAAAATAAGACCATGCTAATCCAAAGCTCCTTCAAAGCAGACAGGAAAACTGTTACAAATACAATGACTTTTAAATGAAGCCCAGCAGTTAGTCTTCAGGAACATAACAGCCTATCCAGAGTGAATGTCCCTGGCCAGGGAATTTTGAGGGATGCTATCCAACAAGCTGCAGTGACCTTTAGGAGAGGATAAAGATCTTTTATGATGCTATGCTCTCTGCAGCAGTGTAGAAGATGGTTGCAAGGATGGGCTTAATTTCCATTTCTAGCACTGCCAGGCACTCTCAGTCCAGCTCAAAGCCTGTGACCGCCTCTGTCCCTTGGCCACAGAATAGATAAAACCACGTGCAAGTCATCTGGTACCTTCCATACCTGCACAGGGTTAGACAGAGTTGAACCCCCCAACTGGGAATCTCATTTGCTTTATTGAAAATCATTTTGAATTTACATAATGACAGTGAGGAGCTGACAGTGGTATTAACACTAAGAATAATACATCAGGAGCGGGGAAAGGACCTCAATAGAATTACGTAGTATTACACATGGTCAATTCTAGAAAGTATAAAAAATAAAATTCATAATTAAAGTAAGTGGACTGTAAGGAGATCGTTAACAGGTACTGAGGCATTTTTAGCTGTCTTATAAAGGAAGGAGGAATATATTGTGATCCGTGTGCTTGAGCCTTCCTGTGTTTTCTGATGCCTTTTGAAAAATATGTTGTAACTCATCAACTGATGTTAAACAAATTGGGCAGAATGAAATTCATGTCAAATAAAATGAATATTGTACATGGGAAAACATCACTAGGTAATAAAGAAATACTGTGAATGCCTGCCCCCGATCCCTTCTTAAACAAACCGATCAAAGGGGAAGCTGTAACACGAGTCTGTGCTATCAGATGCTAAAGTAACCAGAGATTTCATAAATGCCCGAGGTACATGAAAGCTTTACCTGAAACATGGAGTCCACTGCAGCACACAATGTTTTTAATAAAATAATCTTTATGAGTTTATTGATTTATATTATCCATGTTTTCTTTTGCTACACACATTGGCTTCCTGACATGGTATGAAACTGTACCAGTCCAGAAACTGTATTTGAGAAATGTATGAATAATGGCATTAGCAAGTGAAAGTTACTGCAACTCATTCTCAGCAAGACAATTTCCACCTGTGTTTTTTGCTTGGTTTTACTGACCAGTGAATTTATTTTGCATCTGTGTGGGTTTCTGCGAGCTGCAGTAGTGCTGTGAAAGGCAGTTGAGCACAGTATGTTACAGCACCTATTTTCCTCTGTGTGTGTGTGTGCTTTTAGTGTATTTCCTTTTTATTACTTGAGAGTATAAATAAGATTAAAAGTAGAGAAACTTCTTTTAGGAATAGCACAAGAGTATCTGATCGTGATTCAGGCAGCAGGACAGATTGAAAGGCTTCAAGAGGTCCCTTCTAGCCTGCTGCTTGCAAAACAGTAACAGCCTAGTGAGATATCCCTGGTTTAAATGGGCTGTTTTTTAATTCAATTGCAACTCATTTTGCTCACTACGGATTGCTAAATTCTCCATATTCCCATGGTACCAAATGACATGTATTTCAAAATAAATCATCAGACTTGGCTAGTGTTTTGATAGGTCAAATTAGGGATATCAAACAGGAATGCTTCAGTAATTTGCTTCAACAGAATTGCATAAAGCTTCATTACATTTACATACAGGCATGAAAGTAAATCAAGACCATTATCAAGCAGTTTCATTATTTTATCGTTGCCCTAATATTTAGCAGTAACTACTCCTGGAAAGAAATCTACCTGGGAACTAAAAAGTGAATCCAGACTTATTGCTCACTGCATTCAGTATGTCAAATACTGGCTATTCTATGGGGTAGAAAATGGAGATGAGAGATATTTTCTTGAGAATAAATGACTTGGTCTTGCCAGAACAGTACAGATTCCTTCTCTGTGTGAATAAGAAGCTCACCACCATAATTACCATCAAAAGTTGTTTTTACTTTGTTCTCCTTTTCTAGATTTCATGGGACCTTGGTGAAATAACAAGAAAGATGGGAAAAAGGATGAGGTTCCTCCTTTCAAGGTAAGCTCTCTTACTGCTCAATCACATGTCTGACTGATGTTATTCTAGGGTTTTGACAGTAAAGCTTAGAGTTGCTGTTTGGCAAGATCCTCTAGCTATGCGATGCTGGCATAGGCAGGTGTGGAGCACTCCCCCCAGTTACGGAAGACTGTCTTTTCCTTTTTTCTTCCTTAGGATACCTCCATTTTAGTAATTCCTTGGAAATAAGTACATTCAGCTAACCGGCCTTCACATTAGCCTCCCTTCCCATATACAGATGGACTAAAATGGATTGTTGCATTGACTTTTTTCACATACAGTTTTTCTGTCAGGGGGATTTGCTTTCAGGCACTCCTCCTCCGCAGATATTTCCACTTTTGCTTTTTAAGATCTCTTCTTGGCTGAATCTGCTTGGTCTTGTTCATACAAAATATTCATGTTAGTAGGATCTAAATTTGAATAAAAGAACGCAATTAGACACTTCCGTGAGCAACAGTCTATTTCAAAATTTGAAAGGTTGTTATAAATACCAAGACCATTGACTGATGAGTGAGCAATTAGACCAATTTATGGAATAAAAATACCTCACTGATTACTGAACACAGATATAATCTTTGGCCAAGGAAGTCCCTAGCCCACAAACTGCTGGAAACTGGGAGATAGGCTGTTGGAAATTACAGTTGTGTCCTGATCTCACATACTCTCTCCTTATGCAGCTGAGACTGCCAGTGTTGGAGATAGAATAGCAGGCTGAGTGCTCCTGCAGCCTGCCTCACTATGGCCAGTCTTCTGATTTACCTTATCTGTAATAACTGGTGTGCATAACTCTACAAATATGGATAACCTCTCTCATCTGAAAGTATTAAACCCATGTGGTTATTTGATGCTCTCAATCATTGAAAAGGACTCTTCAGTCAAATAAAATCTAGTGAGTGAGACCACTTATGAATGAATGTTAAATGTAAGCGCAGGCAGTGTCAGGGCTTTGGTTATAGATGCTCTAAAATACCGACCATTTCTTCCTACCTTGCATGGCCAAGCATCAAACTGGTACCACAATATAATTAAACAGATAATATACATTTGAAACAGTTCTCAAAAGGGCTTTGTATAAGGATTTACAATTCCTAATAGCCATTATTTTAACAACACAGTTTAAATTTGCACTTTTGTATGCTTCTGAATGTCTGTTTCTGTACTCATATAATGCAAGTGCTGAAGCTTCTATTAAGTGCAAGTGCTTTTTACTAACATGAATGCATCAAAGGGTCCAGGCTTCGGAATCACTCAGGTAATACAAAACATTACAGATTGGAGAGTTGTGTGGAGCCAAACAGTGCAAGTAGGACTCATTTAATCTTAGTGACTTTTAAAATGCAACTAGTTAGAGATTCCAAATAACAATTTTACAAGTCATTGTTAGGTATCATCAGCTCGCTCTAGTAACTCCATGTCTGAGCAAGGATACCTAGTTCAGAGAGGTGGAAGGCAAAGGTGAAGCTTTTTAAAGCACAGCTGAGACTGGAAAAGCAGGCAGTTGCTAGTATGGTAAACTGGACTCTGTTCACATTTTAGAGAGTTTAATCATGGCACAGACACGTGTTACCAAGTTGAAGACAGCAGGTGCATCACCTCAAATGCTTGCACAAATACGATGTTTGTAGAATAACATTTTTTAGCTTCTGACAGTTTGAAATCTGCTCCGTTTGCCTACTTGATCAGTTCGAAGCTTAGCACCAGCGTGGCTCTGCATTAAACCCAGCACGGAAGTCCTGCCGTGGCCTAGTCTTTGCAGCTTCTGGCACCAGGTGTATTTTGAACAGCCTGATAAGCCCGTCCTGCAGACACGACTTCATTCCCCAGGTGCAGCCTCTACACAGGACGGGCAGCAGCTGCTCGGCCCTGCGGTCTGTCCAGCACAGTGCCCTGTCTGCAGGAACGGGCACCCGCAGGGGCTCACAGCAGCTGCTCCCAGGGGCCAGATGCAGGGGCACGTATACAACAACGGCGGTGCCCCGGAGTCTGTGTGGGCCTCGCTCGGCCTCGCTGCAGCCCCTGGCCTCAGCTACCAGGGGCCTAGGGCCTGCGCCCCTTCTGACTCAGTATTGCCGTGGTACAGCCATCTCCCTGATATAAAACCTGAAGTTATTCTAGAGCTGCACCAGTAAAACTATGATTAAATTGTGTCCTCTAATTCTATCTGTTATTATCCTTCTTTAATTAAAATTGCATGAAGGGGATAAATTAGTTGCCTTGAACAGCACTGCCTATATTAAAAAATTGTCAGATTTCTCTGTGTTCCTTACACATGACTACATATGACTACATTATATTTATATCTACCACCTTCAATCTATCAAAATGCTAAATTACTGGTGGCTGAATATTGCTAATGTATTAAGGCAGCCTGAAAGTATATCACCTCGAAATACTATCAGAGCAGCTGAAAATTCAAAGGAATTTATTTTTTTTTAAAGAAATTTGTTAAAAAAAAAAATAATAATAAAAAGCCATTCTGGTATTACTCATATATTTAGAAACAGAAGTGCAGTAGGCCCATGATCTAAAGGTCTCTTTCCACAATAAACTTTTTAAAATTTGAAATTCCAATATATTATTTTGTCTTGTATGTTCACACACTTGTGAACACACACACATGCCTCCTGACCTCACTATTTCTTATTATTCTAATAAAGAGATGCATGCACATAAATGTTCGATACAGACAGACCAAACTATAGGGAATCACTCTAGAATGCAAGTACACCTGAAGAGAGAAAGCAAATTACTTGCAATATTACCCTGGTAAACAAGAAAACACATCACAAGTTCTGCTCCACTGTATCACTGCTTCTTCAGTGCCATCAAAACGGGTATGAACTGCTGCAGATCCGGACAATCCTGAGCAATCACAGGTTACTACTGGATAAAACCTTGAATTTCTCAGTAAGGACTTACTTTTGCAATACTGCTTATCTAAACCTAGAACTTGAACTATGTTTAGCAAAAGTTTGGATTTCTATTACAATTTCATGAGCCCAGGCTGTTTTTCAGCATATCACATAAACACTCTGTTCCCACAGGAGGTCATCACAGCAGGTTTGAAAATTGTCTATAGCAATGTTGCTAGAGTTTTATACATATGTTAATAATATATAAAAAGCAAGTGTGTGTATATATAATTACATATATGGGTACATAGATGCATATATATATATATACACACACACAAATATCTGTCTTGGAATATATTTGGATACAGGTTTTTAAGCAGATAGGGTAAATACTTGCTCCAGACTTTTAGAGATAATTTTGGATGCCAATTAATAGTCAAGTAACTGGCTTTCAGGTAATTCTGCTTATTTCTAAAAGTGAAGAAGAGAGAACAGAAACAGCAAAATAAATAGCTCGTTTTATTTAAAGAAAAAGCTCCTGATCTTGCTGCTTGTTCTCCAAGCACCCATCCTGCCTTGTGAGCACATGAATGAAAAATCTGCTGAGCCATTTAGGGTATGAATTAAACAAAAGCTTCTTCGTGATTCCACTCACACAGTCGGTGCCTGTAGTGCAGATGTGGAGCCCAGGCCCCAAGCTGCACAAGCTGAAGAGCCAGAGAGAGCACAACAGGTCACGACGTAGCTCTTTTCATGGAGCAGATTCACCGCTGTTCTGTGCGACAAACTCCAATCCAACTCAGTCTCCTTCTGGGCCTGTTTTGATCAGATCTTCTAAAGGGAACAAATGCTTGAGGATTTGCTCAGCAAAAAACCCCTCTCTGTTCTGGTTGTGGCTTACATCTACCTGCCCTGCCTTGCAGAAAAGGTAACGGCTGCTCGAGCCGTGGTGCCGCAGCGCCAGGAGGGCTGCGCAGCTTTCAGATCTTGCCTTGTACCGTCATTCAGCTCCTGCTTCCTGCTCCCCCACACGGACACGAGAGCTGCCTTAGTGCTGTGGCCCAAGGGGGAAGAGAGAAAATGTCACACCAAAGCACTGAAAACAGCAAGCTGCTTTCCAAAGCCTAACAAATACAAATTACAAGCGTCATTTGACATCTGGCCTTCCTGAAATTGCAATATTTCAAATTAAGGACCACACCGAAAAAACAAATAAATACTTGCCATCATGCTGCTCTCTCAAACTCAGCTGAGATACTCAACTTCATCCCTGAAACTACTGAGTTCTTCTTTTTCAAGCAGAGCTTGTTTTATAGCTTTTAAACACTACAGTGATGAGTGTCATGTAAAGCCATAAATAGGTACAAAGTTAGGTAACCACAACTAACACTTAGCATAAAAAAAAGTCCTGGAGTTATTTGTCTCCACATCTCCGCAACACCTCCCTTGCAATTTCATACACTTGAACATCTGTGTTTTCCTTTAGCCAAGGAATAAATTCCACCCAGATTACATAAAATTGTCTTTATAAAAAGACCTCAAGCAATATATCTAAGTAGAGACACCATATGGTATTTTGGGGCAGGACAAAATGGACCATAGCTAACTAAGCATTAATCCAGCTTTTTTAGCATTTATTTTTCCCAATCAGTATTGCCTCAATGCTGTATTTCTTAAGAGGAACAACATTTCAATTTAAATACAGTAAACCCAAAATATACTACAAAATGTCAAGTTATACCTTTCTCTCATCGCATATGGCAAATACATTGTAATTAAAGCAAGTATAATTCTTCATCTGAGGTGCCCACCCTTATGCTCAGTAGCAATAAACTACACAGGCATATACAAATGCATCTCATTTTATTTTTTTCCCTTTCACATGTACATTTAAGTCTTGCAAAGCAGCCTAGATAAGTAACTCCAAACACATGCACTTCTACTTATATAAAACAATCTCTTTGTCATCAAGAAAACTAAAGGTAGGTGTGAATTTTGCTTGATGTATCATCAGCAAATACGTAAACTGGGCACCAAACATTTTTGCTGTATTAGAATGGAATGGTTTACAAATCAACATAATGTTCTAGATTACGTGTATCAATGAAAAATAAGAAGCTGAAACAATGTATAATAATTAAAGAAAACCCCAAGCCTTTCAGTAAGGCAACACAAGGCCACTTGGGCAGTCTAAAGTGACGTTGTTTAAGATTGAACTGTAAAGTTTAGATTTATACTGCCCCTGCACAATGGAGGCACTGAAGTGGGGGTGTTATTAGTAGCATCTCCTGCTAGAGGAAGATCTTTATATTATACTCCTATGTGTATATGTAGAATTTGTAGATTTTTTTTTAAAAGAAGCTGGGTTTCAGTATGATCAGCAAATATGTAAAGATTATATTACATTGTTAGGGATTATAACATAATAACAAAAGTATGGCATTTACTGCTATTGTCCCATTTTAATAGAGAATTTATTCTTCAGATAAAGTAACCAAGTTCAGTAAGTACCTATCTAGCAAAGCTTGCTAGCAAGGGAGTAGGTAAACATCTGGGTGGCATGCTTCTGTGGGTCATGGGCTAGCTTGGAGACAAAGACAAAAAGCACTATGGCAATCTCTGATTATCCTTGCAATTTTACATCTTCTAGCTAAAATGCTTTACTTAATAGATGCCTCATTGCTTACATCTCCTGAAACTGGAAAACAATTATATTCAAATAAAAAAGCAACACTAATGTTTCCAAAGCTCCGATCATCTTCACGTCTATGAAGTTGTTTGATCTTGTGTACTTGATGTTGCAGATGTAACTGAAAACCCTGACCGCCTCTGACAGCCCGGCCCCGAGGCGCCCACGAAACAGCCCACAGGGACTGAGTGCTGCTGAAGGAAGGTAGGGAACCCGCAGCCCCTCTCCATCACGCTCCCCACCGAGAAGACGGATTCCTTGTACTAATACGCTGCAGATTAACAAGAACGGCCCAGATCATGCAGAGCCCTGTGGCTGAGGGCTTAAATATGCTAAGTAGTTTAAGTAGGAAGATGACATTTTTTTTCCAATTTCTTGCCCTTTTTACTCTGCTAGATGTTTTGCACAAGTCATTTTTAAATTTCTACGTAGCTTTCCAGATTATATCTAAATTCCAATGTAGGCTACTTTTCTTGGCATATATATACACACACACACACACACACACACACACACACACATATATGTAGTTAATACCACATGCAGTTAATAATGCTTCTGTGCCAATGATATCACTGATAAATACAGTCATAGCCATTTCATTTAGATTCTCTGAATGTTCAGTAGTAACCACTACAGATTTTAGGTAGCTTGTTCTGATAAGCAAAATCTGGAATTAATTTGAAGTTCGGGTCCAACACTAAAAGTACGAGTAAGGTAAATAAAATATTGGAAATGAAAAGTATTAACATTGTGTACTTCTGCTCCTATAAAGATACCAAAGTAATTTACTCTAAGAAGACCAAATTATTTGCTTCATTGCAGTGTGTGTTTAAGACTGACTTTTAGAAATAACCATGTAAGGTGAAAGCCTGCAAATGGATATATATGGCTTTAATATCCAACTTTTAGAAAGAGTTCAGGGCTATTTATTTTCTATAGCAAATATGTTAACACACCAAATTAACCTGATGATAAAGGGCATTCATCTGGAGGCATCAATAACTCCACAGTTAAGATGATACCGACAGAAATCTATTTGCAATGAAGAGACTTGTAAGAATTCACATCAGTTTGCTTGCAGGGCAAAGTAAACATCTTTCGGGTTATCACTACTTATATATTTGCTTGGCTCGCAGCAATAAACCATGCACATTTTAAATTCCGGCTTCTACAGAATATTATGTATATATGTATGCATGGAAAAGCGAAGTGCCAGATCTGAGAGCTGGCAGCGGGCCCGCGTGCGGAGCCGCGCGCTCTGCCTGCCTCCGGCCTGCGCGCGCCCTTACTCATCATCCTGCCGGCATCTGGGCACTCAGGATTGTAAAACTCGACCCAGTCTGTCATTTTAAGCCCGGTTTGCAGGTCCGCACGGGAAGGGGACAGCGCTGCTGCGTTACAAGCGTTGCAGGGAGGCTGGCTGAAGGAGACCGCCAGCGCAGCGGGCTCCGTTCTGGCGACCGGCAATGACAGCGGCGCGACCGCCTCCTTTATTATTCCCTTGCTGCAAGCGGGAATGCACCTAAACGCCTTCAATAATATAAACCTCGCGGGCGGCCACGGCACCCCTGGACGCGGCGGGCAGCGAAGGGCAGATTTAAGCACAGTTCGCAAGTTTGCCGCCTGGGGCACGGGCAGGGCGGCCCCGCCTTGGCCGAACTAACCCCGCGGCGGCAGCGAGCGCGCCCTTGCGTGGGGGGTCCCGCTTGCTTTATCCCGGGCGATCGCTCCCCGCGGCCGCGGGCAGCGCGGGGGCTCGGCCAGGGGACTCCGCGCGCGTCGCGCTGCGTTACCTTCGGGGTTGGCGCTGATGAAGACGCGGACGCTCCTGCCGCTCGGCACCAGGTGAGGCGGCAGCGCGGCGAGGTTGCC
>VZSV01000188.1:1287938-1362255 GCA_013398735.1 Nothocercus julius | reverse complement strand
CTGGCGGCAGCCCCGGCCCTGCCTGCGCCGCTGCCTGAGCACGCGCTCCTGCAGGGGAGCAGAAACAAGCTTTGACATTTAAGAGCCTCCCTTTTACAGCGACAGGCGCTGTGGAGCTGCATGTGCTGGGAAGGGACATTAAATCCCAGTGACAGGCAGCAGGTGAGGAGGGCCGGAAAGCGTCTGCCAGGTCCTGTCTTGCCTGCCGTGCTCCTCCATGCTGGGATCATGTCGTGCTCCCCCACCTGCTGCATGAGGGGCGACCACGGTATGAGCAGAAGTGCTGAAAAATCCTCGCTGCTGAATCCAGTTTGCTGGTGAATCCAGGCCAGCAATCTGATTTTAGGCAGCTGTGCACATTTGTGCGTGCATGTTACGCGAAAATTTGGATTGCCGCTCCCCGATTTGTCTGTGCAGATGGAAAATGGACGCATTTACACCCCACTGTTAATGCGATTTTACAGGATTTATTGACATGACAAGTTTATTCTAGACATAAGAAGAGCCAGGGGAGTAGGATTATAATAGCAACACTAATTTGTCTATTCAGTGCTAGGGCAGGAAAAAAAAACGAGAAAGACTTGGAAAGCTTTGTTTTATCTGCAGGTGTTTTAAAAAAGCAGCTGTCATTATTTTTTCCCTGTCTTATTTAGGATGTGTCATTATTTTTCATTCTGATCTTGAACTGATACTGCAGCTATGCAGAAAGAAAAGAAAGTTCTCCAGTTGTTCCAAACCCAGAAAAAGATACTTAGTCTTGGAGACAAGGTACAGAGAGAAAAAGGGAGTTTCTCTGTATGAATCCAGTTGCTCTCCTGCAGAAATGATGGCAGTGGATTTCTGTCTCCAATCTGCTGTATCTAATGCTGATTTCTGTAAGCTGATGGAGCATGCAGTACACTATCACCAAATGCCACCGTGGATATGCTTTGCTACCATTACGGTGCCACAGTTGTGCTGTGCTGTGCTCTGAAGTGTTATGGAGGCCCCGAGGCAGCCTGCGTGTAGGAGCATTCACTGAGGAATCGTGCAGACAACTATCATCATCTGAGGGTGAATTTTAATTTGAAGCAATCACTATCCCCAAATAAAATCTGTCATTTGGGTCATTGCTTTTTTTGAAGGAATACTTTTTCTACAGAAGCAAGAATAACTTGGACTCGTTCTTGGCAGCCAGTCATATTTGGTAAGCCATTTAAATAACCGAGTAAGCCTCTTTGCTGAGTTGGGTATTACTTGTTGTAAAGAAACACAGTGGAATCTGGTCTTTCGTCAACGCGGTTGTGTTCAAACCAGCAGACGCAAAAATGTTCTTTCACTCCCATGTATATATGCTCATGGTTGTATCGAAAGCCCTATCACAGAGATGAGGTCCTAGCCTCTCCTGCGCATTGTTTTTCTTGTGAGGAAAATCCACACGTTTGGGCTACACGGGAGCAGTAGCAGAGACCAGACGGGGAGACAACCGCTGTGACACCCACTGGCTCTAGTCTAGGCACAACCTGTAACTCTCTTTTCCAAGTATTCTGCTAGCAGATAAGTGTGCAAAGTCTCAGATGTGTGATTTATTATTAGCATTTTTTATTGCCCGAGCTGTCAGATGGGATTCAGTCACTGCTTTTTTAGCTCCCCTGCATAGGACAGTTGGCTGGTGGTCTTCAAAGAGATGCTATTTCCTTCTGTTTGTCTGCGTGCCAGCTTGAAACAGTTGGACAGCTCTGAATCTTTTATAAATGTGAATCTGTAAATAAAGGCCTTGCTTCAAAGTGTCCAACCACTTGTTTAAAAAAAAAAAAAAATACAGACTATTACAGAAATACAGCTGTTCTGCCACTAGGAGTGCATGAACTGCTTATTTATTGGCTTTTTTTGTAGCACTCTTCTCTCAGTAGAAGTGAAGCCTGGAAATGTCAAGTGATAGTTTAGATCTGTTTGGGGCGTACCTGGGAACTAATCTCCAGACACTCAAATCTTAATAAAAATGAGTGAAACTCAAGTTCAGTTCTTACTTTTTCTCAGATTAGAAAGAAAGAAAGAAAGAAAGAAAGAAAGAAAGAAAGAAAGAAAGAAAGAAAGAAAGAAAGAAAGAAAGAAAAGTAGAAGAACAAAGGAAACTGTCAGCATTTTATCACCACCTGACTCCAAGTTCCTTTATTCATAAAAAAAAACCATAAAAATCATGCAAGGTTAGGAAAAGTGCTTTCCTGACATGACATGAGAAATCTTGTCAGTAGAAGACTGAGCACTACTAGAGCTGGGTTGAGCCCTCAGCTTCCTTCTCGACTGTATCTTGCTCATGCACAAGGAGTTAAACTAATTGTTAACTCTGAGTGAGGAAGAAGTTTCCCTGCAGGTCAGGTGGGCTGGCACGATTGGATGTTTTTGCTGCCTACTGTAAAGCGTGGCCTGGTCAGCTCTGAGCAGTCATTGAGTATAGTCACCTTGCAAAGTCTCATACCTGCAGTCATTTTTGTGCCTTTGTACTTTTGTACTATTCAGGCTTCATTTTTTTACTGTATGTTGAAAAGTGTTATGGTGTGTAAGAATGTGTAACTAATTCAAGTTGATTTCTTTTAAAAAAATCTACTTCGGCCCAAATACATACTACGTATTTCCTTCAGCTCATTGAGAGGATGGTTTTCTAAGTAAAGGCTGGTCGAGGTGTAAGGAGACTTGCATTTAGTTTCCAGGCCTGTCAGCATTTTCCTGTGCAATGACTAAGCAAGTCACTCAGTACCAGATTGATGGAGATATTTAAGGACATAATGCCAGGTGATCATGATCCTTCTTTGGCTGTTGCTTAATCCTTAATTTCGCATTTGCTAATTTAGGTCACTTACTACTCAGCCTTATGGCTTCTGTGAGTCCTCTGCATAAGAAAATAATTTTCCCCCTGCATGTTCAGAGCCAGAGAGTCAAAGCTGTGGCTGAGGATTTAGCTGAGTAGCTTTAGCAATAAGCCCCTATACCTCATTTCCTTATTCGTAAGCTATGAGGCAGTCGAGGGACAAGCTGTAGTACCTCTTCACCTTGTAGGGATAATGAAAACATGAGAGACCGTGAGGAAAATGTGAGCATGAGTCCTTGGTGGGCAGAACTGTGTTACCTCCAGGTAGTGTTATATTTCCTTACAGATGTCAATGACTCTGATCCTCAAGAAGGAAGAATTTAATTAAAGAAATTGAAACAATCTAATCTACCAAGTTAGAATTTGGTCGGGACATTGGACTTAAATCTGCTCGTGAGGTGATTGCTTTTGCTACTGCTGTAACACAAATGCATACGACATCGTTTAGCTTTTCACCTGGAAAATAGCATTTCGATCCGCATACTGTGCTAAATTCATCCTGTGGTATTGAATCAGTGAGAACAGATAGGCAGTACAAGTTACCATGGCACCTCCTAGGCGATTTCAAGTTTATGATTCCCTTGAGGAGCAGAATCTCTTATATGAGTACTGGTTTCTTCACGAAACTGCTTCCTGGGACAGTGTGTTTGCAATAACAGTGTTCTTTTTTTCCTACTTTTTGTTTTGTGGTATGAAATCGAAACTGAACTTTGCAGATGGTGCGTTTTTCTTTGAAGACACAAATGTCAAACTTCATGATGTTAAAACATTATGGGCCTAAATGTGCTGAGCTTATTTGCACTGCTAATTTTATCAGCCTCTATGGACCCACTTGGCAAATGATCACAGTTTGGCAGTATTTTGGGAAGCCAATAGCAAAGAGGCTTCTTGATATGTGTGTGCCCTGTGTTTATAGGAATGAATGAAAATTCTTCATATTAAGGATGTCACAGAGGTTGCTCGTTATGTCCAGAGAAGGCAACCAGCTGAACTGTTCAGAAAATAAAAGCTCATTGCCAAATGATCCATTGAGCAAATTACTGCCAGTGCCTTCTTAGCTCAGCCTGCACGGTCATCATACTATGACTGCTAAGAGGAAACATTGCGGCAAATGTCTGGCGATGGTAAAATCCAAATATTACTCAGAAATGTAATTAGGTATCACAGCCAAATACATGAAGCTATTTACTTCTGTATTCTTAAGAAATTTGGTAACATTTTGCAATAATATAGAAATAGGTGGCACGTTATGGCTATTACATTTCAAGGTCTTGCTGTGTTTTTAGGAAGCACGGGGCTGATTAATGGAGAGATTTTTTTCTTAGTCATAGGAATTTAATTGTGTATATATTCCAAATAAATAGGTTTGTTTGCATTGAATTAACTGTAATTTTCTTACATGTGAATTGATTTGTCATCATACTTATGCTATAATATAGTCAGTGTTTTAATGGATACTTGCATGACTGTCTTAGTCCCTTCTCTCCTGCTTTCCATGCAAATAAGCAGTCATGTTACATTTAACAAGTCAGTGGATACTGAAGAACAGAGTTTCCTTTTCTGTGTGGCAGATTGATTTTGTGGCAGCAATGAAAGCCTTCCAGCCACTAGGTGACAGCGGGAGCATCCACAGTAGTGTTTTTCTTTGGATTGAAGTGAACTTTTGAGGCAACTTTCCCATTGTCCCAACTTACTGCATTTTGTCTCACGTCACACAGCAGTCTTGGAGTGCAGGAACTCCATTCCTTTTCTGGTCATTTATTCATACTGCAATGAACAAAGTCAATGTTTGACCTTATTAATAGCAAATGTTTTTCCCTGGAATTTTTTGTTACAAAAATGTTTGTTCTTACATTGTGTGTGTGACAATGTCCATAATAGGATAAATGTAGAGCACAGTCTGTCTTCATGAAAGAGAATCACAGAATCTCAGAATCACAGAATGGTTGAGGCTGGAAGGGACCTCTGGAGATCACCTAGTCCAACCCCCCTGCTCCAGCAGGGACACCCAGAGCACGGGGCACAGGGTGGCAGCCAGGCGGGTTGGGAAGATCTCCAGAGCAGGAGCCTGCACAGCCTCTCTGGGCAGCCTGTGCCAGGGCTCTGGCACCCGCACAGCAAAGAAGTTAAACAAGGCAACAATGGGAACAAGGGAAACAGAGTTCCTCAGGCGAGCTTAGTGCAAAATCAACAAACTTTTCATTGACTTCAAAGAGTTTTGGCCTTATAAATGCAGCTCCTGTAAGTCCTTATGTCTGCTTCACTTCTATCAGCTGGGGCTGGCTTTTGTGTCTTTAGCAGGATGCACAGAAATTCAAGGAAAATGTTCATTGTGCACAGTCAAATGGCCATTTCTTCATACAATGTGTTCTTGTCTCTGAACTCCTATTTTCTTGGAGCATTCAGGAAAACATCAGGGTGAGAGATATCATGAATTATTTACTGCAGTGGCTAGGTCAGGCATATGGCAGCAGTTTATTTCAAGTACAAAATAGCGTGCGGTGAATAGAAGCAGTTTGATAAGATTTTCTACTTATTATGGCTTTTCTGACTCTAAGAACCAAAATTTAGAGTTTATATTGAAGTGCAAGCTCAAGTGTTTTCCTGTTTTCTGAGTTGATATGAGGTATGCATGTCTTAAAGCTTAGCAAACACTCGCACTATGAGGTGTTTGTCTCAGTAAGGCCAAGCAGTTGCTGTGCTTGCACTCTCCTGAGAAAGAGTCCATGACTGAGAAGGAGGAAGACCTGCTAGGAAAACAAGCTGTGGGAAAACAGGTTAGGAACACCAGTGTTCAGGGAAAGAGGCTCTGGATCTGGAGCCCCCTTAGGAACTCCTCAGAGGGAAGGTCATTGCAGGGGAAGGCTTGCAGAAGACATTAGATGCTCAGAATAATCCGTCTGTGCTCAAAAAGAGCCCTGTTTGGGAAAGAGTAAAAGAGAAGGCCTAGGAATAATGCTGCTGGAGGATCCCTGGGAAACAGGAAGCAGACCAAGTTTGCCACTGGGGGAGATGGCACCCCGTTGATGCAGGAGCCTGCCTCCGGTGAACATAGGGAAGGTAATCCTGTTCCCCTGGCATCCCCTCGGAGGTGGTGCTGGAGAAGGACTGCTAGGCATTAACAAAGACTACCAAACCTCATTATAACAGGAAAAAGGGTCCTCAGGATATGGACTTCCTGTGAAAGCCAATTTGCTCTGCTTGTCAAGAACTTTTATTTTGCCTTGGAAAAGGACAACTCATATCTGAAGAAGCCATGTAGCTTGTAGTTGTCACTTATTTGTCAGGGGAAAAAAAAGTTCTATTTTTGTTCTTGAGCAATCTTTCTACTTTCCTTCTTTTTAAGCACAATGACAGTAATGATTAATAGACACAGTCCACAGTGCTGCCAGCAGGAAGCCAGCCTAAGTGTGGGGGAAGTCTAAATAATTGAAGGGAAAAGGTGACAGAGGCAGCCATTAGTTCTGTGGGATAAGGGAAGCTTCTTGCTTGGCTATTTGCCCAAATATAAGAGAGAAGTTACCATTTGAGGAGTGCAATCTGTAGACTTCATGATGCACTTCCCTTGGGGGCAAAAGTAAAGAAAGGGCTCAGTGTTTCTAAATTGGTAGAAATTGATGCAATACCCCCTCATCTTTAATTGCATTACAGCACATTAGCAGGCTTGCAACATTACCAGCTTGTCAGAAACAACTGGGCAGGATTCCAGAGACAGAAGTGAACACCCTATTCCAGCATGAATCACTAAGCCCGGGGCAGGGCCTTCAAGGGGTGATTCTCCGCAGTGGAACTGAGACAAGGACATCCTGGTGGTCACAGGAGACCTGGTGCACTTGCAAGAATGGTCTTGATATTTTACAGCTGAGCTTGAAGTACTAGGATTTAATTTCTAAGAGAATGAAACCATCAAGCATCATATCAGAGCAACAGATGCTGAGCAGAAAACTAGCCTCAGTCTTCTCATACCAGGCAACAGACTCCAAGCTTTCCAAATTGTGGACTTCACACTTACCAGGAGAGGAGGATCCTTTCCCCTGTTTTGGACAAACTGTGGGACTACTGCTTCATCCCATACTATGCATCATGTAGTTTCTTTTAATTTCTACTCTGTGCTGTCCTCTGCAGAGAGGTTTTCTAAAGGTTAATGGGTCCTTCCTTTTGCATGAACATTAACGATAAGGCAAGTTAAATGTTTAAATGTAACTGGTGATATAAAATGAGTTTGTGCTTAAAGGAGAAACCAAAACCCAAAATGCTAGGCAGATGTGGGTGTTTGAACTTAGAGAGGAGACATGAGGCCTATTCTGTTCTCCCAAGAGATGTACAGGCACAGCAAAATTCCTGTTGCTCACCACCACCTCAGCATTGGAAGCCCTGGGGGCAGGGGGCACAGTGAAGCACGTGAACCTTTGCTGGGCCACTTGGACATTCAAACCAGTCTGCTCACTCTAGGGCTCTCCACAAGGCACCCCACTGCCCTAGGTAGATGTGCTCAGCTGGGCAGGTTGAGTAAAGGATCCCCACGTAGAATATAAAATTGTGATAGGAGCATAATTGAAATTTGAGACGAGCTAACTAGGAAGAACTGAAAAACAAAACCCCACCAAAACCAAATTGGAAATATTATTGGAAGTTTATATCCTTCCTTTGTTTTAGGCTGCTTTTGACTCTTGGCAGGCAAAATACTCAGTAACAGTGAGAACAGACTGGGTAGTGGGGAAAGATACAGAAAGATAAAGAAAGTAGCTACATCGAGTTCTTGATAGCATCTCCTCCTGGATAAAGTTCTTCAAAGCTGTGAAGTGATTAGAGTGGTAGCCACATCCTATGCAATGAAAGAGTTATGTGACACCTCTCCCCATGATGAGGAAGCTGAGCTTTCTGCCAGCTGTGGCGTTCTGGGAGAAAGCCATGGTGGCATGGATGAGGAGAATCGTTCAGGAAAGCAAATCTGGGATCCTTGAGAATGTGGCAGGATTTCTTGCAGTATGTTTGCTCCTCTCCTGCCTTCTTGATAAGGTTTTGGTGCTAGTTTCAGGATGCTGCTTGTGTTAAATGATTGTTTGCCTTCTGTACAACTTCTCTAAGAGGCAGCTTGTATGTTCAGAGTCTTCCCAAGGCTTTCTGATTTTAGAGGAATGCGTAGACTAGATCTGAAGTGCTGCAATATTCAGCTTAACTGTATATAGGCTAAAATTCTTAAGAAACACATTTAACCAAAAAAAAAAAAAAAAAAAAAAAAGATCCAGTTATGCTCTTCGAGTAGGTGACTATGTAACATTCTGGTTATCAAGATGATCCGTTAAACACTGGGAAGATTTCAGAACAGGTTTGCTGAACACATAAATAGTAATCCAAGGGAGCCCCCTAAAAAATCTTTTTCCTTTAACATTTGCTATGTGTTTGTCTCTTGGAGGTGGCAATGTGATAACCTCTTTCATTTTAAGAGTCTAATTCTTGAATCATTTCATTAGGATACTGATGTGTGTGTGCTTGGTATTCTCTTGGTGAAGAATAAGAATTGGAATTTGTTTTTATGCATGCAGTAATTATGTATGCAGTAATTCTTGAGAGTTAAAAAAATCTAGGAAAATGCAAGAAGAAGGGCTGAGAAGAAGCTTTGTGGTTATTATCCTTGTGAAGAGATATAATTGTTAGTGCACAATTTCCTTCTATACTGACATTCAACTATTTACATACATTCAGGGTTTCATCGAATGGGCCGTTTGTGACTTTGTGTAACATGAAGTGGCTCCTCAGATCCAGTCATATGTGGTCTTGATACATGTCAGGCCGTTATTGAAGCAACATGAAGATGGTGGTAATGGTCAATGGCCTTTAAAGGAGTTTTGAAATGAAGGGGAAACAAAAAAATGGCTATTGAGCGTATTTCCCAGAGGACAGAGACCTGCTCAGTCCAGAGCAGGAAAGGGAGGCTGAAGAGAGAACCTGGAGTTAGGGACTTCATTTTAGCAGCTAGTCCTAATGATTTCCTGGCTGTTGATGAGAAGGAAATGTGTTAAGAGAGAGAGAATAAATAAAATAACAAGAAAAGTCAAGTAAAGGAAGCTTATGGATTTGGAAATTGGAAGTGGTTGTGGCAGAATGATGGTGGCTGAATACAGAGGAACAAGTGCTCCATGATCCAGACTCAGAAACACTTTGCTGAATTCAGGGCAACTCTTACATATGTTTGAAAGTCAAGTATATATTCTGTTGCTTGGGTAAGTGGGAAGCATCTATTTTCCAGAGGCATTTTGCCTGCAGAGTCTCAGGATATAGCACCTACCTTCCCACATTGACAGCTGGAGTGGAAGAAGGCAGAGAATTCAACTTGATTCCTCCATTACTTCACATCTGGTAAAGCTAAGATGATTCTCCCTTCCCTTAACGCACTGGAAGCGTGCAGTGGTTCTGAATGGGGAAAAAAAAAAGGTCAGTATTTTGTTATGTGTGACATAACATTCATTTGTCATTTTTCTCCTTTACTCTTCTTCTTTTCACTATTTTAGTATCTAAATTCGCTAGATAAATTATTCCTAAACACAGAAATGATCAAAATGACAAGAAGTGACTCTGCGATTGCTTAGTTTTTGCACAGTGTGAGGATAATTTTCATTAATACCCCCGTAATTACAAAATACTCAGATGCCTTTTATAAGTTTGCCATGCATGAAGATACTTAATACTGTATTATGGGATATAAATACTTGATACAAGTGACTTTTAGACAGAGGAATACTAGATGTCAAAGAAAGGCCCAACATGCCTTGTATGTTCATCTAAATCCCTGCATCCCTTCAGAGCATCTTCTGAGCTTTCTGCAGTTCTCAGTGGATATTTTTCAGAGCCCCTGTGACTTCTGCCAGTCTGATGTCACTTTGGCACATGAGAATCTGATGTACCAACCAGCATTCTTTAAACAGGCCATTAGTAGGCTAAATCATCATAGTAATTTGGCTTCCTCAGATGAAGCTTACTAAATTAATATTTTCAGTGCATTAATATCCTTAACTTATTCCATTCCCGTGTGCTTCATGTGCATTCTACTTTCATTTTCTGATTTGGCTGGCAAAGAAGTTTAACCAGCCTTTATTTACTGAAGACTATCTCCATGTAAAGAGTTTACTTATTGACAGAAAGCTCAATGAAATTACAAGGGCAGTATATTTCATCAATGCTTCCATTCTGCATCCATGCTGTAAAGCTTAAAGGCACTCCTGCCCATTTCTATCTGCTAGGAAGAACATGAGCAAACCTGCTTCTGAAGCATTTTTCTCAAAAGAATAGCACGATCTTTTCCTCTGTTCAGTGCAAGCATCTCTCTTTCAAGCTTTAATCCCTAGACTCAGAGAAGTAGGCTTAAGCGTAGCATTTTAAGGCTCAGGTGCTCAAAAGTAGGCATGCTGGTATAGATATGTTGTTAATAAATAAGGTTATAGGTGAAGGCTGGGTTGCCTACAGTTTTGAAAATTTTCAAGTAAATTAATTTTAAAGATTAAATATACTTGATAGAGTAAGTATGAACACCTTGAAAGTGTTCTGTGAACCTGAAACCCTCATCTAGTTCTTGTTGGTCAATAAAAAAAATGCTTAATTCACTGATCTGCTGTCAAAAAACTCCATGTTTGTGCTTTTTGCTAGAGGTCGGGATTTTAGATTCCTAGCTCCACTACAGAGCTAGAATCCTGTTTTCTTCTTCCATCAGAAGATCCACACTAGAATTGTAGCCCTTGAGAGCTATGTTACTGACTTTGGGAAAGTCCTAGGTATAGGCATACCTGGATCAGGAGTCTAGATTCCACTAGATCCCAACCCTAGATCACTCAATCAGTGCTTATCAAAAGCCTGAGATATTTTGGATAAAACAATCTGTGTTCCACAAATTAGCATTTTTCAATAGGAATTCATCAGCACATTTCCAGCCAGATGAACTCCTCTGTAACAGAAGCCATAAGATTTTTTCAAGCATTGCTCCAACAATAGGATATATTTGGGTCAAATTACAGCATGCATCTTCTGTGCTAAATTAACATTTTCTCTGCTATTGTTAATTCGGGCAGTTCATAGCTAGCCAAAGCACAAGCAAAGCTATTATTAAAAATTACTGAGCAGTGCTAAAATGGCCTGTGAATTGGTAGTAGGTCATGCAATTATTTTGATTATTTGAGGAGACACTGTTATCATCTATTCAAGTTACATATATTCTGTATATATAACGAAAGCCATTGCACTATGACTGTGGGATGATTTAGATGCCTTTGTCTCGTGAGGTCTAAATGCAACTTTTATGAGAAAAGTAACCTTGACATGTCCAATAAAAATTATTATGATGTTCCGGTACTCAGAATAGAATTTATGAACAAGGATGATTCGCTATTGAATTAATTGTAAATGATGTAGCCAGTAACTTGAACATATGTCCACTTTGAGGCACCTAACATCAGATTTTTTAATGCTTTTATTGTAGATAGCTGCATGTTTTTTAAGGAATTAAACTGAATGCCATATTATGTTATCACACAACATGGATTAACTTTGCCTCACCCATGTAGACACCACAGATTGTTGGGGGGCAACATTCATAGCTCCTGCTCTGATTCTATGTTAGATAATTTTAAAAAAGAGATAACGGTGTTTCAGAATTCCCTTCTGTAGTGTGAGTCTGCTGTGGGAGCATAGCCTGACATAATAGCATAGCTACTTTGCTACATTCCTGGTTATAGAAGGATAAGATTTTAAACACCTGCTCAGATATGAATGATACATTTGCTTTTGCTATCTATACAGTGAAAACTCGTTTTGCTCCAATGATAAAAGTAGTTCCTCCTGCGAAATCCCCAAACACACTCATTTCCATCTAGGACTCCACTGACCCCCGAAGCAATACATTTCTCTGAACTCAAAGCAGCTGCTTCCTGATGGAATGAGTCCATGCACGGGAACAAGTTTTTGAGGAAAGTGACTGGACTAAAACTACATATATTGCCTTGGTTGCTACTCTCTAAAATTGCCCTTAATATATTGGTCGGTTTAGAAAAGGTACTTACTGGGTAGGTATAGCACACCTGTGTGAGAAAAAATGTATTTTCATGAGAAGTACCTAAGGCCTGTCAAGATATTCAAAGGTTATAGAACAAGATGGGAAAAAATTATTTGGTACCATATCAGTAAGTCATAAATTTGATGGAGCCCAAATGTTAGATGAAGAACAGGTTGTTTTGATCTCTGCTTCCTCTTTACAGAGTGTGTCACATTTCCCCAGGGTGTTCTGGGGTGTCTCCAATCTAGCGTGTGGTAACACTGCCCCTGTAGCTACATGTGGTGTTGCAGTTGTGATAGACTTAATCCTCAGAAGCCAGTTATGGGGATGAACATATAATGATGAGACTTGTAAAAATGTGTTTCTTGACCTCACACTAACATCAGCTCTGCATTTATTAGGGCAGACCAAGTCATCTATAAATAATACTAAAATGCCTGCTGAGGGAGATACTCAGTCTGTAGCAGTAAGTCATACTCAATAGTCCAGAAAGCAGAATTTAAGAGATTATAAGACTGTTTCGTGCTCACAGGAATGTCTTTGCTCTTATAAAATCAAACCCTTAATGTTGGCAGTCAAATTTCTATTGTTATTTTATAATAGCAATTTTCAGTGCAAATTCTGTTTAGAAGTAAGAAAGCTCTTCACAAGAAAAAAAAATGTTGGCTAGTTAGATGTTGTTAAGCTAAATCATACTGCACAGCCTTCTGTGAAAAATTAGCTCCAGAACTTACTGTTCTGCTTAAATGAGGCCTGTAGTAAAAAGCAAAATTATTTGCACTATGAGCAGATAAATTTTTTTTCTATTCTGCAGGACCTCTCTGTAGTGGGACTCAGTTCTTCAATGTCAGTTTACTAACAGTCTGTGTCTGTACACCTCTTCAGATATAGAGCTGGTAATTCATTCCATTAAAGTCTTAACTACCTCTTTGATACTAAACCACTTTTTCTTTATTCCATAAACACCTGGTGGCACTACTCGAAATTGCAGAGAAGTGGGATGCACAGCCTGATGCAACGTAGCGAAGCATGAATTTATGGCCAATGAGGAATGCCAGCGTGCCTTTTGCAGAACAATTATTTTGACAAAACTTGCTTTAATATGTTCTGTAGGCCTATTAAAAGACCTGCCAATGTCACAGGCCCAACATAAGTATTTCTTTTCTATATGTTTGACAGATGTAAAGGTAAATTTATTTGTGCAGAAGGCTTGTGCAGTGGAAAGGCTACCAGGACCCTGCATATAGTACTGTGCAGTACATACACTTACCTGCACATTTATCCACTGTTTGTGTTTTTATCCAAATTCTCCACAGCACTGATCTCTACAGGTACTGGTCTTTAAGATTACCTGAAAAGGGAAATAAAGATAAACTGGGTGCTGGGTTTCCACTTGGCTGTGGTTTGTCTGAAGGGAACATGTAGGACTGAGCTGACCTTCTTTTGAGAGGGAGGAAATGGGCAAGGGGGACAAAACTGTTGTCTTTCATTTTTCTTAGGATTATTCTTGTTCCATCCAGAGAATATGCTCAGGAGGATGAGGAGAAAGTCCCAGTCTTCTTAAGAGAAAATATGGAGTGTCAGCAGAGGTAGGTAGTACTGTTGTAATTGAACAAACATGTTGATAAATGCATTATGTTCTTGCTTCACCACAAAATAGAAGCTACAAGGGGATTTCTCTTTCAGATTTGTTCAGAGGAACAAATGTGCTTGTCCTTCATGAAGCAGAAATGTAGCAGAAATGAAATTAACTGGTATTTGAATCGCATTGACTTTGTATACTCTATTTATTCCCTATGATTTTACCTAAGGAAAATAAATGGATTATATCACTGTCAGATTGCTGTCCTATATGAGGTGTGAGGACAAACTGGATTAATGTAACAAATGCAAAATACAAAACAAATATTACTTCATATTTATGCTGATATTTACTGAGACCTTGCAGAGTCATCATTAGGTTTAATTCTCTATAAGGATTTTGGACATAAACAATAGCAGCAGCAATGCTTGCAGTGCTGCTCTTGCAGA
Source organism: Nothocercus julius (assembly GCA_013398735.1). Classification (NCBI taxonomy): domain Eukaryota; kingdom Metazoa; phylum Chordata; class Aves; order Tinamiformes; family Tinamidae; genus Nothocercus; species Nothocercus julius. Next base: position 1,348,333 of record VZSV01000188.1, on the reverse strand, counting down.
GCTGCACTTCCTACTCTGGAGATTTCATCAACACTACAGAAATTTTATAAAAGCTCCAGAACATTTATCAAGGAAGAGAAGAAGGTGGATAACTGTGGAGCAAAACACTCGAATCAATAGCACTGAAACAGAAGAAAATAAATAGATTTTGGCAACATTTTACAAAGCAATCTTGTATTTTAGATGGGGAAAGAGGAAAGTGCTAACATGTATCAGGATGTTCTAACCGTGTTAGATAAATGATTTTAACTTTTTATGTACTAGAGCTTAGTATTATAAAGAGCAAATTGATGGAGAGTTTACCAGTGTCTTCACATTAGTGACTGGATACGTCTAAAATACTCTCTTTGTCTATTGGACATATTATGCTTTATGAAGGTACTGTTTTTAATGTTAGTAAGTATGTATCATCTTCCTAGAATACAAGATATCACATCAACAAACTTTGTCTTTTGACAGTCCTAGATATATTCCGGAATGGAAGCTCACAAAACTGCTTCACTTATAGAGGTAAAGATTTTTCTTTTAGAAATTCTGTAATCTTGGCCTCTGCAGAAGATCCTAAATAGTTTTAGATGTATTTCTTCTGGCTAAAGTGGCATGACATAAGGGATCTGCTTCTGCCTGGATACTTTCAAACGAATGAACATTAACTTGATACTTATGGCGTGTCATGTCCAGCAATAAGCCAATATTTGCGCTATTTATTCACCAACATTTGTGCTATTCACCAAGAAGTGGCAGCCTCAACTCCACTGCCTCCAGATTTGTCTTCTCCAGGGGCAGGCTGACCAGGGGTGTCTCCAGCATTGCAACACATGTACAGTGGCTGCTGGATGTATCTGCAAGCTCGCCAACACCACTAGCATTCTGTATTCTTGATTGATAGTAAAATACCTGGAAAAAGACCAAATGCTTACAAAATTGAGGTATGGTCTTTATTGATCAAGTTGGGCTCAAGTTGCCTAAAGAGGTTTGGTTTTGCAGAAGACTCAGCACGACTTCCCCTTTGCTGCCGTTCCCAAATCCTGCTGAAATTAGAATGAGAAGGTTTGTCCTCTTCTCTTCTCTCTCAGTGTTGGGGAGAAAGATAGCTTTTTGTCTAATTGGCGTGGGAGTTCTGGACAATCATAGGTTCTGAGTTCATTTGTGGGAAAATGCATACAGAACATTAACAAATGTTGATTTAAATGCGCTTATGTTATTACATATATATTTATATTTAATACGATTAAAGTTATCTGTAAACACCTCATGTGATGATTTCCTGCCTTTATTTTTATTTATTTTTTTTCTGCATGTGTCAGCCTGGCATCTGAAATGTCCCAATAACCTAGCAATCCAAACTGTCCAAATATTTTGCACCTCTTTGCTGATACACTCAAAAATGTATTAGTGATAATTATTGTGTGTTGCTTTGTAATTATTATTTTTGCAGGAAATTAATATGGAAAATCTAACATGAAAACTATAAGTAGGCTGTTTTTCACTTAGATTAATTTCCTAAGAGCCAGAGATCTCTTTTAAAGTAGCCATTTGGGCTGTCTTCATTCTTGACAATGAGAAGAAACCTCTCCAGAGTGTCCCAGCCTGAGACCCTAGGACACATGAAAGGAATTGCTTGTTAAATGGGCTTCTCCTTCCACACAGTGTGGAGGAAACTTGGTAGCTAGCTGAGATTGAATTTGAATTGTACAGTTAAAGTGAGATGACCTGAACTCCTGTGTCTTTAATTTCTGTTTTCATAATTCTTCTAAGATTTATGTGAAAATGTTAATTAATGACAGACAGAGTCTTCCTGATGATATTTGTGGCTTCTTTACATCAGAAAGCAGTGGTAGGAAAATGCACATCCCCATTTGGGACCTTTTTGTGCCTCTCAGTTTTCTATGCTTTGAGATGACAATGTTTAGCTATTTCATAAACAGCTAACTGAGGTTTCTAACATATTACTAGGGCCGAAGGACACGTGAATAAGAACGATATCCTGTGAGACCTTAGTTCCTTATCTTTTGCTTTGTAAAGAACACCATGCTTGGATTTTAGATTTTCCTACCTGTTAGGTGGAATACTGACAGAAATCAGGCTGAGCTACAGTGCTCTGTTTGTGATTTAATCTCCCATGTGCATTTTGAAATACATGTCCAAACAAATCAGTAATTTCCCTGATCACTTACATTATTAAAATTGTGGAAAAACATCTTAGTGAATTCTCCCTTGTTCACAACAATAGTTGACGTTTGATTTTTTTTTCCTGCAGTGTAAAAAGCGCAGATGAAAACTATAGAAGGACAGAGAAGTCAGCATGGATAAACCATGCAGTAGCTGTGGGAATAATGCAGATGCATGAGCATGCTGCAAGCGTCTCATTAGATCACAACCCTGTGACTTCTTCTGGAACGTTTTATAGCACATTACAAGCTTTTCTTTCACTATGGAGGTCCCTAGAAAAGTGATCTAAAACTAAGAATTCAGCTTCTGTGTTTTAAGCTGTTGCCCTGTTTTAATAATAGCAGTGTTAAGCAAATTAAGTATGTTAAGTGACCCTCCTCATTACAGTTTTCTTATTTCTGAGAATAAGATCTGCAGGAGTATGCCTATATCCTAGGAAATTTCCCAAGGATGTTTACAATGTTCTGGTCTTATTTATGTCTTGTTCTAACTGGAATCCACATACAGAAGTCTTAGGCTATTTAAATAAATGAATGTTGGAGCAAGAACAATCTGCACAGGGATGAAAAAGAGAGGAAGGTTAAAAGCTAAATCAGACATGCAGAAGATTTACAATCGTCTGCGAAACATATTTCCCTGCACCAAAGCTAATCAAGACAATGAATTTTCATGTTTGCCTCGTGCTGCGGAGGAAATTGAACCAGGCGTCTCCGGGGGATTCCTTTATTACTTGGCATTCACACACTGGCACCCACACTTTTCAGCTGCTGGCAATAAGATAACTTTGATGCACATATGGTTACTAGGCTTCCTGCAACAACGGGAAAAAAGCAAGGTTCCCGAACAGACCCAAGTATCTGTTAGCTAAGGGAAAGAAATCCCACGCTGCGATGGGGCACATGGGGCACGTGTGCGTTCCCCCCTGCAGGGCAGCCCCGCTCCTACCGCCGCGGCTGCCCCTCGGGCCTGGCAGGTGTGCGGAGCGGGAGCCCTCCAGGGCTGCGCCTGGCTCTGCCCCGGCGGTGGGAGGGCGGCTGCGGCCCCACGCAGAGCTCTGGTTTGGGCCTTCGCTTGTGCCTGGGGGCGAGAGGCCAAACGTCCCCGCCGGCAGCTCCTTCCGTCCCGCTGTGCCCGGCGGGGAGACGGCAGGAAGAGCCGCTGGGCTGAGGTCACCCGACCAGCTGCTTGCTTCTCCTTGGGGGGAGAAGCAGCAAGCCCGGGCTGACAGTGGGATCGTGCTGTATATTTACTGTGTATTTATATCCTGAGCAATAGAAAAGGCGCACAGCAAGGTTAGGTCTGTTCTGAAACGTATTATTCTTTTGCTTGCTATATCTTTCTTGCGTGTGTGCGGGTCGCAGAATAAGGTGTGTTCCTTTAACGTCTTACACTAGCTGAATAAAGAGGACAGGAAAGTTGTTATTTCTGCAAAATGATAATTCAGCTGAAAAAAAAAAAAAAAACACACACACTGGTCCCATTCAAGTTAAGCCTCTTGGCTCAGATGATCTATCTTAGAAGATTAGTGTTGGCTAAAATTAACATGCTTTGGTGCTACTACAAAATGTTTTGCTAGTTACAACCTGTTCTGTCAATTGTTTTCTGGTGTCTCAGGATTCACACACCCTAAGCGAAAGTTTGAAAATTCAGGATCTGTTATCTTTTACTAAATCAGTCAGACTAGTCAGCAGTTCCTGGCCTATGGAAACATCATAGTTTTTCAAGCCCAGGAGATACAATTATAACAAAATTTGTTCTGTAAAAAGCATGAGAAATACTATTTTATTACAGAAAACACTAGCTTGCAGTAGCACAGAACTGCGCTTTTCACGGCTCATTTAGGAATAGGAAAAAAAAGTTATTAAATATAAGCATTTTTTGAAAAAGCAATGCTATTAACTTTCTCTGTTGTAAGTGAAGTAGTTGTGGAAACCTGGCAGGGTTTCATTAGAATTACAGCTCTTCCTAAGCTATGAAACACCTGAAGCTGCTCTAGACTCACTGCCTATAAAGAAAACCAGAGGGAGTCCTCCCTGCTGCCCCATAGAGCAGGTGATCCCCATCTGGCCTTGACGAGCTGGCTGGGGGAAGGTGGCTCTTGGGACTATAAATGAGGGGAAGAGAAGCACTGCAAGGCTCCCTAAGGCTTGCCTGGTGTTCCTGACTGTCTTGGAAGAATAGAGATAACCAGAGGGTTGGTTTGCTGGCCCCTTTTTGGTGGAACGATAAGAAAAGTGCTGAGGCAGAAGATACAGTCTGAATGTTGCCTGCATGCTGATGAAGAAAAAAAGTAAGTGGTAGTTTACTTACAGATCTTTCTAGAAGGCCAAGGAAATACAGAAGCTGTTGTACAGTAGTTCCTAGGTAAGGGCTCTGGATGCCTTATTGAAAAAAGCCCCAGGAGAAAGGGTCAGAAAGCCTAATTAGGGGGTAATTAGGGTAGGACAGCATCCTGAAGATGCTGGTATGAGTGTGTTTGTGTTCCTGGGCTATATGTAGGAGTTGTTTGACCCTGGAACTTGACCCTGGAAACAGGAACCCTGTGAATGTTCCTGCCTCTTTAGTGGCTAAGAAGAACATGGGAGGTGAATTAATGTGAATAATAAGACATCATGGGACTTTCTCCTTTAGATAAATTGAGAGAGGGAAAATCTGTCTCTGTAAAGATAAGTCAGAGAGGAGTGTTACTGTGTGTGCAGCTACCTGAAAAAGAAGCTGGAGCTTATCTGTAATGAAGCAGGTGTGACCTGTTGGGCCCTTGTGAGGCCTCCTCTGTGGGAGTAAAAGAGCAGGGAGGCCCGAGGGAGGGTTTACAGAGAGGGTCTGGGGTGGAGTTCTCATGGCCTTATGCTTAAGGTGAGCTCACTGCTTAATGTCTGTCTGCTCCAGTGGAGTTATAAGGCTGTCCTGAAAAAAAAAATATATGTGCTGAGGAAATACTTTTTTTTTTTGTATTGTACATTTTTGTCAAGTAGTTAGTCCTAGTAAAGATCACCCAAATGCATATTTGATACTTCAGTCTTGTGTCAGCACTGGAGGTATTACTCTGATTCAGACAGATGAGACTATGTAAAAATGTGTAATTCAGTCTGGGAAACATCTGGTCTTTCTCTTACAGTAGCTGAAGCCTTAATACTGTAGCTGCATTTAAATAGTGTCCCTTGGGGTGGTGCTTTCTGCTAATATACGTAATACTCTTCTGTAATGACTAGGATTCGCCATAAATTGTGGGGGCTTGAGCGCTCTTCTCCTGTGCTCTGCGCCCCTGCGTGCTTTCGTTCGTTGATAACGTGGTGAGGAGTCCTTCATGTTGCCAATCCTGCCTGTGTGGAAGTGAGTCTGGCTCTGTGGTGTGCTTGTCAGCAGAACAGAACCTCAGTCTGTCAGGAGAAGCGCAGCGGGGAGGAAGGCACTTGGTTGTTTTTCAGAAGCAGTCAGTGAACACTGAGTTGGGCTGTTCAGTTAGTTGTCCCTACCTGATGACAGAGCTGAGCACAGTGCGCTGCTGATAGTGGGTGTCTGTGCCTTTCTCTGCCAATTCACCAGGCTTTATAATACCCCATCTTCAAGTTTTGCCCTTAGGAGGCCCTCTCTAGTGTCAGCGTTGTCCTTGAGTTGTGTGGCTTTGTGCCCACCGTGCATGTGGCTGGTTTCCAGGTGAATGCCTGAGTGTTGGGCGAGTCAATGGAGCTAATGACTTAAATTCTACAGCAGGGAGTTGCAGCAGCTTCTTGAGAAACAGCCTCTGTTGTGGAAAACCCTCTTCTGTAAGGTAACTGTGAGCTTGGATGAAACAGATGTGCTCAAAGTCTGTGTGGATAAATCTGTTCAAATTCTTCCTGGGAGGGAAGACAGGCAGGATATGCCATCTTTTCAGGATGTCTTGGAAGCTTCTTGGGGGTGGGAGAAGGGAGTAACTGCAAACAAAGTGTTGCCCCCCGCGTGGGTGTGAGTACTGTAATGACCATTGGGATGCAGTAGGAGTACAAAAATTGTTGTTTTATCTGGAATACTATGTGGAGAAAAAAACAACTATATATATATCTTGGGGGATAGGGAGGAACTCTTCAGACTGCAGGCATTCTGAGAGTGTGCAGTTTTTGAACGCTAGCAGGGGCTGAAACTCTTGTTAACTCTTCTCCCAAAGATATCTGATATAGGAAAAACTCTAATCTTAGGAACTGATTTGTTATAGAGGCTGCATTGTGCTGGTGGTGAAATGATAAAGTTTTATCAGCTTTAAGGATTTTGCCAAATGCCTAAAGCAATGTTATTTCAAAGTATTCCTGAGATCTTTTAATGAAGAAAATCGAAATAGGTCACAGTGACCTTGACCTTTGAAGAAAACTCAAACTTGATTTTCAGAAGAGCCTTAAGGCTTTTTTTTTCCAGTACATCAAACTTGACCTTTATCATTGTCTATCTTGTTTTAAACAAAGCTTCCCATATCTACATATTCATGTCAAACAAATGCTACCTATGTCAGTTAGCAAGCTGGGTGTTCAGAAAGTAATGGCAAACACTGATAGCTGGAATGCATTTTGCACATGATGCAATCACTTGATACAGAGTAAAATCTCATTTTAGCATAATGCCTGTTGGGGATCATATAAATGATGACTAATGTGCATGTTGGGATAAGTAGTTTTAAAAATAGCATCAGGAGTAAAATAAGCAGTTTTAACTTTAAATCTTGCTATTGCATAAGTCATGAAAGATTGCTTTATTACTCTACAAGGCTACTACTACAGGCCAGATGGTAGCCTGTTAAATATAAGATTTTTTGAGGGAGGAAGAAAAGGGTGGTTCTTACAAGTAGCTATCATGAATGTTTAACACCTGTTTAGTTTTGATTTTTATAGGTGCAAATAAAACCAGAGTAACATATGCTAATCATAACTGGTATCAGTCATAGGGTGGATAGTATGCTTGTGCTGGCCATGACATACTAGCTTGCTAAACACCCTAGCTAGTCTTACTCAGTCTCCAAAGAGAAGATTGCCTGCTAGCTGGAGTAAAACTGCACTGGTGTCCTCATGCTTTTTTGCAGTTAAAATTTTGTCTTAATACTGTGTTGCCTCAAGATCAGAGGTGGAAAATTGCCAATGTTGGAGTAATTTTCCACTTTGCCTTTTCAGACTTGTAACTGGTAAGGCAGTGCCTCTGGGTGCATGAGTGCACTCCTATTGCATATAGAATGTAAGCACTTCCTTTTTCAAGCTAGAAGTGAGAAGAGCATGTTGCATACAGTGGGCTCAAATGATTAGAGCTTCAGTTTAGATTCAAAATCTACTGCACTAAATGCTTGCACTAAACCATTAAATGTCTTTGCAAGAAGGTAACCTGTGCTTTAGCTGACATTTTCCTTTTAGGTGTTTTGTGTGTCTTTAGAAGCTGTGTGTGCTCTTTTTGAGCTTTTGTTAATAATGTTCAAATGTAAATACACTGATGTAGATTGGTTTGAGAGATTTTTGGAGAGCCATATTGAGTGTGTTTTGCTCATCTAAACTGGAGCTGATGAAGAATCTCAGTGAATCCACTTTGGCCATGTTGTAAAGCACCTCAGCTGTACTAGGTAACTTAAACAGCAATCAGAGTATATCTAGCCAGCATCTCAGAGTGAAGAGACACAGCTGCCCAGTTCTGTCACTGTCTCATTTAGCCAAGCCAGCTTATGGGTTATGTGTAAACAGCAAGTTTTAACACAACTGCCCATGAGATGTTAATTGTCTTTTGTTGGTAGTAAAACTAATATAAAACACCTCTGTAAAGTTTAGAATTTCAGGTCCTTCTTGTGAAAAGTGATCCAAATCCTCTTCAGGTATATTATAATGCTTTCCTTTACAATTAAATGTAATGTTTTATTTGTTCTTCCCCTTAATGATACCATGTCTATGCTGTCAGAGGTTAGTTGCAAAAATTGCTTGATTTGGATGGGAGTGAAGGCACAAACTTCAGCAGAGTGAAAGTCAAGTCAGAGGCAAATGGATTAACAGATTTTTTAGAGGTAATAAAAATTGAATTGCCCGGAAGTAGCAGGTTTGCCACTTTCTATTAGGCGTTTTACTGGAGAAAATGTCTCACTGCTGTGCTGGAATCAGGAATGTGAATTGCTGATATGATTCAACTTTTGTCAAGTGAAGGATATTATTGTAAAAGAAGACTCAGAAGGAAGAACTTTGTTTTCAGTCTTTCAGGTATGCTGTTAAGTTTGGCTCAAAATGCCTGGGCTGGGGTATGATGCTGTCTACTCCTCCTAACAAAGCTAAGTTTTGAGCTGGTCACTTTCATAAAGGTTTGTGATTTTGTGCATCATGGAGCAGTTTCCCTTTCTCCTGTGTTTCTGTCTTGCTGCTAGTAGTTCCCAGCATGGCATGACTGCAGCTGGGGTGGGAAGGGATGGAAGGGGGGAATTTTTGTACCACAGTTTCACTGTTTTAAAGTAGCTCTTCTTCAGTGGTTTAAGGACCCCCGGAGCTCTCTGAAAGCTGTAACTTCACCCTGCCTGCTCTCAAAATGCCAACAGCTGCTAGCCAGCTGTAGCTCCCCACTGGTGTCTGGCTCTGTGGGCTCTGATGGATCAGTGCTGAGACAGAGGAGTTTCTGGCCATAGTCCCTGCTGCTCTCCCTTGCCTGTAGGCTCATTAAAATCAGTAGTGAGGAAGTGAGGGAGCTGAGCTTATTGCTGGCTGCCTGGGAGGAAGTAAAAACAAACCTGTTTCTTGTGTTGAAATGCAATAAATGTTCACTTCTTGGACCCTGGAGCTCTCTTCTATTGCTCATGGGCCTCCATGTATATGCTCATAAGCTTTTTTCATCTTTTGAATTTCTTTAAGTGTAATTTCATGCTTTATCATCCTTTTTTGATTTAATGTGTTTAAAGTGGATAGGATAGTAGATATCCAATCTTCATAGATACTGGAAATAAAACTCAGGACTTTAAGGCTAAAATGGGTTTTGATAGACTATTGAAAACTGCAGGCTATTACTGGTCATCTTGAATTCCTTATCACAGCTGTGTTCTGTCCTGAGGGTGTAAAGGGGAAAAAAAAAGTTAAATACCTTTGGCTTAATTTACATATTAAAGAACATCAGTGGAATAGTCTAAAATAGTTGAATGGTAATGCCACATACACTGCATTGCAATAGACTTGCTGTGAGCTGGCAGAAATACTGGTATTTGTAGTGAAGCGGATCTCAAAACAAATACTGTGCTGATGAAAGAACACTGAGTACAGATGTTAGCAGGAGGCACCCATATCGGAAGATCTAGGTGAGATCTAAGCCTTTCAAAGAGTGATGAGGCTACAACTCTAGACAGCAAGATGTGTTTTAGAAACTGCATCTTTGAGTTTAAAGATAAACCTGTTCTTGGTCTGTTTTGTCTCTGTGTGTATTATATGAGATGATGGTTTTTAAAGCAATCACATGTATCACATGTATTGTAACTTTAATATAGCCACAGCTGGCTTTTTCTTATCGCAGATCTTCAAGTTGTTCCAAGTCATTTGTGAAGGGTTATATGTGTGTACCTAGCTATTTTAGAAACCTGAATTCACTTTATGCTTTTCTCTGTTCCTTGGGCCTTTTCTAGTAGTAGAACATTATTTTTAAATATATTATTAATTCTTGATATTTTTTAGTGATATCAGAGTTAGATTTCAAGATTGCTACTTTTTTATGCACTAGTAACTTTTCAAGCTCTTTTGCAAACACATAAATTTGTTAGAAGTTGGCAATTTTGGAATTTAACTGATTCTAACATGTTTAGATATGGAGAGAGTAACATGCATTTCTTACAGATCCTTTTCAGATACAAACTCAAATAGGTCACAAATTTATTGGAGAGGCTGTGTATGGCTGTGGGATTAATTTAGCTTTTTTGCCTCAAGAGGAGATGCTCTCTAGTCTTGAAACATCTGCTGTTGGTTCTCATGTTCCCTTAGCATTAATATAGAAATAGAAAACTGTCTCTTAGAAGAAATATAGTGAGCAACTTGTATTAATAATTGATATTTAATCCTAGAAATAACTTAATCCACAATTTCAGATTTGTTTTTGCTAGCACTGAGTAAATTCTGCGTAGAAGTGTGGCTTAAGATCATTTTTCTACCTCATACCCAGACAGGGGGTATGTGTTTAAAACACACCTTCACAATTTGGTGAGGATAAGCTGGTTGAAGAAAAGCTTCTTACTTTCAAGATATTATCACTTTTTTCATTAAGAATGTTCTGGAAATGGTGTTGGTATCAATGTGAGAATAAAAAATGGACACTTCTGATGTGCCTGCAAGTACGTTCTTATAGTAAGATTTAATTTTTTTCATGTAAATGGATTCTTTACAACTAAAGCTTTGCTGACTTTACTGGAGCCGTCTATAAATATAGATGTTATTTCATGTAAAGCTCCATGCTACAACAGTGCAGACTGAGAAATCAGATTTTAGATATGCTAAAGTAAGGCAAAATACAAATCTTCTCTACATGTTGCCTCTCTATAGCCTTAGAAATCTGCAAACAATAATCTGCTCTTACAATGACACAGCAGTTCAATATATTCTTCAAACTTGAGTTGATTTCAGCTTTAGAGATAACAAAATGAATATTCGCTTTGCAAAAAGTTGTGAGCCTTCTGCTTGAGTCTGTGCAGGAAAGCATCACTTCTATTCAAAAAATATTCTTGACTGTTTTTAGTAATGAAGGGGAGACTAAGGCTCTTTCTAAAAAGGTGAGCTCAGTTGTTTTAGCTTATTTGGACTTACCAGTAGCCTCAGAGCAAAGCAAGTAAAGCAGAAGCTTTACTTGCAAAACCTGGGAGTATTTGTTCAAGTCTTGTCTTTATTCTGTGAGCTTCAGACTTTGATTTCCAATAAATTTATTAACAACCTGAATGTTTCAGTTCAGAGTACAGTAGTTGCTCAGAGTACTGAGTTTGGCAGGTGTGGGACCAACTTTGTGCAGTGTAGAGGTGGGAAAGTGTAGCACATGGTGGCTGTAGAGTGACAGCTTTGGCCACCTCTGGCCAAAGAAGCTTGAGGAGTAGAAGCTGGAACACAAATACCTGTCATGAGTGGACAAAGGCAGCCTCAAAGTGGCTGATAAGTAATGGCTTATGATTTAATCAGGTGCTGTCTATTTTAAATATCCAATTGCTGCATTTCAATATTGAGTGAGATTGCTGTCAAGCAGCACAACTGAGCTGTCTCCTAGCTGTCCAGAAGCAGTCACTGAGGAGCGTTGTCTGGCTGGAAGAATAAAAACTTACTAAAGAAAAACAAGAGAAAATTTACTATGAAAGAATCAAAATGAGATGTGTAAGGAGAGTTTGGGGCAAATAAAATTAATAGTCTATGTGCCCCCATCTGTAGCTATTTTCTTTCATCTCTATCCAACACAAATATTTTATGTAGTATGATTTGAAGAGCATATAGCTCTGAAAGCTGATGAAAATGGAGGGGTGTCTTAGACTTAAATAAGATAGAGAAAATGCTTTTATGCAGTCTCTGAGGTGCCAGAGTTTTAGACTTACAGCCCAAATGCACTTATTTTATTAGCTGCACAGATTGTTTTTGGTTTTACAGTCCAAGTATAAAGGTCTAGTTCTAGATAGCCTAACATTTAGTTAGGCCAGACTTGCTTTCTAAAATGTCAGCAAGTGTTTTGGATGGATAAAATAAAATGTGTAGCCCTAATGCAAGCCACTATATCTTAATTTCCCTGAAGAGCTCTAGATACATAGCTGTATTTGGCTCTGGCAATATCCAAACACTGGAATGCAGGTGTCTCTAGCATGTACTGAAGTGCATTTTTTACTATAATTTCAGTGGGAATTATACTGGGTGCAATGAAGTCATTCAGATGCTCAGCTGTTAACTTGGTAACCTGGTGAATCTGTTAAGCTGATTTAGAGCAGTGGAGCCTTGCCATGTCAGTAAAATACAACATGAAACCTGATCAGTGTAGTGTTGTATGCTGTGAAAAGACATGTTTTCTGCTTAGGATATGTTGTAAAGGTTGGCTGCATAAAAAAATTTAAATTTTTATCTGAACTGGACAAAAACTTTTATTTATATTTGGGCCACTTTGAATTCAGAGGGAGCTGGAGTTTTGAGTCTGAACCTGAGTATGGAATGAATTTAGTAGCTCTTTCAATGGATTAAAGATGATGTCAACTTACCTACACATAGAATTGCTCACAATACTCCTGTCCCCAAGATTAGACTCTGCAAGATAATGAAGATTGTGCTTTCTCTTAGAGTAATTATTTTGTAAGCTAAAAACCCCACTCACCTCAACATGAGAAATGATCAGTGTGTTACCACAGCTTCCTGAAGAGCATGCATGAGTCAGTTGCAGTAAAAGCATTTTCTATTTGCATATTTATTTTGTGTAATTTTTTTTAGTGTTCTGAAAGTTGTTTGACTGGTCCCATTTGTGAAAAGTGGAGCTGCTTATGATTCTAAAGGGAAATACAGACTTTTTTGGCGGAGGAGGGAGGGATTGTAATTAGTTGCTATCAGTGATATTAAAAACAATGACAAATGTGTCATTGGCCTATTACTACCATTCATGCTTTATTACTACCATTCATCAGTGGTTTTGGTCACTGCTTAATTGTCTGCTCTGGTCATCGGAATAAAGCATACCTCACACTTCAGTCCTGTGAAGTAAGTAACACTTTCCAAGAGACAGGTTGCCTTCTGGTGGTCTTAAGGGTGGCTGAAGATTGACAAACCCCGTGTCAAGCCTGGGGCTGCAAGCGTATGTGCTGAAGCAGTGAGTGTGCTGTTCAGGCTGCACGTAACCAGGCAGGGAGCTCCCTGGCTTTGTGCTACTTTTAGAAGCTTTCCGGACTGACAGGAACCCACCTAGCCTTTCCCAGTGATGAGCCTTCTCCTTGCTTGGTTGCTTTGGAGAGAATATACAGTTGCTAGGTTCCACCTTACCATGTTTCTGTTCTGATGATGTGGTTTTTACAATGTTGTCATTCAAAATTATAGAGAGATAGTCCTATATCTTAGGATCTAGTTCATCCAATCTAAGATTTTGGGAGGATTGCTTAACTGTCAGTCCTACAAGTCAGAGGAAGCAGTCATTTACCTTTATTTTCTCCTAGGAGTGAAAAAGGGCAGCTGTTCATATAACTTTCCCTCATTGCCCAAGGTGGATTTTACCCTGCAGCAGCTGCCTTTTAGAGTGAAAACCTGGGCAAGCACAGCCATGTCCATGCAGGTATGATTCTGCGTTGGATTGTAAGATTTTCTTTCTATGATATTAACTTAGGCTTTGCTTGCTTGGAGGGTCATTGGGAAGGTAGCAATTCAGGATGTTAAACAGATCACCCAAGTTAACATAGCAGGGTTTTGGCATATGCTCTGTGTCTTCTGACTCAAATAGACAGCATGACTTTCTAAAAATGAGACTCTTCAGAAGAAAATGCAACCTGCAATGGTCCAGGAGGAAAGATGGAAAGAAGGCCTGAAAGGAGTCTACAGAGTCTTTAAGTATAAGACTGTAGCAGAAGTAGCTATGTCCATGACTTTATTACTTTATTGTCAGAAAACTTTGAAAGGGAAACTTTAAAGAAAACTTTAATCCATCTCCTTTTCTTCCTCCCACCTCCGCCCCCCTCCAAAGAAAATAGTATTTGCTTTAGGAACCTTGCTTACATGTTGGATGGTGCTTCCTTCTTGGAAGTTTTAGTGACTGGGTGCTGCTGATAGCCCTTTAAGGCTGGGGGTGAGAATTGATGGCAAGAGGCCTGTTTGCCAGACTGTCACTGCGCTTGCTCTGCTCCTGCCAGAGAGCAGGGCGGCTGTGCGCAGGGGGCTGAGCTGGGCTCTGGCATGGGAGGTGAGCAGGTTCAGATGCTCTGCTTGCTTTGCCCTCTTAACCTGAGCTCGCTGCTAACCACGTTCTGCTGAGTCCACTATCTGCACGTTGGCACCCACTCTGGCTTCAGCTTAGAGCCATCTGGCTGCCTTGGTAATAGTGCTCAGCCAAAGGAAGGCAGGAGCTGCCTTCTCTCAAGCTTGGTTCCTATGGAAAACTGAAAGAAACTGGCTCAAACCGTTGGCTCTGTGCAGTTATTTTTGCAGAGAGATTGAAGGGGCTTAAAAGATGAAGTGTGTGTGCAGACTAACTCGGCAACATGCTCTGGTTCTGTGTTCTAGCCTGTTAATATCTGCAATAATTCTTCACAAAACTTCCTGTGAATATATTTCTGTAACCCTGTCTTTATTTCTTAACACTTTTCAAGGATTTTTCTACATCCAGGGTCGAAAAGAAGTGAAGCTGTGTGTGTGGGGAGAACAAACTGCTGCATATTTCTGAGCGATTTCTCAGTGTAGGTGGGTTGAGGTGATAGTATTTCAGACTTCAGCTGGTTTAAGTCCAGAGGACTGTCACCTGTTACTAATAGCAATTTTATTTTTGTTGTGTGCTCTGTCAGTTGAATCTTCATTTTAAGCAGGAACAAAAAGCTTAGAAAAAGATTAGATCTTTGTGCTCTGAAACTTTGTGGCATTGTAAATGCATTACTGTCCTAATAAGACAACTGCATAGCATTTAGGAAAAATTATATCAAATGTTTGAGAAGTGCATGGAAAAGCTAGAGGGTGCTGGAACTAAATTGTCTGACCCATCTAGAAGCAGTTAAATGGTAGAATTGTACCTTTCAACCATATTGTCATCAAGCAGTTTGTCTTTTAATCAGACTATTAAACTTACATACCTAGAGGATGACAACCTTGTGCCCTAGAAGAACGAATTCTTACAGACTGAGGCTCTTTGAGGATGTTTCCTTCTATTTATTGTCACAGGACTCTTTCCATTTTTTAAAGAACGCTGTGATTCTAAGCATAGTCATAGGTTTTTCTTGCTGCTTCTCTGTTTCTAGATAAGGAAAAGGGAGACAAGCAAGGGAGAGAAAAACACCTAGAAACAGTACCTGTGGGCACTGTTGCTTGTTTTTTTCATTTTTATTGATCTCTGGGGAAGGTGTTGCCTCTTAAGGAGGCACTATGTGTAGAGGACTGAACTGGCTACATTTTTTTGGTAGTACTTATGTGAAGAGAACAATATCAGTTGAAGGATCAGTGTAGCACAGATGGTTTGATTCATTGTATAAAAGGGAGCAAAGTGAGCATTCTTAAAATATTTGTGTTTTTAACAGGCTTTAGTTATGACAGATGCTCAGGAGGCTTTTTGAGAAAGGCAGGTCAGTGAATTAATCTGAAATTCCAAATGCAAAATTACTATTTTTTGTTTGGCTCATGCTGCTTTTCTGGGATAACATAGGCTATTCTCTTCAGCAAGAGAATTGATTAGTATTTTGAACTTCAGCAACATTTCATTAAAATCATTAGATATCCTTGTATTTACTGGCAGTGCTTTAGCAAGTTTTGTCTTGCCAATTGTGACTCAAGCTCTGTTATAAAGCAGAAAGTTTTGAGCTGGGCAGTTTTCCCCCTCTGTTCAGTTTAAGGGAACAGAATGTTATTACTAGACTGCAGAAATGGTGCTGTAAAAATTTGACTAAGTCATTGAGATAATGTTTTAGCATGTGCATTTCTTAGCTATTCCATTTCAACCATAGGCCAAGGTGCATGGAGTACTGACTATTGCAGTTTTGGCATGCAGATCCTCACCTGCTTTTCCAGTTGTGTGCTTGAACTTGTTTCTAATCCCACTTTTGGGGATCATGTTTCTTTAGCTTTGCTCAACTCTGAAGAAGATTCTAGAACTTAATTTTTTCTTTGCCACATTTTTAAAGAACTTGATTATATCTTATTATATAAACTATCTCACAGTTTGCATATGGTATCTGAAGTGAGTATGTAGAAGGTATGTACTTATGTTTGAAGGTGATGGTTGCAGACTTCAGAGAAATTACAAGCTCACAGAGAAATGAGTAAAATAACCAGAATCATCCAAACAGCAAGGAATTTTCAACACTTTCAAATTGAAAGCTGTGTGACACTTACATATATCACCACCTCCAAGTATATTTTAAAAGCTTGAATGAAAATTAACTTTTAAAGAAAGCTCTGTGGCCTGTTTTTACAATGTGAGAATCTTATGTGCTACTATTCTGTAAAGAATTATGAATAAGATGCCATACATTTATGGAAAAGCATAGTCTAAAAAGGAAGAACTTTGAACTGTAACTTCTTCTTTGCTTAGACTGTAATGATTTGAGTTTTTATTGACCAAAACGATTCTGACTTACCTGATAGTTATACAATCACAGAATAATTCACTTGGAAATGAGCTGTGGAGAAGCAGGCAGGACTACACAATATGGGGCTTGTCCAGGTGAATCTAGAGCCTCTTCACAGAAGGAAATTCCTCAGCCTCTCTGGGCAACCTGTTTCACTATTCAACTACTGTTGTCAGAGGTGTTTGTGTCTAACCAGAATTTCCTTTGTGGTGATCTGTCTGTTGCCTTTCATCCTGTTGCTGTG
Organism: Nothocercus julius; assembly: GCA_013398735.1. Classification (NCBI taxonomy): domain Eukaryota; kingdom Metazoa; phylum Chordata; class Aves; order Tinamiformes; family Tinamidae; genus Nothocercus; species Nothocercus julius. The sequence goes on along the minus strand of VZSV01000188.1, from coordinate 1,331,696 downwards.
CACTCCTGGAGGTATCCCCATCTCCCTTCTCTATACTGTCCCCATTATGCAGTTATTTAATTGCATCTTAAAAAGATTAGTATTCTGCATAATTCTGTGTAATGGAAAAAAGCATGTAAATTAAAGTGTGTGCATTTAACACAAGATAGGACTAAGGCAGATAGCGTTTTAGGTTCTGAATAAATGTACCAAACTGATTTTGCAGCTGAAGGGGTGTGTGTGTGAGTCCTGTTGTGAAGTTTGTGGGCAAAAGTTTTCAGCCTGATAGCTGTTAATTTAGCCTGAGCATGGTTTAATGTGTGTGTGTCTCTGTGTAAGGTAGAACAGACTTCAAGTCTTGTATGTGGAAGAATGTGCAAGTATTCCTCAGTCTCTGGTGGGGCTTCATTATGTGTTTTTTCTCAACAAGAGGGATTTCTGTTATGTGCTGTTGTGCAGCACTGTGGCATTGTGGTAGAGGTCTAAGGGGCTCCACTGCCTTTCATGTGCTTGTATTTAAATGCTTGAAAGACGTTGTCTGGAAGTTTTCAAGGCAGGGAAAGGCAGGTTTTCAGCTTTCTTTGAAAAGGCAAGGTTTTTGTTGCTTCTCAGACTGCAAGGAATATGCAGAATAACTTGAATTTTTATGAAGTGTAATGAGTGTACAGTATTTCAATGCTATGAACTTTATTACTGGCCCAGTTTGCACTTTGAATAACCTCATCTTGTAGAGCAGATACTGTGTGTCAAGCCAAATTTTATCATAACTTGAGCCCTCAGGACAACTTTGGCTTTAGCTCTCTTAATCTTCTAGCTGTTGTTTTATTTACTTCAGTTTCATATTACAGTCACTCTTTCCATCTTCATTTTGGGTTGAATTGCTTAGATTTTATTTACTGTATTCCTCTTGCATAATTTTTCTCAAGCCACACTCTTTAAGATTTATTTTGTTTACAAGTAGATATTTTTCCATGTCTTGACCCTTTTTGTTCCTATTATTAAAATGGATCCATTGATTTGTAACAGATTTAAAGAATACCAATTTGGTCTGTGCTATAAAATATTTTATGTTGACTCTTTTGACTTCTTTAGGTGGAAGTGAGACTCTTTGTGCTGTTCTGTATGCTATGAACATCGCCATGAGCTGTGACTTCCCTAGGAATTATCTAGTAACTCCCAGTAGTCCACTAGTCACTTCAGTAACTAAAAATTTTGGTACAATATATTGCCTTTGCAAGCAGTCTTAAGTTTAAAATAAGAATACTCACTTGCAATGACTACCCCAAGTGCAACTTTTAAAGGAGTTTGCTGTCAGCACCAGCACTAGACCTGCAGAGCCCTGGCTGGTGCTTGGACCTCACTGGGCATTAGCTACATGTAGATTCTTTCTACCCTTGTCCCCATGTCCTTGAAATGTCATGCTGCTATTGGTGCAAACTTGAGCTGAGACAAGATGTAATGATTTTGGGGAACTGTTTTGTGTTTGGAAAACCCAAAGCTGCCCTTCTACAGGGATGGGGAACCCTGCAAATAGACTTTTAGGCCTTGCAGTGCAGGGGAAGGAAGGGGGAAGACAAATAGGATGGGAAAGGCTGCAAATGAAAGAAACTGTGAACCTAAAACTTTCAGGTGGAGCTATCACAGAAGGGGGGGAAAAAAGGAAGAGCAGCTCATAGGAGCGGAGCAGTGTTAGAAAAATAATAGGTCCTGGAACATTTATAGTTATGACCATGAATTAATGACAATTAAGGAGTTTGAAGCATCTGACAAAGGACATGGCTGACACATACTATAATCAATGCATCAGGAATGTACTGCTTTTGCCGACTTCTGCAGTGGGATCACTGGATTCTGAAAACAGAAGAGAAGGGGATTAAGGTCTCTGGAATGTAATATTGTTGATCTGGGAAATGCCATGAAAAGAATAAGAAAGCAAATACTGAATGCAAAATATGGATGGGGAGGAGTGGAGGGCATTCACTGAGATGGCAGACTGTAGATTATACATTGGTGGAAATCTGTTGCTGTAAAAGATGGCTACCATCTAGTATACCACTACAGCAACCGGAGGGAAACTTTTGCTCAGAAGTTGGAGCGTAGCCTGCCCTGTGCCTGTTTCTTCAGCTTTTAATTCTCCCCTGCCTAGGGGGTCCTTATGCAGGTTTATATTTGCCAGGAAGCAAGTCTTGCATATTCTCTTTTGACATGCAATGTAAGCAAATTGCTAGTGTGGAGAGAAGTATGAAATTTGAGCAGGAGCGGAGAATAACATTTTTGAAGTAGAAAAATACTTTGTATGCATCTTTAAAGTGATGTCAGGCAACACAGGGACTGTGTTGGTAATGCCAGGTGCTTATGCTGCAATTGGTCAAAGGCCAGTGAAAAGGTTTATGAAGGCCTGGTTTATAACTCAATTATATATCACGGACCTAATCCAAATTGCTGAAGCCAAAGGAAGGAGACTTATTCCCAGCAGCTTTTGAGTTGAGCCCAATACATTGCTCTAACATATCAAAGCTGTTTGAGCTTACACCGTAGGGGTAATCCTTGTATGGGAGATTTGCTGTGACATTGGGCAACATTTATGTTTGTGTGATGTGAACTGTGGCAGTAACTGTCTGACAACTTAGTATTTTATGCTGCCTTTCCTCTTACGCCAGCAGTTACAGGATGTGACTTATAGGCATGTGATATAGATTTCACTGTCCTTGTTGCCAAGAGCAATGTTATACAACATCTTTGTGAAAATGTGCAATCCAACATCAGCGATGTTACCATGGTGCGTTACTGTTGCTGAGTGCTGTCCCGCTGCTTATACATAGCTAAGGCTTCTCTGCAGTGCTTTAGGCCATAAACAATGTATAATTAATTATTTCAAGGACCTATTGCTGTGGAAGATCAGTCCATTTTATTAATGACCTTTGTCCAGGATCAAATTGCCTTGATCCTGGAGGTGTTGGTCACCTCTGACCATGGGCATGCTCTGAACTCCCCAAACAGCAGAAGAGGGTAATCAAATCATGTCTCACATGGCTTGGCAATGTGCATAAACTTGTAGCCCATCATGAAGCATCAAAAATCCCAACTCCAAAACCAGGAAAATGGTAATGAGTGTTCCAATGAGTCGATGTTACTTTCTCTGTTGATTGTAGGCTTGGTTACAAGATATGAGCTCTGGGGCGGGAAGTAGTTGTCTTGTTAGCTCTGCCTTCTAAGGGGCTGCTGCTCTGTCTTCCCAGCTGTTTCCCTGTTATTCCTGATGTCAAAGCAACTGGGGGGATGCAGTCTCCCATGTCTAGCCTTGGTCTCAGCACTCAGCCTGTTCAAATGCTGTGGAATTATAAAAAACATTGTTCTTAACTTTCATGTGTAGTGTGTGCAGGAGGGAGGCAGTAGTGTTTTGAGACTATTACTTTAGTGTTATGACATGTGGAATGGATAGCACTTCTGTGTAGGCATCAGCTGAGGTAGAAATAAAGGCCCATAATTGCAAGCCCAAAAGCTCCCAAATATTGGGAGATAAATAATTTGCAACCTTCATTGTAATCTGTCAAATTCAAAATGAGTATGTTGAGCTTTCTTAATTTACAAGATCTTTTCCCAAGCAGCACAACATGTGGTATAGGAGATCCTTTTCAAATTATATGAATAACTAATATGCGGGAACTTTGACTTTGGTGAGCTCAAGCTTTCATTTTCATATTTGACAATCTTACTACATTCTACATATTATTGGTGGTTTATTACTCTAAACAGCTGTGGAAAAACCACATGCACACCCTCTGGTTCATGCTACTAATTAGATTAGTTTATAATACAAGTACTCCTGTGGCAGTCTAAAGTGCTAGTTGGCATCATGTCTGTTTTAACTTATCTGCATTTTTTGGATCCCCATCTCAGATAATTATACAGAGAGCAGTTTCTCAGCTTGCTTGTGTGGACAACCAGACAATTAAATTGCACCAACAGTGAATTAATAATTGACCCTGGCATTATCAACATGGTAATGTACAATACTTGCCACTTGTTTTGTAGTCAGATCAAGTGTCAAAGTGCTGTATAAAGCTGGAAAAAAATATAATGACGTTCTTCTGTGGAGAGATGAATCTTAAGCTAATATCTGTAATCTGAAAACATACTTGCCTGGAAATAGATGCAATGCAAACTCAAGATAGCTTGTTTTAAAATATTCAGGTGAAATGTTCTAAAATAAGAGGTTTTTGTATAGAAAAGTGTGATGAGAAAACATGAAAGCTTGCTCTATTCCTCAGTTCAGATGGAAGGGAGAAGGTAGATAAACCACAAACAGCTCAAACTGGAAAATGAGGCATACGGGTGCTAAGTATTGTTAGAAAGTCACAGTAAGCAAATCACCAAGGAATATATCTGTGGTACTGAAGGAGGGAAGTATGTTAATAATTCTCCATTTGGTTGAGAGGGAAAGATAGATTTTGAAGCATTTAGTCAAACAACTTCTTGAAAAAGCTCCTGGCAATTGCAGAGTTTATTGAATTGCAATATCTGCAACACTTGCTCTAAGTACTTCCAGAGGTTCAACCTCTTTGCCAGTGTTGCAATAGTGATGTAGAGGTACAATATATAAAGGTGGTTGCTGCCACTTCATATCTTTGTAGATGGCAAAGGCTGAAAATAGTGTTCCCATATGCCTGTTGAGAATTCTTTGTTATTACTTCCAGAGTTTCTATAGTATTTAACTGTTGCTCAAGGATATGGAATAACCTTCCCCTAGGTGAGCCCTCCTACCTGATCTGACAGCTGGGCTTGCCAAAATGAAGTATGAGTTAATACCAGAAGGAAAACTTGAATATATATAATACCTGAAGAACTACAGATGATAAATAGGAGCAATCACCTTTCAGCTTCACAGGTGCTATGTTCTAGTCAAAGAAGCAGAGCAAACTGGAGTACTGAGAAGATTAGGTCCTGACACCTAAAACTGATTTCTTCTCTGCACTGGGGAGAAGTTCTAACTCCCAAACTGCGTAAACATGGAGATGTTTAGTTTCAATGTAAACTTTGTTTTTAAATGTCCTATTATGTTCACATGTATAGAATGGCATCTTTATACTTGTCCAGAGCTTCCTGCTTTTTGATGGGGCAGCATGGTTTTGTTTATAGCTGAGCTAGTTAGACTGTGGCAAGCAGGTGTTGCAGCAGGTTTTGTTCTGTTGTTGAATGATGCCTTTCTTGCAAAAGGTAAAATATTGCTTGCAGCAGGGACTGAGATCCCTGGTCCTACCATGTCTTAACTTGTGATCACCAGAGGGAATTGTGCTCCTTCAATCTTTGACTAGTTCTGGAAATTCTTATGCTCTTTCCCATGCTGTCAGAGGGCAGCTGTACCCCAGAGCAATCTAACAATCTTGGCTTTCTTGTTAAATGTCAGTCTTTTCCAAACCACAAGTATTTAAAGTATCAAATGACTCTAGCAAAAGACACTAAGAGCCCCCTTCAGTGAAGAATTAGCCTCAATCATATCTTGTTTATGAACTGGCCCTGGTCTGTTTGTTTTTGTGCCTTTTTTTCTTGCAGGTAATGCTCTGAAGCTACAAAGGTTGCCCTCCATCCTGTCCATTGCAGCCATGGGATAAAAACAGTTTCCTGTATTACCTGTTTCTTAAAAGCTCAGTCCTAGGAAAGATTGAGCTGATTCTAGCTGGAATCTGGTTAAGTCAGTCACCTCACAACAAGCTCCATGTGAGTCTTTAAGTATGTCTGTTGCTTGTATTTCCTTATTCTCTGTGATTATTATGTATTTTTAAATCATTATTTGATGTGAGGGGGAATTTCTTCATTAAAATGTTGGGCGACTTACGAGTAGAAGAGAGCACAGTGCAGTGGTCCCATTCACACTACTGCACTGTCTCCCTCTGCAGCCTAATGATCCTCTGCTTGCCCACAAACCAGATTCTCTTGGAAAATCCTATTGGGATTATGGCTTTTTCTTTGACTTTCTGGAGCTGTTCTGGGTATGGTCAGGAAAGTCAATAGTTAAATTAATCATTCTGGCTGTTTGCCTGGCATCTCTTTTGCCAGCTCCTTGTAGCTGCCTCATGCTGCTGTGAGAGTCACTAGGTGAGCAGCTTACATGTGGCAGATGCCTGCAATTTGATGGGGGAATGACAGTGCAGAAAACTTGGCTTCCATATCTTCATGGAAAATAAAAATCTCATTCAACTAAGTGCTTGGCTGTGGATTATGCAACTTTGAAGTTAAACTTGTTTTTATCTCATAATACTTTTTTTCTAAAACAAAATAGGTAATGTCTGAGTTCTAGCTATGAAAACAAAGTTAGAATAGGGCATTGTTTCTGTTTGTTTTTTTTTTTTTTTTGGAGACCCCTGAAAGCTGGTCCAACATATACAGAAAACTGCATGGTTATTCCATTGTATTGACTCTGCCCACAGGTAGTAGTACCAAACATCTGCTGTGAGACACTGGTTTCTGAGTGTGAACAAGTTCCTTGCATGCATTGTGATCCTCTGTTCAGATGCCAGTTGTAAGAGTGAAGGAAACTATTTCTGTGAAGTGATGTGTGGTGCTGTTGATTTTCATGTCATGTTGTGTTACATTCTTCTCTATCCCAAAATCTGTGATATGTGATAACAGCTCCAGCTGTGACTTTTTAGCTCTTCTGAGCAAAAAGCCCTAAGTACTGAGCTTAATATTTACTCTTATTCAGGATCAAGCTAATGTTTAGACAAAAACATTTTTTAGGAAGTGATCCTGTGATTTTTTTTTTTAGTCATGAAATCCTTTCTTTTCAGCTCAGTGTTTGCTCTCTGTGTTCTTATGCTCCCAATGGGCACCTGTGTGTGCTCTTGGGGCAGCCCCTTCTCCAGCAGGCTTGCTGCAGAGATACAGGATGGAGTTAATTGACTATCTGGAATGGCTCAGGCAAAGTGCATAATTCTGGTAAGAATAATGAACTTAAGCAGGAAAGTACTTTAGTTTTAGTTAAGAAATGTGTAGAGAAGGGATTGTGACATCTTCAAGAAACAAAGGACTCGTTGCTGTTAAAATCCAACAGTTAAGGAGTACATGAACTTTCTGTTTTAAAATGTGTTCTAAGTTGTCACTTGAGTAACACTTGTGACTGAAGCGCTGCAGTGACAGCAGGCTCCAAATTCATGGCTGCAAAGAAATCTGTTCTGCACTGCTATCCCAGGCTTGCTGCTTGTGGGAGCAGGCTGTGTGCATTTACAATGCAAATGAGAGGATTTCTTCCACACTGCTGTTAGATATAAGTAGCTTCCACACTGAAAGACTGAAAAACATCACCTATTATTAATGGTGGTTGATGTATCTTATCTCACTGATCAGCTCATGACTTATACAGGAATAAATTATTTTAATAAAATGAATGAGTGGAATACACTAACTTTCTTGAAAGGTCATTCTAATCTTTTCAGAATATTAGTGTGCTTTTTAAAAAGCATGAATTCAACTGGAGACTTTCACTTCATTGTCTCTTTTCATATTTCTTGCTATATGATTGGCTGTTTGGCTATTTAAGAACACCTTTTTAATAATTATTCAAAATAGCTTTTTTAAAAAATAAAACTGCCGTTTAAATTAATATTGTGTAGCTCTGATGCCAGCAGATGTGGGGGCTTCTCTTTTTTCTGAGACCTTTAAGTTTCAGTATCAGTACCTAGATGTAAGTGGTGTAACAATTTGTAGCAAATTAAGGGATCAGTTTTGAGATGGAAAAAGTCACTACAGAAATATGTATTTTAAAGGGCTATATATTGGCAGAGTAGTGACTGCACAAAAGGTGAGATGTTACATCACTCGAAGGGCGTGAAGATGGAACAGGGATCTTTGTGAGAAGCTGCAGAGGAACTCTGGCAAAATGAACATGACAGGCCCTTTATTAGCTAAATCTTCTCTTTAGATCTTCAGCATCCTCTTAGCCAAATATTGGGGTTGAAGAAATGTGACTTATTTAAGATTTGCCAAAAATAGATCTTGGAAGGAATTTGAATGAGTATGTGGGAGGGGGATGGCATATTGGAGTGCGAAGGCTTTTCTTTGCGGAGTGGGCAGCATGGAGGAAGTGTGAAAAAGTAGCAGGAGGAGGAGATAAACAGGCATTTCTGACTAAGTTGTTGTGACAAGATGCAGGGTCCGAGGGATAATTTAAGATAGTAAGCCTTTAAGGCCAGATCTGATCTAATATGGTAGTGTGGAGGAAAGTGCTGTAGATGCTTGAAAAAGGGAGGACCATGGTCTGAACTAAGACCAGTTGGATAGCCTCTTTTTTCAGAGTTACCAGAAAGCAATATTATGAGTGCTGAGATGCAGTGCTTGGAGTATGAGTGAGTGCCAACAGCCACTGGGCAGGGAGAAAGACTTAGGCATGAATTATGTTGGTGAAAGGGTTCAGGGAGTGAGATATGAGGCAAGAAGGCGGCTCTCTAGCAGTGCTGGGGGAGAAACAGAAGGTTTGCCAAAAGGAAGGGAGGTGCAGAAGGTTTAAGAGTTCTTGGTGATCAGTGCATCACAAGGGACTGTTTTGGCTGTTCTAAGCTTTAGCTGGCTATCATTTATTTGAGCTGCTAGCTGACAAAGGAGAGTGATTGTGAGCTAGCAGGTGTGAGAGCATCAAAAATATAAGGAGTGAAGCATATGCCAAGCAAGGACGTGGTAGTTGAGAAGCAGCAGACTTGAGTTCTTGGTACTGAGCTGTGGCAGAAGTTGCATCTCAAGCACTTTGCTTCCCAGCAGCCTCTGTGGCGCATCTAATGTACTAGTTCAGAGCACTCTTTCCTTGTCTTTCCTTATGCAGTGTTGTGAATTCCTCATTCTTGTGTTTACCTCTCCAGAACATATGTTCTGTTGTGTTAGGATTAGTACTGTATTTTTATGTAGTTGAATTAGAATTCAAAGCTAAATACCTACAGCAGTTGAAATGCTAAAGACAAAGTGTATTTCAGTGTACAATAAAATACAGAGATTGGAAATGTCATAGGCTCAGGTTGCTGTAAGGTGATGGCAAATCCTCCTCTGACTCTTCAAGCCTTTGTGAGGCTAGAATTCTCTTTATGTGGAAAAGTGTATATTATCACCTTTGATCCTGCAGGCCTGCAGAGAGGTCCTATTTAGAGGTCTACTAAAGTCACTAGAAGTGCTGTCCTGGCTCCATGTTGGTAGGATGTGTACATGCTGCTGGTGACCCCACCTGATGCCTGTTGGTGTTTAACCCTGGCTTCTTTCTCTGAGGAGCAATGCAAGTTGCTGCAGCAGCTCACAAAAATGTGCCACTGGACCTCCCTTTCCAGCACTTGAAGGATACTATTTATGTGGAAAGTGCTTTGTGTCAGAAGTGACAGCTGAGGGATTTCCCTTGTGATCTTAAACTTTCAGAATAGATCTAAAACCTTGTGCAGAGGATGATACAAAGCTTTTGGACATCACTGTTGGTCTCTGCTTACTGTGGATCTTAGCTCAGTAAAGAGTTGGTTTTCTGGAGGAAAAATGCTGTGCTATATGTTAAGATGGAACACCTTCAACACTGCAGCTCAGGCATTTGTAATTTATCACATTTAATTGTGTTTTGTAAATCTGATCTTGCATGTTTTTTCTTTTTTTTAAAGATCTTCAGTTAAGAACAATCTACTGTTCTTAAAACCATTCCCTTTAAGTTGAACATAAATATATCTGATACCATTTCCTGACAAATTTAAAATTGCATCAGGTTTATTTATGCTTTAAATGGAAAGTGGCTGAAAGCAGTGAAATCTGGCAGACACTTATCTTGCTTTTCTGGGAATACACCAATATCTTCTCAAAGCCTTTTAGCAGACCTTAACAGGTGGTACTTATAAGATTATGTCCTTTAATATTAAGGAAACATTTTTGAAATAGTGTTAGCAAACCATTACTGTTATTGGACTCTGTCTAGGTTTTCAGAGTGAACTTAAGTAGCTGAATGTAATGCTCTGAAACCTATGTAAGCTGAACATTGCAGTACCAGCTTTGTGCACATACCTGACTTGCATACCTTTCCTTATTTGTAACAGTTTCTGTGATGGAAAAGAAACCTGAAATATTTATTCTGTCAGTCTTGCAAGATGAAGCTTTGTCAAATGACACTTGTGGTATTGGACAGGGACACATCAGCTTTAAATTAAATAGAGATCACTGGCATGCTTCAGAAAAGCCACTCAACAGATGGTAAATTAAAACAACTTCTGTCCCCTAACAAGCTGGAATGGCTTTCAATTACTGACCTGGAGGTTAAAAAAAAAGTCAGTTATTCAGTTTGAATTTGCATTTCATAATAGCACAGCTTGCATTTCTGGGCAGAACCTGAATTAGCTCTGAGGTGACCAACACACACAGGAGCTTCTGAAGTTTGCCAGTTTGCTTAGGCTGTGATCAGAATAAGCTAATTAGTTGCAATAGTGCTTGTGCATCTTAATCTTTTTTCTTCATTTAATGCTTGTTCCCATGTTCTAAGCATTCAGCTTAGGTCCAAGTGTGTGTGTGTTTTTTTGTTTTTTGTTTTTTCTCTCCTTCAGAACATGTCAGCTAACACACTTGCAGAGATTCAAAATACCCAAAGTTCTAGAATCCAGCCCTAGAGTGATGGAGGCTTGCTGGAGACCTTATGCCTCACTGGAACTTCTTGTCTTCATTTGTACTGGTTACTGTAATCAATGGGCTGTTTAGCCCTTGAATAACACCATGGAGTTAAATGTCTTTCAGTGTTTGTCTAAAGAGAAGGATTGCAAAGGTAGGTGTATGTTTTCCACTCCCTGATCATCTCCTATCCTTGCATAGTGGAAACACTGGAAAGTATGAGGAATAAGATCTAAGAGGAGTATTAAATTGTGGGATGCAACATCTGGGGGCAGCAGGATAGCTAGGAACAGGAGGCATTGCTGTTTTATCAGGTGTTTCACTTAAAGCTTCTCTGAGACTTGATCTTATACAACACTGGTACAAAAAGGTGTGGGTGAAAGTCCAAGCTGTTAATCTGTTCTGATTGTTGCTGTTAACTAGCTACTGACTTGCACCAAAAGTGTGTGTGTGTATATACAAATGAGCAGACAGTGGTTGAAAGATGGACAAGATATCAAAAACTTTGATTGCAGGTTGAATGCTACCTGCAGAGTGATAGCTATGATAAGTGGCCCCTGGTTATTTTTTCCTCAATATCTTTTATTTTGTATGCCCTAAAGGTCACAACCCTTTCCCTTATTCAAAAGGATGCCTATAGTACTCCTAATTTCCCTAGGTCTGTGGCTGTTTCCTGGAAATGTTGAATCATGACTGTCTAGGCTGACAATCCAAGTACCTGGCAATGCTAGATGCTGAACTTGGTCACCTTTCTTAAAAATGGTGTGCTGGAAGGAAGAAAAAGACTTTCCTACCCACCCCCCTGTGACAAGAGACCTTTTGGCATTACAGGACAGCTGTTTTGAGATACTGCTGGAGACACTGAATGGGTGTGATGCCATGCAGTGACCTCTGACAAGGGAGATTATGTGAGTGAGAATAAGTATAAATATCACTGCTCTTAAATAACATGAAGACTTTTGGTTTTTTGCAGACTGTGTGGAAATATTTATACTTAATAATGTGGAAAGCCATATTTAATACAGATGGCAATGTGAAGAATCATATGAAGTTTGACTTGGTTTTAAAAAAAAAGCTTTAGATTATTCAGTTAAATGAGGAAATTGTTGTTGGGCAATTCATTAATTGTAAATAACAAGCTGGGATACTGATCTTGTGGGAGAGTAGGCATGTTGTGTGAGAACACAAATGTTGTAAATGTTGCAGGTTGTCTTGGACATAACATGAATAGGAGGTACTTGGGTCTGTCAGCTGGAAATTACATATCTACAGTGATATATAGCATCTGGAATTATAGTCTATATACTTTTTGTTTTCCAGAAACTAGTGGAAGTATCAGTCTGAAGGTTTTGCTGCTTTCTAAGTGTAGATTTTAGCAGGGCCTCAGATAACTTTAATGAAAAGGGACACAGCTGTGTCTTCAGTGAAGTGATTAGTTTAAAACAGTGAGTACCTTCAGCCCTTAGTCTGTACCCTTTAGCACACTTGTTTCCTTGTTTTAGGTCAGAGGTCTCCAATTACAGGAATGGGCTCTAACCAGGAGATGAGATGGAATAATGGTGTTATCCTAATATTTTAGTTGTTTTCCCCAATTCTTTTGCATTAAATAGTTCATCTGTATATTTGTAGAAAACAGTGAAAAGTACTCAAAATTTATTGTTGAATAAAATAAGTGAAATGTCTTGGCAGTTTTCAAAGCTGGAAAGGAGTGGATAAGTATATTGTTCTGTGTATGACATTTGTACAAATTTTAATGACTAAAAGTTTGTATACTTAATGGACATCTTCCAGTTTGTGGATTTTTTTCTCTAAAATGCCTTTTGGAGCTGAGTAGAAAGTTGGTTGTGTGAGCAGGTTAAAATACCTTGAAAACATTATTGCATCTGTCTGGGATTAGACCTGTGTGCCTTAATATTTTCAAAGTTCTCATGTGATCATGTATTTTTCATTGAATTATTGAAAAATTTTTGAAATACAAATCTTTCAGAAAATTAGTTACTGCTTTCTGAAAGGCTATCTAATCCCATGCCTCTGGACTGTATTTAGAAAAGCATATTATCTAAAGAAAAAAGATGATGTTAATATATGCTTATATTTTGTCCCAACTTTTACCTGCTACCTCTACTTATATACAGATGGAATTAGGAATACAAAAACAGTCATTTTGATAAATGCATTCATTATTCTGCTGCACCTAATTAATGCTGATCTCTTGGAGAAGCCATACTAAAAAGAAAGAGCTGATGCAGTACAAAAATAGGAGATGCTATTCCAAAAATGAAACATATCTTGATCATTATACTAGATATTTTACAAGATGTCCACTGACACTCATTTGAATAATTAGAATATTATGAAAATATCCTGTAGCCTGGTTGCACAGGCATGTTAATCTTGGCAGTGCAGTAATCATGTATCACATACCCTTGATCCGGATAAAAACAAGTGCAAATCTACTATGGAGGAAAGAAGAATGTGGAAAATGTGCTACGTGTTACTGAAGTGTCCACTGCCAGGACAAGTGCCACAAACTTCTTAATAGTTAGTATTCACGTCTTTCTGAACAGTGTAATTTTAGGGGACAGAAAATGAGAGAAAACACTTATATTGTGTTCACATCTCTCATGATTTTTCACATCCATGTGCTGATGCAATTTCAGCTTCAGATGTGTGATCATAGAAACTCTCATGGTGTGCATTTACAGAACTCATTGATTTACTGAACTCATTTCAGAATTTCCCATCAGGAGTTTTTCGTACTAAAGAAGTGTCCCCTTTCGTTGCAGTTACAAGTAGCATTGCTCCTGATGCTTGAATTGACTCATGTAGACAGTTAACCCTTTTGCTGAGCACCTGCAATTTATGGGAGAAGCAATTAAAAGATAATACAGAGGCAACAGAAAATGCAAGTATCTGTACAGTGTAAAATCTCTACAACATCAAATGTGCTGGGAAAGGTGGAGGAAGAATCTGTTCCATCTTAAACTCTAAAAAGTAGCTTTTGGCAGAGAGGTTGCTGCTGGTCCAGGAAGATCAGGCCTGAAGCTCTCAGGGCCTGTTATGCAGCTGCTCAGCCACTGGCCTGGGACTTTCCTGGCTGAGGCCGTGGGCATCGCTGTGGTGGCCTCCACGTGTGCCAGTCATCTCTAGCATCTTCCCCTCCTTCCAGGAGCTCTTCTGCAGCCGGGTTCTTTGGGTAAAGCTTTATTCTGGCACTGAACACTAAGCCTCTGATTTTTCCCTATCTAATCATGGCACAAGTACAGAACCTCGTTCTAGTGCTGGTTTTGAAAATATAAAGATAGATAAATAGTGTTCAATTTACTGCTTTCCTAAGTGTCCCAAGGTGTGTGTGTGTGTATAATAAATGGATATTTTTACAACTGTGAAAGTAAAAAAATATTTTAGATGGATACCTGTTAAATTGCGAGTGAGATGAACTCTGTAGTTTTTAGGCATTATTTTGGTTGCTGTGAGGTATCAGCCCTACTGCAGGAGAAGCAAAGTCTGAGTCTGGATGAGTTAGCAGAAGCAGAGATCGTGTTTTGCTCTGAAACCAGTTTTACTGGTAGGAAGTACTGAAAGTTCCCCCTGCCTTTAGTCAGCTTTTGCTCTTAACCCTGCCTTTAGTCAGCTTTTGCTCTTAAACAACTTGAGTATGGTATTCAACAGCTTTAAATTTCTGGGTAATTAGCAAAGCTCTGTGGGAAGGTTGTCCTTTGACAAAGATGTTACTGTTGGTGGTATTTTCCTTTGACTTGCATCCACTACAACTGCGGTTTCTGTTCTGACAGGCCAAACTGCCAGGTATCAAACAAGAGCCCTGCCTCATCAGGTGCTATCAGATGTGACTCTGAGCAGCTGACATGGTCAGCATCTCCTTGGTGGTTTAATCTCTTTCTGGGTAAAATGTATAGAATCTTGGCTTGCCCCATTATCTAGGCATAGTGTCTTATACTAATGTCACTCCTGTTTCTGAAGTATGTTTTCGTAGTGCATACAATTTGCTCAATGTTTCTGAAAGATGTTAAAGAAATGACTTTGTTTGCAAATGACTTGATTGAGGTCTGGAGCTTCAACCACTTGTATACATAGTGCCTCCCACTGCCCAAGGCCTGTTGTGAGTCCATACTGACAGTCCTAAAGGCTAAAAGTTACTTGTATCCTAAGCAGGCCCAGCATAGGTGACAGTGACACCTTCCCTCCCCTAACCCTTTGAATGTGCTTCACTCTGGGAAGAGCTTGGCCAAATCATTCTGGTCCCCTTGTATTTAGAACTTTTGCGAGGTGAGTTTTAGTGGTTTGCACTTCAAGAAGCTCACTAACAGACTGTTGGAAGATGATGTTTTTAGGTCTGTCCTCAAGTGTTTTGAGCTAAATAGAGAAAATTCTACATCCACCAGAAATTATTTCTGCCTCCTGGTCTTTGGGAAATGCAGGACTAAAATGCTGTGAAAGCTGGCATTAGTGCAGAAATAAATGAACCAAATGTCTAGCAAGAATTGTTTACTGGGGATGAAAAGGGGGGATACTGAACTGATACTTTGAATTGTTTTATTTGGTCATTGTATGCTGATAACATTCTGGAGCTCTAACTGGAGACCCATGCTCTATCCTGACCTCGTGTAAGGTCAGGCCATGAATAGGCCATATGGCTTATTGTCCAGGAGCGTGATGGAAATGGATTTCTAAAGGCCTCAAAAGCTTCGGGGTGTGTGTGTATGTGAAAATAGAATGCTAAAATGGCCAAAGCTATCAGTACTAAAAGTGCTATACTTCATAGAAATATAAAAATCCCATATTGTTGGAATGGCTTCCATTTCACTTCTGCTGTTATTGGAAAAATCCATTTCAATAATGGATTTTACTGTTTTTCTGACGTATTTAAAAATAATCTAAATCTCTAAGCAAGGTTTTCAATTGCAATTGTGGCCACTTGGGTAGATGGACAATTAGGAGGAGACTGAGAGCTTTGCAATTGACCTGAAACTCAAAGTACTGCTTGGAAATGGACTAGTTTCTCAGGTACACACATAATTAGGGAGGATTTTTAAAATGCTTAATTAAGAAAATCTCTTCCAGTGACAATACTACCCTGACCATTCTAGTCAGCTAGCCTTTTAGCAAGCTACCTAATTTAATACCTCTCCCCACAAAATCCTCTAAATCCTGAGCCTAGCATATATTGTATACTCTAAAGGCCAGACTTATGCTGCTATTTTTGATGTTTTGCTCTTAAGTCTTATTTCCTAGAACACAAAGCAGCTGCAAGTGTAGCTATTCAGTATCTTCTGATCTTTCTAGGGCAGTATCTGACTAGCTCAAATATTAAGATGAGAAGTGGATGCTGAATTCAACTTTATTCTCAAAGTGTCCAGGTAGTTCTTCTGTTTGGCTCTTGCTGTGTAAACTGTATCCTGCATTGCTTTCATCCGTGAATGAATTTCTTTGGAAACAGGCTTTGATGTCCCCTTTTCTCTTTGAACAATATAATGTAATATATACATATACACAGCTGGAGATATGCATGTCAGTCCTTTCTTTCCCAGTTGTACTAAATCTGTTGGCTGATTGGGTCTTCAGATGATAAGAATTTCCCCTGTATGAATCTAACCAAAACCAGTGTTTTTAAAAAGCAAACCAATTAGCCTTACACTTAAACTTAGAGTTAGCATCCCCTTATATGCCTGTTATACTCTGTGATCAGCTATCACTGTCTCTCTTAAGGGAAGTAGACTGTTAAGGGAAGTTGCTTCAGTGTACCTGTGTCCCTTTTCACTGGTGGGTCTCAGACAACTGTGTCCTTGTTTTCCAGAGGAAGGATAGGATTTGAGGTGCTAAACCCTTTGCTCTAGAGCTTCTAGTCTTAAGAGGACTACCTATTAATTTAGCTGACCCCAGAAAGGATGGTTTCCTGTGAAGAAGCAAGGTTTGTGTAATGCAAACCAGTATTTGTCTTTACTCTGGCTTCTCTAACCATTCTTTTGGTTTCTCTCTGGAGGTTCAGGCTGGAGGAAATATCCCATGTAATTTGACTGCTATTGATATTAGATATAAGCTATAATCAAAACTCTTTGTATGTCACTGAGTTTTTTGTCTCATCTGTATCTTGCCAGTCAAGAAAATGAAACTAAAAGGAAGGTCTAGTTTTTTCAGGTTCCTTTTCTAAGTATGTTTGTATTTCCCTGTTCAGTTTACTGGGAAAATACCTCAAGTCCATATTTCTGCAAAGAAAACTGCTAAAGTGCCCCTGGCTATTTCCAGGTCCTCACTGTGAGGCAGAAGTGGTGTTGTAATTAGCGCTCACTATAGAGTTATCAGAACTGCTTGAGTTATGTCGCTTTACAGACCTCTCTAGGAGATTTGTAGAAGTATTGAAAAATCAATATAGCTTTCTCTTTGCCGAAGTTTTAAAAATCTGCTGTCTTGTCTTCAGGGTAACTTACGTTTGTTTTCCACCTCAAAGTCTGTCTTTAGTGAAGATACCTAAGCGTCAGTGCGTACTTTAACTACTCCATCCACCATAACTTTTTTGAGGAATAATGTGAACTCTGTGCTTCAAAGTTAGTAAGGTTTAACTCCTCCAGTGTAGAGAAGTTCTTAAAGTTTAAGTTTTAATAGTAACTGAGTAAACACCAGCATAGGAAGAATGAATAAAACATGTTAGACAAAAGGAAACAGTGCAGCTGTTGGTGAAATACAGGGCAAGGCACAAATTGGAACATCCTTTGAGATCTTGATCCCATTGATATGCCTAATGCACAAAGTACAGTGGAAGTTGTCAGTAGTAATTCAGCTGACTGTAATGTCTGAGTGTATTTCTGGACTACTGGATCACTTTGTTCATCTAGTTCTGTGTCCTTCGGGGAAGAGGGGTTCCAGGGTTTTGAAATTTCAACAGTTCTGATTTGCATTTCATTAAATTTTCCAGATGTTTGCAGATGCCTGGACAAATACTGTTGCTGATATCTAAATTTTCAATTAGACATAAAGCTGAGAGATTTAGACAACAATGCTGTTCTGATCAATATGACCAAAATATTCAGCACTGCAATTTAAGTTTTTCTATTTTCTTTAGACTTAAGCTGAAGATAAGATGTTTGGTATCATTCTAAATGTAAACACTTCTTGGTCTGCATCTGTATTCTACAGAATCAAAATGAGTCAACTTCTGACCCTCTTAAATGAGGGACTAGTTTATTCTGCTTATATCACTTGCCAGAAAACATCTCTAATGAAACTGCATATTATTTCTGTTTATCAATAGGAAAGGTAATCCTTGCTTTAATGCTCCCTGTAGATACAAGAGCTGTGATTATGGAGAAGTGTATTACATAAGCTTTTAGTCTAATGGCCCTATCTGGCAGATATTGATTCAGTGTACTGCATATGTGCTATTAAAAGAATTTCTTGACAGAAAGAATGGGAGGGAACTTCTCATCCCTCCAATAAAAAAAAAAAAACCTCAGACCTATGAAATGTTCTTTATGAAGCAGGAAAAAATAACTATTTAATGCTGCTGACCAGCAAATCACCATGCAAGTCAATAAATAAAGAACTTAGTGCTAATGATTTCTTACTGTTCTACTCATCTGTTTTCCTAAATTTTGAACTAAATGTTCTTTTTCTTAATGTACCGAAGGCATGTATTACTGTTCTTTAAAAAGGAATAAAAACCTATGGTAAACCATATATGGTTTTACCATAGGGTAAACCATATATGGTTTACTGTATGGTAAACCATATCAGGAACTGTTTTCTCCAAGGTTAAAAATATGCATTAGTATTCATTATTCCCACCCAAAAAACTTGTTCTTGCACATCTGCAGAAACACTTGTCAAGGCATCTTTAGGAAGGTGGTCAGAGGTCACTCGTCTATGTATTGGAGTGACTCAAGAAAGGAATTGAAAAGATGCTGTAACTTAATATAATGCGAGAGACAACTGACTTATTTATTACTCACAAACAAAAGAAGCAAAACCCAAGACTTGTACAATACTGTTTGTAATGGATCCCAGCCTATATTTCTTCCATAGACAAGCACACTCATGTTTGAGAAACTGTTGTTGCTAAAATGAATATACCCTCTGCCTGATGAGACAACTTCTGGGAGATTGCTGATCAGATGTGGAGAGTGATAAGGGAGGAAAAATACTATCTCTAGTTGCTAGATATGACATATTGCAGTCTTCTCTTTTGGCATTGAATCATGTTGACTGTAGGGATTAAGCTCAGAATGTGCATTTAGTTGTATATTTTGTGACTCAAACTTGATTCCATAGACAAAAAGAACGTATGGAAAACAGTACTCTGGAAAAATTTACAACATAAGGATCAGGAGCCTTAGTGAATAAAACAGTTCAGAGTATTGCCTCCAGCAATCATGCCTCCAGTCATATTCTTAAACTTGGTCTAATAGTTGGCTTTTTTCCATATTCATTAACTGTGCTTTATAAGAAAGATGGGGAATGTACTATTCTAGTCTGGCAAGTAATTACTTGCACAAACTGTAATGACAGTGCTATATCCCTGTAATTTATATTCCTCATTTTTAATCCCAACACCTCAGCTAGTATGTACTGATTTTTACTTCCTTGTGGATCACTCCTGTGATGATGTGTGAAATGGATGTGTGCCCATTTGGAGCTCTGATATGTGAGCTTGAAGAGAAAAGGCACCTACTGCCTCCTGCTGTACTGAGGATGGAGTTGGGGTGCCCAGGGTTGTGCACCTTCTTACACTGGTATTGCCCTGCCATGGTGAATGTGCAGATGCTGCCAGTGCTTTCTGACTATGGTGTGGGCTTTAGAAACCTCTCTTCTAGGCTGAGAACTGACTTGCAAGTGATGGTTGGGTTCTTGTGCAAATCAGATACGCAGAGGAGCGAGCAATTTCAAGCTATGAAGAGATGAACTAATGAGAAAAATGGAGCTGTCCTCTAGGGACTAAGGAACTGTGGATACTTACGTTCACTTGCAATGTTTTTTCATGTCTGCAAATTTCTGCAGTAAACTTTTGTGTATAAATAAGCAAAGATGTTTTTACTTAAGGTTGATTCAAAGTAGGTTTCTCAAGGAATCAAAGTACAAACCTCTATTGAGGTTAAAAGAAAGCTTAATTAGCTTTAGAGATTTATTTCTTTGAGAATATAACAACATGGTGAGTTCACTAGTTAATTATATGCAGCTTTTCAGTGTTATGTTAGAATCTGCTATTCTGCATGTTTTTTACATGGCACAATGTGTTCTTTTAGAATCTTGTCTATCTTCCCTATCTTTTCCTCACAAAGTAAATACATGTTGGGTATCCAGGATTTTAATCTGTCTTTTTTCAAAGATTTTTGTGAATGAATGAAAGGTAAAGGAGAACTGTACTCAGAAGCTCCTAAAGTAGTGTTAACACTGCCCCAGTTTTCTCTGAAGAACTGACTAGCTGCTAGTCAGAAATTAGAGTGACTAACCTGGTCATTTTCCAAGCCTTTTCTAGATCTATTAAAATTGAGTCCAGATGTTTTGTTGAAGTGCTCTGATATTAGCCTTGGGACTAAGAAGGTAAACCTTGGTCTATGGTCCTAGTGGTATTTTTTCAAGCCAGTATTCAACTACCTTATTACTTAAAACTAGGTGTTTTTGTATTTTGTGCCCTACTTGTGCTGATGGTTTTGAAAGATGGCTAGATTAAATAAGAGGTGTTAGACTTTCAAAATGTGAAAATGAGCATGTCATGATTGCCATTATTGCTATTATGTTGAGTTTTAGTAGATTGCTTCAGGAAATTATTCATTTCTGTCAATCTCCTCAGTATATCAGCATTTTTTAAATTCATTTAATTCATTAGCTTAATTCAGAACTTCTGCTAGGAAGCCAAATCTGAGTTTCTTTGAAAGCACCATAAATATTCAGCCTATAAGTATGAACCTTAAGTAGTCAGCCACTGGTAAGTATAATCTTTACAGTAGTGTTCAACTGCAGTTAATTTTGGGGTCCTGAGGAGTGGGAAGAAATGTTTTTGCTCAATAATCCTGTCATGTAGGTCATCGACAGTCTTATCATGAGAGATCATCATCATCATGATGGAGACAACTCAAGAAGGTCGTGAACCTGCCTGTACTCACTTGCACTCAACCTCTAGAAATCTTTTCTGTAGAGTTCTCTGCACCAGATCCAAGTAGTGAAGATGGGCTGTGAAGATTACTCATTTCCAGACAAATATACAAATAGTTTTAAGTGAGGTTGCGTATGTTCCTTGAGGTTGACTGCCACTTATGTACAAGATAAGCAGGATCTCCAAGGTGAAAATGTGTATTCATTTAAGAATGAGGTGATAGAACTACTTTACTATGTAACTAATAAGGTACTAAAAAAATCACTAAGAAATTAAGTGAAGAACTAGTGGGCAAATACTTTTTTTGGTGATGATAGGAGTGAAAGCTCTCAAGCTCTGAGATGGTTATAACATATATGCGTGTTTTTGGTGTACTTTCATCAATATAACATAAAGGTGGGTTGGAAGGGCTTTACAGTAGAGCAAATGTTTACTGAAATCCTCCCTCTAGAGTTTAAAAAGCATTTAGTAATGCTCTTTGAAGTACAATGTCCAGACTTGGTTGGTATACTGTTGTAGCACCCTAGTGATTAAACACTTAAAGATATTTATTACAAACTGGCTTAGCATTTCTCTTGAAGGCACAGAGATGGAAAATGAATGAGTGTTGCATTTCCAGCATGGGGCAAAATGTTTAGAATATTAACTGTATATTTTTTGAGTTTTTATGCTGTGAGCAGCTGGTACTTGGATTGCAGACATTAGCCCTTTGACAAAAGATTGGAAATCACACCATTAAAAAAGCAGTAGGCTATACATTTTTGTTGCTCACTATTGTTAATTAACCTTTAAAATCTGATCATGTAGAGAGACCCTGGTGTTTGGTTTCTGTGGGAACACTTTTTAGTAGTAATGAGCACCTGAGGATTCTTTTCTCACCCAGAGTGAACATGACATTTCAGACATCAAAGGTGTGTGTATGATGCCAGCACTTTTCTGAGTTTTAAGCATGGCCAGGAAATGTGGTATTTTCCACACATAGAGCAAGGGCAGTAATTTTCTTTTCTAGTACCTACTTCCTGCTTAGCCTGGATCCAATCCTGAATTTTCAGTATTACATGCAAAAACAGCTCTCATGAACACTTATTTTCAGAAATATTGGGAGCCTTTTGGCCATGTTTTGCCATCAGCAGGAACCAAAATAAATGTTTCTAAAGCTTGGTTTGTATTTGTCTTCCTGGATATAACCTTCATTTTTTGAAGCTAGAAGTATTTTGTTGAAAAATATTTTTTCTTTTTTGAAACAAATTGCATTAGAATACAGATATTAAAAATGAGAGAATTTTGTAGAGTCTTGAATGTTGTTGCCTCAGATGACACAGAAAGGTCACTGGACAATAACTCAATGCTATATAAGTAGCATCATCCAATTCCTACACTTGTAAGTGAGAAAAGCTGTATCAGAAAAACACCTCAGGCAGAAAGGGCCAGTGGGGGAGGTCTGCAGCTTGTTGATTGTGTGGTCTGCTGTATGTAGGAGAAGACCCTGTGCTAGTCCCTCCCCTGCTAAATCTCAGCTTGTGTGATGTGAGCTGCTCAAAAATAAAAGCTTGTGTAATTGGCAAACATGCCATTTTGACAGTAGACACTGAACTCATGCAAGCGGGGAGTGCTTACATGTATATACATATTGTCTGTTTAAACACCCATGAACCTATATACTGGCTTCTGTTTTCTCCCTTTTCTCTCACTAGACTCCTAGGCTTTTTTCTTTCATCTAGAAACCTGAAGAGTGCATGATAACAGCTGAGAAAGAGGCTGAAAGCTTTTGAAATTCTAATTATTGTGATGTGCTTAAAAAGTTCAAGAAGGTTGTGTTTTATTGCTGGATGCTAGATTAAATGTTTCACTGCTGACGGAGAATTTTTGGGAATGTAGTTCTCAACAGAAAAGTAGGAGAAAGCTGTAAATCTTTGGCATTGGCCTGAATAACAAATCTTTTGTATTGTGAAGATGCTGGTGTATGGTGTTTTTTATTATGATTTAAAACTTACAGTTTTTGCACTACTGAACTACACTTTCTGAACCTGTGAGACTTGTGTGGTCCTCAATGTATACCATATCAGACCATGTAGATAAATGAAATCTGTAGTGTCTAACTTGAGAGCATTTTGGTCTTGGAATGCTTGTTTTCAAATTAACCCACACCAAGGGGCTGAATCTTTTTTAATTTTTATAGAGTGGAAATTCTGACAGTTTGAGTGGGAGAACATCTTGAAATTTTCCTTAGTAGGCAAGCAGAAACTGAACCTCAAGGGATGTGATGTCACTAGAGTGACAGGCCAGCGAAATTTAGCAGTAAGATGTAGTGAAACAAGATTGGATGTGAAATATGCTTTTATGGGGAAACTTGAAAGGTGCTGACTGTCCAGTGAGGCAAGTTTTGCCTCTGTGTGAATGAGATGCTTCAGAGGAAGTGACAGGAAGAAGTCTAGAAGAATTGTGTGTAGCAAGGGCATCTTGCCCTTGTATGCCATTCAGTGGATTGACCAAGAGGTTTAACTTGTAAACAAAAATGTAACTGTTTAAATCTACTAACTTCCTAGAGGAAGGTACAAGTAGGAGAAACTTTCACATATTTCCTGCCTACAGTTTGTCCTACAAAGCTGCATGTTGCAGGTCAGAACTGCCTTTAACAGTAGCTTGTATCAAGTAGTTTACAGATAATAACCTTTTGACCTCCATCTATAGGCAAAACCACCTCTAGTAGAGTTTCTAAGTTTGTTAGTTTGTCTCTGTCTTTAAGAATAGAGACACTTCAGAAATAAAGCTATGACTCTTTATACTAGTGTCTAGCACTATTGATGTTTTTTTCTTATTGGAAATACAAATCTTCCTGTATTTGAAAAGTCTTTCCTTTTACTTTTCTAGTGACCTGGAGCTGTGTACTTTCAAACAAGATGCTCTGACTTTTTTTTTTAATTATGGAAGCTAGATAGAGCTTTAAATGTGATTCAGAAGAAATTTAAAAGACAAAGGGAAGTTCTAATGGAAAACTTCAGTAAAAGCTAATTGAATTATAATAGCTTATTGGAGAAAATCTGAAAAAATCAAAGAAGTGCAAGAAAGTCATGTTAGTCTTAAATATTCTTCCTTATTGAAATTGGTGATGAATCTCCTTTTCATTTCACTGGAGCCATGCTCTGCTTCTGTGGTTTAGATCTGAGACCTGGGCCTTTTCTTCCAGTGTTTCTTCATGTTTTTTTCCACGGTGTTAGGCTCTCTTCAAATGCAGAAGTGTAGCTGGAACTAAGAGTGTGGTAGCAATGCCTGAGTAGCAGCCATTTTTTTGATAAGGTCAAAGGAGATTTTTGTACCTTGTTTCCTCACTACTTGAGAAAATCTGCTCTTTTTTTAAGCTTTTATATCAACATGAGCAAAAGATGAACCTGAAAGCCTCAGGTTAGGTGGCTTCTTGTACCTGAAGAAGTATCTCTAATGTGGTCAATGACAGCATTTTTCTGGTAACTCTCTAAGATTTATTGCTGAGGAAAGCTCCCAGTAAAACTGTTTGAGGGACACCTCTCAAAATGGACTGACTTATTCTGAAGTTTAAAAAGTGTGTGTATATGTGTATATATAAACAGTGAGTTTTCGATTTGCTTGTGTAAAAGTTACCCTGTCAAAGAATGAGATTGCTACTAGATGGGGCCTCAGGCCATGGCCACACAGAGCTGGCAGGGCGCTCTTAGAGACTTGCCCTGCACTGCAAATACTAGTGTTGGTGTCATAAGGCCTGAGCCTAATGACAGGACTACCAATATTGGCAACAGCCCAGATGAAACTAGTATTGAATCAAATTGAGATAGAATTCTTCTATCTCAAGAATTGCTTCCTTCTGTTCAAGTGATCCTATAACAGCACTGGCACTTTTAGCTTATGAAAATCCTTATAATCAGTCTGAAAAACATCTATAACATGATCAGGAAAAAAAAAAAAAAACAGGAAATATAAATAGATAAACGTTCTAGCTTTTGTTTTACTTAATTTGTTGTATGTGTCCTTTACTTAAATGTGTACAATTAGTTTAATCTGAAGACACCTGTAGGTGTCATTTGGGTAATGAAGGCACTTTTTGTGTTCTATGTCAGTGATACTTGCCTCTGCTGCAGCGTTAATATTCTGGCAGTGATGACTTCAGCATTTGGGTAAATGAGTAACCTGATATAGATGACTTCTCTTAAATTCATGTATGGCAAAGTGTGTTTCTTCTCAGGTCTGGGCTTGCAGTTTTAGAAGTAGGATTCAAAGTATAAGGCTATTTTTTCAAGCTAATGTGTATGTCAGGAAAAAAAAAGGCAGTTTTTTTGGATGGCTCCTGAGTGACAAATGTGAGAAAGCAAATACACAAAACAAGGAGCAAAGTGTTTTTTCCAGAAGCAGATGAAGACTTATGCATTACAGGAGAGCATCATTGTCTGAAATACTTCTGTATGAAGTCGTAATCTTTTCCATGTTGATTACCAGTGACTAGTTGGCAAATAGTAGATGACCCATAAAGCTGCTCATTAGTCTCCCATTTGCATGCCTAGGTATCTGTCCACGATTGCAGAGTGTGCTTTTTATCCACTTAGTATATTTCAATGTCAAACTACTTTGTTGTATTTTAGATCCTGCTGAAGTAATAAGCTACTGCCTAAAGCTGTGCACAGGAAAATACAATGGTGATGCTCATGTTCAGTTGTGTTCAGTCAGGAGGCTTACAAAATAGCTGTGCAAGTAAAAATGTTGTGGTTTCCTCCCTGTAGCTACAATCTAGAATATCACAGGAGGAAAACATTCAATAACTTTTTTGTTAAACAACTTTAGTGTGCATGGATAGTGTTTGTATTCATACTCCAGAACAGGCAGTAGATGTGCAAAGTCCCAGCACAAACAAGCTTGGACAAGTACAATTCCCTTTGAGGTCTGACATTATTTACAAATGAATGGAAATCAGTTTAGTGAAACCTAAACTTTTAAACTTTCCTTGTAGTTTCTTGGAACTAAGACTGCTCCTGTTTTCTGAGAAGACAGAAGTGTCTTTTATCAGAGACTTCAGACAAATCATCTGTACTACATGCTTGGTAACACCTTCCTGAAGAAATCTGACAACTGTTAAAGAACTGGCTTTCAGTTGCTCTGATAATTTAAGCTCACTTTTAGAACAAATTTCCAGAGCTTGGATTTCCTGTCAATTACATGATAGTAAGTGCAAGTCAATAGAATTGCAAATGTACTGTAAAATGACTGAGGGGGATCTTGCTTTGTGTGCATAAATCCATGTTCTTTGAACACTTCTAGGATTATGCTTAAATTGGGCTGAGCTAGACACTTCTACTGTAATCACTCCATTTGGAAGATGATGATATTGATTTAATCAACTTAATAGCAGAAATATTCTGACATTTAATCTGAAAGAAATTGAAAATGTTCAACCTTTTGCTAGACTGATTATCATAATGGCTATAAAATGGGTTTAGATGCTGAATAGTTTTGATTGGTTTGCAATAGTTTCAAACAGTGACATTAATCTGCCATAACTACCTATTTTCTTTCTTTACAGCCTGTTAAGCCCATCAAGTTAATGTAGGAAGGGAAGGGTAGAAAAGAACAACTTATTGTATATTTAGACAGTTCTAATGATTTTTGATTCCCTGAAGACTTTCAGATAATTTAATGCCTGAATGAGGTAGGAGTTTACCCTGAAAATTTACTAGGAAGTAATCAGAAAGACTTTGTGTTAAAGCCCTTCATAAGATGATAGCTAGAAAGACTACTGATAGCCCAAAAACACAAACAATAGAAATAAATGACCTTGAAATATGGATGAGACAGTTTACTCCCTTCTCCTAAAAAAAAAAAAAAAAAAAAAAAAAAAAAAAGCACAACTGGACTCTTTCTCCCTCTGAAGATTGACCTAGCTATCCTCTGCTGTGTTGATGTCTTTCACCCACATTTCAATGAAAGAGCAAAAGATGACCTCTGTATCATGTAAACAGGAGAGAGAGTAATCACAAATGAAGAAGACTTGGGGTTTCTGGGTGATTTTCCTTTTTCAGGAGTAGCCCCCCACCCTGGTCAGGGGAAGTTACAGCCACCACTGCAAAGGAACATTAAGTGCCAGAGCAGCCAGGTTATTTTAGCTTTAAGTGAGATAAAAGTGAGAATGGTGAAAATACTTTTATATATGCAGGGATGTTGAAGACAAATGTTACTTATTCTTTGCTTTAGAGCTTCTCACATCTTCACAAACTGATGCTTATCAAATGCAAAGAGAATATGGGATAGTTTTAATAACTATCTCAATTTACAGTGGTTGCTTAACAGTCAAAATGGATACTGTAGTGTATATAGCAGTAAAATGGCAGAATGATGTTGCAAGAGAAAACATTAAGGACTGCAATATATTAAATGGCTACTTTTTAATATCCATTGTTACAGATCTTTGGAGATATAGTTGCCCGTGGTTTCTTGCAGGTCACTGAAAGTATTAATGAAAGGGAACCCACTGGGGAAGCTTTGAGATGGGAGATTTTTTTTTTTTAATCCTTTGATGATAGTGAAGACTGAGATGCTCCGTTTGACGTACAGTCTTACGACATGCTTCGGTATTACAATATCTTCATTAGGCAAGCTCATTAAGTACCCTTTTCCCAGCGGCAATAAGTGGTTCTTTTTCAATAAACCTTTGTAACCTAGTTTGCTTCATAGCTCAGAAGGTGATGCTCAGATCCCATGAGGAGAGATGTGCCACTTCTTAGCTATTTTAGGAAGCACTAACTAGAGCATTTACCAGTTTGTAACACAAATGTGCTAACATTTATGTCCCTAAAATTGTTCACTTATCCATATTAACAGTGTGGGTGGCCTACTTAGCTGTTTTTTCCTTAGATTTGCCCTCCAATTAATCTCTAGTAATACTTAATTCTTTGCTCTATAAATTTACAGTACTTGTTGTCTCTTGCCTTCCCTTAGGATATGTACTGAATTACATCATTGCTTGTATTTGAGTCCTGGGGAAGTAGAGGGAATATGAGAGAGCCCAGGGAGGTGAAAAGCATTTTTATGGAGACTTGAAAATATGACCCCCACTTACAGGAAGGGCCGGATGGAGGATCCGAGGCACTGCAGGTCTGTCAACCTGAACTCGGTATCACAGAAAGTTATAAGCAGATTATTTTGAAGGCTTTCACATAGCATGTGTGCAAAAACAATTGCATCAGGCCCAGCCAACAGGTTTATGAAAGGCAGGTCTTGCTTGACCATCCTGATGTTCTATGACCAGGTGACCTACCTAGTGGATGAGGGAAAGGCTGCGGATGTGGTCTGCTTAGACTTTAGTAGGGCCTTTGGCACAATCTCTTGATGCATCCTTCTGGAGGAGCTGACTGATCTTGGCTTAGATGTACTCTTCACTGGGTGGAAAAAAAGGGAGTTAAATCCAACTGGCGACTGGTCATGAATGGTGTTTGCCAGGGGTCAGTGTTGGGCCTGGTCCTCTCTAATATCTTTATCAATGATCCGAATGAGGGGATTGAGTGCAATTTCAGCAAGTTTGCAGACAAGACCAAGCTGGGAGGACGAGTTGATCTTCTTGAGGGTAGGAAGGCTCTGCAGAGGGATCTGGCATTGATGGGCTGTATGAGGTTCAACAGGGCCAAGTGCCAGGTCCTGGTCGAGGTGCTGGAGCATGTTCAAAGAAGGGCGACAAAGATAGTGGAGGGTCTGGAGCACAGACCTTATGAGGAGTGGCTGGGGGAGCTGGGGTTATTTAGTCTGGAGAAGAGGAGACTCAGAAGAGACCTTACCGTGCTCTGCATCTACATGTAAAGAAGTTATAGTAAGGTGGAAGTCGATCTCTTCTCCAGAATAACTTTCAAAAATAGGACAAGAGGAAAGGGGCTCAAAGTTGTGCGAGGGGAGGTTCGGGTTAGATGTTAGGAAAAATTTCTGCATGGAAAGAGTGGTGAAGCATTGGAATGAACTGTCCAGGGAAGTGGTGGAGTCACTGTCCCTGGCAGTGTTCAAGAAACGTGTAGATAAGACAGTTTAAGGACATGGTTTAATATAGGCATGATGGTGACAGGCTTACGGTTGAACGCGGTGATCTTGAAGGTCTTTTCCAACTATTACGATTCTGTGTTCTTGAAGGTCTTTTCCAACTGTTATGATTCTGAGCGGGGCTCTTGGGCACTTTTGCAGGACCACTACCATTGTTAATTACTTATAGCCCTTAAGAAGAGTAGCTTAGTAATTCTGGAATCAATTTTCAGAAGGTGAATTGCTGGTGGAAACTTTATGCTGTTGATTAAGCATTGAAGTAGCTTTTTCTGCCCCTTTTCCTGTTGTCTTTTTCCAACTGTAATATGGAGCTTGCCCATCTTTTGAGAGATACTGACAGGAAGGTTTGGTAAGTTGTCTTAAGCAAATATGATGGAAATTTAATATGGATCATCTGCTCTAGAAACAAGTGCATTTGTATTTTAAGGGCTGTTAGGTGTAGTGATAGTCTTGCCCTGCCTTTACTGTTGTTTTGCTCCTATTTCAAACTGAGTCTCGGTCTTGCCCTTCCCATTGCACTGAGTGTGCCTGTTTTTTCCAGGCTCTCTCATACTTTTCTTTCAGGCAAATAGAGCTGTTGGGCTGCTGCCTTTTTAATTTTTTTTCCCCCCCTCTCTGCCTCTCATTGTGGAGAAACTTTGACCTATGGCTACTAAGTTTGAGATGCTCCTATCCTGCTTGACTCTGAAGCTACATCCTTTTAGCAGCGAGGTATCATGGAGTAATGCACACAGATAAGGCAATGCTGCTTTTGGCACTGAACTGTGAAACACACAGGAATCAGGTCATTAAGCTGAAATGTGTGTCTCTTAGAATATGTAGCATCAAGAAGCAGATAATGAGCTGCTCTGAACTACAAATAAAACTGCTGCATGTTTTCTGTTTTCATCTAGGACTATCATTTTCACATCACATAGCAGTCAGTAGATAATCTATTTGCTGACAGTCTTGTCTAAAAGATTCTTATTGTACTGCTGAGTTGTGATAACAACCTTCCAGATAATGGATTTTTTTGTAGTTTCTTTCAAACACATGCCCAGGAACTATTGAGTTCTCATGAAAGAAATATCTTCATAAATCTGAGGCATGGTTCAAAAGAGCTCTGATAAGAAGCAGTTAGGGCCATTAGTCTTCCAAGCAGAAGCTGTTTTAGGGGAATACATGTTGAATGGGTGCAAGAGGTTAAAAGTGAGTCACTGTGAGGAAATGACAGGTAAGTAGAATACTATGCAAGTATGCTTTGGGAGAAAAAGGAATGGAAAGCAAATTTAGGGATGATCTAGTTATGCTCAATTGTTATAGGATTGGAGACAGAAATGCAACATGTTACTCCCTGTGGCCAGGTTTTTAAATAGGTTGGATGCCCTCCAATAATTTAAATGAATCTTTAACATGACTCATGACTAGGCTGAGTTCTGCCAGTTTCACTGCAGGGAATTCCTTCTGTGTGAAGGTGACACTTTGTGGCCTGGATATTATTTGTTGTTGTTTCTTGTCAAATAATTACCTCGAAAGGAAAATATTAGTACGTTAGTATCATCTCTCATGCTTTACATAAGACTATAAGAGAAACTGGTCTACAGGAGGATTATAGGATAAAATGGAAAAGCACTGTGTTTGTAAAGGCTTTCTATTATCAAATTAGTATTGGGAGGTGTGAAATGTGAGTTTTACACAGAAGAAAGCAGATTTTCTAACTGCTGTTATTCTGGATTGCTGCTGCTTATCTCTTTATTTTTGTCTTTAAAAGAATTAGATGTGAGAATTTTGAGACGAGAGTTATGCTCTACTCCATGTTTGTTCTGTCCCAAAGTAAGTATCTGCCGAAAGTTTGAAAATAGATGACTGGTTTTGAATTAGCTCTCAAGAAAAGCTTTTAAATCACTCTTCTTTAAAACTCATTCAGTAAAAACTGCTTAAAAATAAAAATTTATTCTGAATAGTTTGCAAAATATTCTTTTAATTTAGGTTGAAAGCATATTGCTTATGAAAGTTGGGTTTTGTCTTGAAAGTATAGCTATAAAACATTTGTCTAGCTCAGTTTGCCTTACTTGTCAAGTGAGGGCACATTTTGTATGTAATTGCAGTGGAATCAGGCACTAAAATCATGGGCCCATCATTAAGGGGAGGTTGGTGGAGGGAACTAAACCTGGAAGTGTCAAGCTGCAAGTGTGAACTGTCCACAGCACTGAAAGTTTGAGGACCTTAAGCCCAGAAGAAAATAGGAAATTGAAATGTTTATTTAAATTAGATTAAATATGAAATTAAAATTAAGAAACTTTATAGTCTTAAATCTGTGTAGCTCCCTTACTTTCATGTATTGCTAGAAGTGATAAGCATTCTGAAAACACCATCACAAGGTCTTTCCATGAGCTAAACTATCTCCAATTGATCAGCTGTACTACTCTAATAAGGACTTTCCTTAGCTATTCCTTAGCTATTATGACTCTCAACAGTATTAGCTGATGTCATAATTTGCAATGGCAACATTACTTTAAATCAGTTTTGAGAAAAGGCAGAACTCTTGAGCAGAACCACTTCCAAAATAGCACAAAGACATATTCAGCACAAATTAACGCTGGTTTCTGAAGATGATCTATACCACTTCTATAGGTAGACTTAAATTCAGAGCTGGCCAATCTTGAGCAGTTCATGCCTCACTGTGGGTGAGAGATGGTGAGTTGCCATAATATTTTGGCTGAGCTGATGAACAATTTTGACAGTGAGCTTATTCGCTCAAGCAAAGTATCACGATAATGTGGTTACACAACTTCTATACTGGAAGTGGTTGCCAATGACAACATGGTTTTCAGCCAGGATGAGTGTGGATCTGCCTGCAAAAACTGTAAAGACAACTTTAGACTTACAAATGGAGGTCTGTCTTGGTCTGAAGTTATCTCAATAGATGCAGATCCATGTACCATGGATCAGTACACTTGACTGTCAGATTTCTGTTCTGTAACAGTCAAGTCAATAGTCACTCATCAAGATTGCATCATCATGATGCATCTCCACTGAGTTAGGCTTTCTGCTCATTCGTAGGCTCCCTTACACTCAGAGAAAGCTGAGGAAATGGGAGGCCACCCAGGGAGTGTGGTTTGTGTGAAGCTTCTCTGAATTATCCTGTGTAGAAACCTCTTTCCATTGACAGTAGAAGGAGGGCTATCTCTCCTGGACCAAACCCCATCTCTGTAAATAGCCTTTGTTCAAATCAATATTAACTCTAGAGATTTACTATGGCTATATGTTAACTTCTAGCTGAAGCTTAGTCTCTAAAAACAGAGGCTTATGGTCACTTGGAATAGTTTGCTTGCATCAGCACTTGGGAATATCTGAGCTTAGGGTATGTGTCGGTTTGGTGGGTTTGGATATGTGTGAGGTTGCTATGTGTTTGATTTTAATCATGCTGGCATGAATGAAAAATGTTTAGTAACTTGTTCTGATCGGTTATAGGCCTTTGAATCAGGAATTTGCTTAAATTTCCAGGTCTGAGATTTAATGGAATAAAAATTACCTAAAGTTTCAGGGTACTCCGAGTGAAGGTTTTCATGATGGATGCTTTCATTATTTCACAAAAGAATTTTTTAATAAAACTTTTATGAAGTGTTGTTTTATTATAAGCTCCATGTATCTATCTCCTTTATGTTGGCTGAACTTGTGATAAGGATGAACATACAGCTAAATAAATAGTAAATATACAATAGCTGTCCTAAAGATAAACCTAATCAAGTTGAAAGCTAGTATATTTGGATGAGTGTCACTTAACTCACTGCACTAACTAAAAACTCTATTCATCTCCGGCAGCTGCAGGAAGCAAAGTGTAAGAAGCTGTATAAGGAGTTCTTCTGAATTAAGCTGGTGCTCTAATAAAAGAAGATTGCTCTAAGGTTGCCAAAGAAGGAAAGAATCAGCTGCACCCATCTGGCATCAGTGGCACTAATGTAGTGAGATTTCACTATGCAATTATTAGAGCTGATACTTTTTCTAAAATCTGAGAAAGATCATAAAGCTACTTGAATGGCAGATCAAATTAATGCATAGATCAATTCAAAAAAAAAAAACCTTGCCAGAATTTTGTTGATTTAGTGAGTGTATTTACTCTATTTACTAATTAAGCTATATTTTTCCTTGCTGCTATTTATTGGGATGAGTGTCCTGTGTGTTTCATAAGGACTATTACTACCTTACAGAAATAAGCAAACTACTTCAACCACACCTGTACCAAGATGACACTGTCTAGATCTTTTGCTATGTTTAAGTTGGACTGGACTTGTATACAAACAAGCATATATATAGCAAACAAGCTTTTATAATGGCAATTTTTAAGGTTTGATAATAAAGAAATTGAACTCTATAACACTTTTTTTCTGAGCTGACAACTTTCAATATACATTTAACATTTATCATATACAATATTTTCTACTTCCTATAGAAATTTTACAGTTAGGGAGACAACTGGGATACTATGGACTAGTGTAAGCTGAAAGCGGATCACTCTTGATGCCGATATAATGAAGCCTTATCTATGTGGTTCTCATGATATTTTGGTGGTAGATTGGTCTCATCTAAAATTTGGGTAAAAGTTATTTAATCTTCTTTACTATAAAGAATGACCTCAATGTCATCTTTCTGTCAGGAAGTACTGAAACTAATGCAGTCTTAAAAATTTGGATCCTGTATTTCATGGAAATTCCATATTGACATGGGTGGAACCTAGCTGATCCTCTTAATTTTGACGCTATCTCTTACACAGCTGAAGATAGGAGTTGTTATCCTGGACTTGAGAAATCTGACTATAGTTGTAATACTGAGTTTCAAATGATGCTTATTTGTTAGTGTATAACAAATCAAAGATGTGATGTCCATCAAAGCTGAACACACTCCTAATCTTGAGAAGAAAAGAGGCACCTAAAGGATAAATAAATGCAATGCATGCACTTCCATTCTTTAGGTGGTCCTCTTTTAAGAGAGAGCATTAATATGTCATCTTTGTGTTAACCAAAAGACTATTATTCATCTTGATTCCTTTTACTTGGGAACACCACCATGTAGAGAGAAACAAGCAAAATAAAAGCTACTCTAAATTTCTTATTATGCTTGCTTAAACATGGAGTGATTTCCTTGCAGAATCATCTTGATCTAGAGCAAGAATTTATACCTGAGGGTAACTTTTCAGCACTACATTAGTATGTCCCTTGTAAAATGCATCCGACCTGGCACAATGCAAGTAAGTTTGCTATCGAAGAGGATAGCTACTAGCTAGATGAGACTGAAAGCATCAGGCTGTGTATCTGTGCCAAGTATTTACATCTATGCACTCTAGCATTTTATGATAAAATGAATAGATTGATTTGGAAAGGTTAAAGCTGATGTTTTTCTAAACCTATAGAATTTCTATGAAGATGTTTGTTTAGCCACAGATTCAAGGTTAGTGTGATCTCTCTAAGCTGTTTCTCAAATATCTTCCAGAGATGATTTAGATATGTATATGTGAGTTCATGATTACTTGGTTGGTTGATCCAGTCCATATGTGATAATGAAAGTAATATTTTAAAAGTTCATAAATAGCAAATACAATATGCATCATACTTAGTCTTTAACTTTTCATATTAGGATGTGCTTTTCTTCCCATATGTCCTTTATATACATCTTGCCTAAAATAGCAAAAATGCAAAAATCTTTCAATGATCTCCCAGGATCTTCTCTATCTATTAGGCTATCTAAGAGAATGACTTGTCCTTTGAAGAGGCTCGTCTTTTTCTTGCTAATGGAGGGAATACAGATTTTTATCTTGATTAGCTCTTATCTTCAGTGCTTCGTAGAGGGGATAGCTATTTCTTATTCTTGAAAGTGGGAGATGTTAGCCTAACTTAAGGTGTTTTGACATGTTAGAGTAATAGTAATATGGGAAAGATGTAAGCCATAGAAATAGCAGAATGCTTCAGGTTGGAAGGAACCTCTAGAGATCATCTAGTCTTAACCCCTCTGCTCAGGCAGGAGTACCTAAAATGTTGAGTCTAAGTTCCTGAGTAATAAGTTCATAATTAAGCTCCCGCTATCTTCCACTAGGGTATGATGTTAATATGCTATCAACAATGTGTTCCCATTAATCATGAAAATATATATGTTTAGAAATATTTTCAATTAGGCTTTACACAAAGCATCTGTTTGAGACAAGCTGCTCAGAAATAGGAGAGCTTTCTTTAAAGAGAGAGTAAAATCCCTTTTAGATGAAAAGTTACACTGGAAAAAAACAACTTCAATCCTTTTTTTTGTAGACTACTAAAAAATCTTTTCCAAATATTGCATTTCTTAAACTGCATAATCTTGGTTTATATCTGTTACACCCACATAACTGAAGATAACACATATAAGATCCATAATAGGTTATCTGGAAGTGTTATTCATCATAAGTGACAGAGCTTTTTTGTAGGTCACAAAATGATAGGACAATGTGCTGTTGGGAATCTATGCTTGTGGTAAAGGCCAATGTGGGTCAAGGTTGCAAATTTAAAAGATGAATGAAACAAAATTAACATTTTAAGTCCATATTTATGGCCTGATAGTGTTCTCCTTTGAAGAAATCATGCTCAAAAGCTTTAGAAATAAAGGACTATGTTTTTCTGTCCAAGCATGGATTTAGGTGCCTAACTTCTGGGATCCAAAGTTAGGAGCTATTGGCCTATGTACCCTGTGGTGAGTGTAGCACTTCTGACTGCTTGAGGAGTCCTATTCTCTGCGTTGTTTGAGACTACTCTTTTTCCTGTTTTTCTTCAGCTTAATATTTTCCTTCATTTTTCAAACTGTTCTGTTTGACTGCTGCTTGCTCTAAAACAGATGGTTGCACTTCAGTGGTAGAGGAAGTGCTGCCTTATATATCTAATTTGTAACCCTACATGAATATAAGCTATTTTCTTAAACTGCTGATTTTTCTGAAGACAGCTCAAATCTGCTCACTTGGAATTCACAGAATAGTACCATGGCTTGGATTAAAATGGCAAGTCCTTTTGCAGAAACCCAAATAGCTTACCATTCATAGAGGCTTTGGCTGGCATCAAGGTTTCAGCTTTTGCTATGAGCCTGCATTTAAGCTTTTGTCAATTTTTTTTAACTGTTAGGCTCTGTATTATTACTAGTGATGTTTACCGTGATTATACCTGAGTATCTCTTCCTTGCTAGGAGTTCTTGTTCAAAATAATCATTGTTCATGTAGATCTGGAAAATCATGTGACAGACTAATGCTGTACTTTTAACCTATGTATTATGTGTTTTTGACCCTTCAAGTAAGGGCAGGGAGAAACTAGGTGCAGCACTGGCACGGAGATCAATTATGAAACAGCTTTTAGGGTTCCTTATGCAAAATAAAAGGATGCAAAAAAGTAGTATAATTATATTCTGCTCTTGCAAACTTCTCCCAGAAAAACTCCACTGATGACTAACTGTAGATTGGTAGCACTTTTTTTGCTAGAGGGGTGTTTGCTCATTACTCTGCAATGGGCAAAGGTAATGCTCAAAAACATTTTTTTACATTTTTTTTTACATTTTTTTTAATTTCCCTGCAGTATACTCATAATTATACAGCATATGTTTGTGCCTGACTTGGGTCAAGTTTATTGGTATGACAGTGCATGATTTTAGTGTAAAATCACAGTTTGATTTGTTCTGTATTTGTTCTGCTTCAGTAATGAAAATTATTCACTATAATTTTTTCTACTTAAACTCTTGGATTTTGGAGTTGTTAACAGATCATAGTAAATATGGAATAAGAACATGGCAAAAGAATGACACTTGTGTTCTATGAAAAAAGGTCGCTGGATATGTGGCTTAAAGGGAGAGAGGGGAGTAGGAAAGGGAGAGAAAATACTATTTCCTGTGACTTTGGAGTGACATAAGAGTAGAGATGGAATTTAGGCTTAAAACTCTTATTTTGACTCCAAAAAGAAAATATTGCACAGTTCTTTAGAGTCTTAAAGTTTGTCAGGCATGTAAGAGAAATGGAGACTGTACAGATTTTTTTCCTCTCAGGTATTGTACATCTATCATTCCTGCCTGATGGGCGATCCTTTCGAAGTGAATCATGCTTGTTACGTAGCAGTGCTGAAGCCAGCAGG
This sequence comes from Nothocercus julius, assembly GCA_013398735.1. Taxonomy (NCBI): domain Eukaryota; kingdom Metazoa; phylum Chordata; class Aves; order Tinamiformes; family Tinamidae; genus Nothocercus; species Nothocercus julius. The sequence continues at coordinate 1,294,850 of VZSV01000188.1, read as the reverse complement.
GGCCAAAAAGCGTATTTCATCCTCATTGCTCTGATGTTTCTATGCAACAGTGAAAGAGCCTAAGCTGCACCAGACAAAAGAAGGGGCTTTGCACTGATTATCATGAATTGATAATCAAGGAGCTGGTTGCCTGAAGTCAAGTGGCATCTGATGTGTCATAGGGTGGCTTGAATTATTCCTGCTATTGTAGGAGGCACATTACCACGTCTAGTGCTGCTGCTAGTGCAGTGCCAAGGCTGCGCTCCTGACATGCAGTTATACATCATTCTTGGAAATAACTTTGGTCTGAAGATGAAAGTCAAGCTGTAAGTTAGAAAATGACACTAGCATGTAACCAGGGGATATCTTTTTCAGAATGGTACGACTTTGTGATACTGTTTGTGAACTTTATGGGTGCGGTTGCAGTTCAACATGCCAGGGAGTGTCAGAAACCAGTATGTGGGGAGCTAGTGAGAAGACAGCACCATGGCCCAGCACTTAGAGTATGGTGATGAGTGGGTAGGTGTTTAAGTCTTGCACCTCAAGACCACTGTCTCTGCAAGCTGTGCAGGTTTTCCAAGTACTGCCTCTGCCTTCAGAATAAGTGTGAGCTGCTGATCCTGTACAAGCTTATGCGCTTGCATGAAGTGACGCACGCAGGCGAGATGAGGCCCCTCACATCCGCACAGGGGAAGCCCCTAGTTCAGTTGGGTACAGTGTGTGTGCGCTAGGGAATCGAAGGGAGTTGCAGCATGCCTTGGCAGGTGTCCTGGTTTTGGGAAGTAGGCAACAATTACTGAGGATAATGGTATGTGGAAAAGCTTTCCTGTGTTCAAGCTGTGTTCATCCATTTATTTGTTTAATGAAATAATATCAGATTTCTAGAGTTCTAATGATTTTTTTTCCAAGCTAAGGAAGTTGCCACTGTCATCCTGTATTTTCTTGCTGCTCTCATTTAATGGGATTTCTTGCCCTTATCCTTCCTTTAACAGTTCAGTCTCTGAACTTCTGCTTCAGTGTCCCTCATTTCTTCTTTTGTTTGCTTTTCTCCTACTGGGATGTGTTTTATTTCTGGATTGTGGGAAAGTCTGTAGTCACTGTGAAGGGTTTAAAATACTGAGTTTGATTAAAAATAAATGTTTTAGGTTGTTTGGAAGACATATCGGCGTTTATGCATAGCTGTCAGTTCCGGTGGGAGCTTCTAAGCAATACAGATCATCAGGTAATAAGAGTAAATATTATGCAATAACTTTAAGTTTTACAATATGTTTTTCCTGGGTTACATGTTTAAAACAGTATATAGGGAATTCATTTACCATAATATGCAAAATCTTAGAGGAAGCAGTGATGCAAAAGACAAATCACTTTATTGAAAAACTAAATGCATCTTAGTGTTTCAGGCAAATCAGGATGCCAGATATTGATTCAAAGCTTCCTCAAGGATAAAGGCAAAGAACTAAATCAGTCCTCACAGGGATTAAAATAATGAAGAAAAACACAAGTGCCAAATCTTGCTATCTTAGAAAAAAGAGAAGTAAAAACACTTAAACTCCTTTGGGAGAGAAGTACTGTAATTTTGTGAGGAAAAAGTGTTTTATCAGGAAGGTCAGATGCTTGTAACCTGATTAGACTGTGACCTCAGATCAGGGTAATGGCACCATGTACTTGCACTGATCTTACAATGGGACATTAGGAAATTGTCCTCGCCTGCCTACCTTCCACACAGAAAAAGAAAGATAAATGATTGTTTTGATCATTTTGCTAGTGCAGGTGATATGTTGGATATGTTGCTTTGGATTTCGCTCTTGCATGCGTGTGGGGTGAAGCCCAGCTTCTTCCTGCTTTGTCCATGGACTGAAGTAAGGCATGTGAGCTCAGGTAGGTGGGGTTTGGTTGGCTGCATGGAGACTCTTCATCCCCCTTTCCTTTCCCACTCACAGCAACCAACACCAGAAGCAGTGGTTTTGCACTAAGAGCCCTGGGGACTCATCCTACCCTTTCTGCTCCCTTCTGGAATATGGTCTTCAAACTTTTTGCCTTTTTTGCTATGCTTTTCTTCATACATAAAATAAGTGTATGGATTTTCTTGCTGACAGCTCTCAAGCTTTATATTTTTTAAACAAATATAAAAGTCTTCATTTTTTAAATTTCTGGGATTTGCCTCTAGTAAAGTAGAAATCATTTTGTGTTAAAATTGTGATTTTCATTTAATCAAATGGTATTGGTATGAAATGTTATAAGGTATAGAATAATTGCTGCAGGGAAAAGCTGTGACTGACTGCTGTGGTGGATGCTACTTGTTTTATTTATCTCTTGCCTGGCCCTGATCCTCATGTGCTGCATCAAGTAGGACCCCATACAAATGGGCATGGTCGCAGAGCACCAAGAGGAGCAGGCAGGGAAATCCAGGGACAGCCCAGATTTGCAGGCACAGCTTACAGCAAGGGCAGAGACTCAGCAGAGCAGCAGCAAATCTGAAGCAAGTGTTTTGGGAATTTTTTTGTGTTTTCTAATATATTTTTGGGATGGATATTAAACAGGTGATGAATGCAAGTCTATCTTAGGATCTCATCAAAACTGTGCTTGCTCTTTTAAAATCTACTTTCACCTCTCAAATATTATTGACCCGCTAGAATAAAAAATGGGCTTTGTCACTTGCTCTTTATTTTAAAATTACACTGAAGGTCAGTAAGACAAAGGATGTCAGGAAATACCTAGAGAGATCAAGATTTCTAGCAGAGAGAAAAATTTTTTCTAACCGAAGTAGAAACTGAAGGTTAGTGATTTGTACATGAAATCAGGAGCTATGACTGTGTACAGTAGCATAATTTACCTTTTCCTCTGATATGAAATGCAACCTTGTTTTTAATATGTTAGTGTCAAAAAAAAATGAACAATTTGAGACAGAGGAAAAAAGCTGTATACAAATCCAGTGAGCAAGTGACCGGTAAACCACTGAAGTTGTGTTCTGCTTTGCTCAAGAACAGCATCTCTCTCCTGTTGGTCACTCTTTTCATACTTCTGCAGGTTAGCTTTCAGGGAATATTATGAAGGGGAGGAAAAGATGGAAAATCTGTATACACAGTACTATTTTCTCTTCCCTACCACTATCATGTCCCTCTATTTTGATACATTTCTTCTTTATGTGGTTAAGCTGTAGAGTTGCTAGAAGTTTTTAATTTCAGAGCTGTTCAGATTGGATTGATTATATGGAAGAAGTGATTGTGAAAATTCTGGAATGTGAAGGCTTTTTTGTATATTAGTGGAAGGAGGAGCTTTAAAGGGCAATTACCAGCTACTGTGCAGTAATAAAGAGTGCCAATTTACTCTGTGTGTCTGAATTGGAGCTCTTTTTTTTTTTTTTAGCATGAGGCCTTCTTGGCCATCACAATGGTTCCTATCCTAGAATACAAGTGATAAATTGACTGAAAATATGAAAAGCTGGAAGAATTAGAAATTGTTTTCACATTTCTTGGTATTTGTTGAATGACTGTGGAAGAGTTATTAGCTGGAACAGATCTTGTGAGCTTAGTCCTGCTGCTTCTGTGTTACAGCTGTGAAAGCCAGCAGGCCTGCTTGCAGCATGGTCAGTGAAGTTGCTGTTCACTGAAGAAAGGATAGAAGATGGCTGGTGAGGCTGTAATAGAAAGAATGCTTCTGTAAGCCTAGTTCTCATCTGCTACCAAGTGAAAGCTAAGCCTAGTTCTCACCTGGTCAATCAACTTTCCAAAGGGTTGTTCAGTGAAGATCCTTACCCATGAGCTCTCAACCTTCTTGTCATCCACCCCCAGGTGGATGACCTGCTCTATGTATTCCAGTTGCTCTCTTACATAAAGAGCAACTCCCCCACCTCGCCTTGCCAGTCTGTCCTTCCTAAAGAGCACATAACCTTCCATGATAGCGCTCCAGTCGTGTGAGCTGTCCCACCATGTCTCTGTGATTCCAATGAGGTCAAGATGCCAGGACCTTCCAGTTCCTAAGCAATAGGAGCATAACATAAACTACTTTAAGCAATAATTCAGCAATAAAGCAATACTATCAGGAGTGAATTAGTGCAAGTTTCCTCAGTCTCAATTATTTCACTCTTCTTTCCATCCTTTTTTTGCTAGTTGAAAAATGTTGCATTCTATTATGTTTTTCAGTTATAGCTAATTACTTTTTTTAATTTAATTGCAAATTTTTAGATTCACTTCATTGAAAAAATAGAGAAATTTAAGCTGGATAGGTTTGTAGTTTGTGGAGGTTTATGGAATGTGAAAGCATCTGCTTTAAGTTATCTGGTAAAGGCTATTAAGTAGGTGATAAGGAAAGATGAAGCACAACAGATGCACAAACCCTAAGAAGCAGGTAATAGCAGATAGTACTGCAAGGTACAATGCTAGCTCTGGAAAAAAGGTCACCAGGTGACAGGGGCTCTGTTGGTCTAGCTGCCAGCAACTGGACCTACGTGTGCTTATTTTTCTCCAGTGAATTTCATCCTATGTATGTACACATAACTTTCTAGTAGACTTCAAACTGGACTAGCAGACAAGTAGGAGAGATTCAATGTCTGCGCTAGGGATGGATGAGGGGGCCCAAGCCACAGGTATAAACATGAGGTAGCTCAAGAGCTTGTGCTAATACTGGATGTACAAGTGCACATGTGTTTCCTGGTGAACACCAAGCTGGGCTAGTGGGCAAACAGGAAAAGACCAAGGGAATGTACTGTGTAAGGGAGCCTAGGGTTTGAGCACAGGTGTTACACAGAACTTAGGGGCTGTGCTGATAGTCAAGGGATTTGTAAATCTAGTGAGGGGCATATTTTCACTAGGGAAGTTCAATCCTGCTCAGCCAGGAGCCTGGGAACAGGACCTGACTATGTATTTATGCTTTATGTGAGTTCTGGTAGTGTTATATATGTGTGTGATGAAGGCAGTGCTCAGTCTGTGGGGCATGTTAAGTGTGTACCATACTTTAGTGTTACACAGATGAGTTGATATTCCTTGCTGTTTTAATTGGAACTGGCAGATGTAGACCGTGGTGCTATACATTTCTCCATGCAGTGTAGAGAAAGGCACATCACAAGTAATCATGTAAGCCTGAGATGGAGGAATCCAATAAGGTGTCTGATTCTCTTGTCTGCTGTATAGGGTCATTCTGTAGTGATCCTGTTTCCTCTTTTTAGAAGTATGGACCCCTTTAGTCTATAGGAATGACTAAGCCCAAGTATGTGCCTGGACTTCTGTTCCTCTCGGGAACAAAGCTGTGCATCAGGAGCCTGGTTCAAGGAGGGATTTCTCTAGTATAATATTTAATACTATAGAGCATAAGAGAGATTGGCCCAGCTTTGGGGAGGGAGGTGCACAATAATGATCCAGACAGTGGTACTTTTGGTACTTTGACTAGGATAGAGATAGATGTCTGTGGAAGATAGTCTATCATGGTCACTTTCCTTCAATATTTGCTCTTGAGCATAAATGAGAAGTGCACACTTTTTCCTCTCAAAACAGAATGACCAGATGAGGTCAACCAACACTGATAAGTGTTGGTGACCACAGCAGTATAAAAAAGAGTATTCACCATGAGGTAAGCAATATGAGACCAAGATCCTACTTGGTCTGAGGTGCAGAGTTTCTCCTACATTTCTCTGCTTCTGCAGATGGCAGCCTTAATTGGGTGAGTCTGCAATGACAGTGACTGAATAGGCTAAAACAATCAGTGGAAGTGGCAGCAGCAAGATTTATGATCCTCTAGCAGCCTATGTCTGCTAATTACAAAAAACAGACAGATGTGGTTGTCCCAGGCTCTTACTGTCCCTTAGAGCAATTTTTAAAAAAATGCAAACAGGAAAAACCAGCAGTGTTCATGTTTTATGAAAGTGACTGTGCCAGTAACTGCAGTCCTTATTTGCTTAGCAGTGTGATTCTCATCTGTGGAACTGCCAAGATTGTAATACAGCATAGACCTGTATGGGATGCATGTAACTTTGTATTTTTAATGAGCTTAATTAAGTATCAAGTACCTATTCTTTAGTAGTAACTCAGTAACACTTGTCAGTAGTGTTAGATTATGGTACAAAACACAGATACATTACCTAGCATTTATCTTTCCTCACTTCAATAATTTAGAAACTAGGTGCTTAGCTTAGTCTAACAGGTTACACTCTCTAAATTTTCAACAGATGGAAATAAGCATCCCTGAAGGTTGTGTGTGTTTTTTTGCCTTTTTTCTTCTCTCCCTGTCTCTCCCATCTAGCAGATTAGCTTAAGATAGATGACACTCTTTTTATGTATTTGAATTTGCTAAGGTGAATACTGTCTTCATGTAAAAGATCGGTGCAGCAGTTCTGAAAGTTTTGATGTATCCACACAATGCGTAGGTGGTCTGGAAGGATAAAAAATAAATCTAAAGGACGTAGATCAGGTCAGGTCAAAGAAGCAAAACAAAAGCACAAAAAAAGGCCCAGGTCAGTGACAGCACCAATGTATGTCCACTGGAACCTCCTGGAGGTTTATGCTTTGCCCAGAATGCTAATGTTATTAAATGGAATGGACAAGAACAAGGGCTTGTAACCTGGGATATATCAGATAAATAAAACATCCTATGAAGGCTGGTGTTTTTTTTACCAGTTGGGCAAAGGAAGGGAAGTCTTCTGAATTGTAAATGCCCTAGTCCTTGGGACACCATTTGCATTGTCAAACAGCATCCTCTCTGGTGTAAGAACATACAGAGTCTGAAGCATGCTATAAATATGGACAGAAAAGGCAGTATGTCCAATCCTAATCAAGTTTTGCAGTGCCCACACTACTAGCTCTCCAGGCAGCTTTCAGATGTCTTACCTACTCTTCCTTCCAAGAGGGGGGAAATATTAGGTTTTTAAACTTTTTTTATACTGATTGTGCCATGTGTGCAAGCCTTAATGGGGTGTGTGTGTGTATATGTATGTGTGTGTGT